>CM062818.1:1490377972-1490945963 GCA_031772625.1 Pinus tabuliformis
TTTTTTCAACAACTGCTTCAATTGCTCAAAACTTGTTGCACTTTCCTTTGTCTATTCAAATTTCTTTCCTTTCGTCTACAATGAAGTAATAGGATAGGCAATCCATGAGAAGTTCTTGATGAACCTCCTATAGTAACCCACTAACCCCATGAATGATCTGACTCATCCACATTCCTAAGAGTTGCCCATTCCATAATAGCTATTATCCTTTCCGGATCCATTGCCATGCTTTCTTGGAAACCACATGTCCCAAGTAATGTACCTTTGTTTGAAAGAAAATGAATTTACTAATCTTGGCATACCACTGATGCTCTCTTAGAGATTTCAATATTGTTGCTAAGGGTTTAGCGTGCTATTTCTCATTTTGGAATATATCAATATATCATCAATGAATACAATAAAAAACTTGTCCAGATAAGGATGCAACACATTGTTCATCAAACTATGAGCATTAGTCAAACCATAAGGAACTATTACAAACTCATAATGTCCATACCTAGTTTGAAAAGCAGCCTTGTATATGTCCTCTTTTTTAATGTGTACTTGATGGTATCTTGATCTCAAATCAATCTTCAAGAACATGGTTTCTCTCCCAATTGGTCAAACAAGGCAACGATCCTCAACAACGAATACATGTTCTCAATGGTTACCTTGTTCAGCTGCTTGTACCATCCTTTTTCTTCACAAACAATATTGGTGCACCCCACGGACATACAATTGTCTTAATGTATACCTTGTCAAGCATTTCCTTCAAATCAACTTTAATTCCACTAGCTCTAGAGTGCTCACCCTCTATGTTGCCTTCGATGTTGGCGCTGCCCTCGGTACAAACTCAATAGAAAATTCCACTTCCCTGTGAGGTGGAAACTCTAAAATATCTACTGGGAATACATCCTGAAACTACTGCAAGGTCGGGTACCTATTCAAGACTTCCCCATCCTCAACATCCCTAGCTTTATCACTAGAAATATGCATTGCAAATAACACACACCCTATCCTGCGACTACGTTTTGCTAGCATAGTTGTAATCATTATGACTGATGTTGCCTTCTTCTTACCCTGCAAGATTCTTTGTTCTCCATTTTCATCCAGGAACCAATTAGCATTGTCATAACAATCTACTTTAGTCCTGTGAAGATATAACCAATCCACGACTAGAAGCATATAGTATGATCCTAACGGAAGTACATTTAGATGCACTAATGTATGCATATCATTCAACTCAAATGCACAAGCTCTTACCTAATGATGAACTCTCTTCTTAGTACATGTAGCCAACTGCACTAACCAAGATTCTGCATGCACTTCTTTTCTCAAACTATAATTATCCACCAGGACAAGGTTAACATAACTATAATTAGATCCAAGGTCAATCAAAATAGAGACAACTTGATCACAAAGCTTATCGTCCATCTCGATAAGAGATGTTTGGTGATCTGATTGCCTGTTATACAATGTTTCATAAATTCGAGGAATACTATGTCCAACATCCCCAACTATCTGCGCTTCTTGTGCACTGTAGATCTAAGGCCTACCACCCTAATACAACAAGCAATCCTTCTTGAGATGCTCCTTGCCACATATCCAACACTGCAATTGTCCCTTACCCTCACCTTTATTCTGTTTCCCTCTAGGTTGTGACCCATGTCCCTTTCCATTACATTAAACTTCTTGTAAGGAAAAACATTCTCTTTCTCACCTGTATCCTAAGGTCTTGTTCGCTTCGGTGGTTATTTGGCTTTAGTATTGTCTTTCCCTCTACAACCTTGTTGAGACTATGTCTTACACTTCGTTACTTGTAACAGTGCTTCAACTTTCCAATTACTTCTTCAAGTGACTGAGGCTCATCATACTCAATCTGATCTTTAAATGCTAATGGTAATCCACTGACAAATCTCTGAACTTTGGCCTTCTCATCCTTAAGATATGGTACATGCCTCAATAACTCTAGGAAATTAGTCATGTACTCCTCATCTGTCATCGATCCCATCTTCAGCTCATAGAACTCCTTGGATTTACTGTCATAGTACCTCTCTGACAAGTACTTCTTCATGAAAAGTCTCTTGAATTCATGCCAACTCAACTCCTTTGTCCTGATGTCTCTGACTCGCTTCACATCTTTCCACTAGATGTCCACTTTTCCTTTTAGGTTGAAAATAGTTATCCTGCCCTTCACATTCTCTATGTAGTCATGCTGATCTAGGTGGATATTCAAGAACACACACAAGACAAGGAGGACTCAGGGATGCTCAAAAATCAAAGTCATTGGAATGACTTTGACCCAGGACCAGATCGTAGAGCTCGTCTTCCCTGATCGTAGTGGCATGAACGGTTTGTCACTCTGAGCTCGTATGCATGAGATAGAGCTCTTTAAAGTTTGGTATGGCAGAAGAAATGGGGTCCACAATGTGCCATATGGCGTCCCAATCAGCACGTGGAACCCACATGGCATCTTGACACTTGGCATCCCTCCAATGACCTCCTAAACCTGCACAAGCAACACAAATCATTTTGATTATAACCATACAACAAAAATAATTTTTATATAGTTATTAAAATAACTGTATACAAAAATGTATAAAACAAACCATACCAAAATCATTTTCAACTAAAGTTGGAAAAAAAGAAAATAATTAATATAATTTTTGGTATATTAAATCAAACTTCAAAACAACCAACGTGCATGTCACGTGGAAGGTTGTTGGGTTAACATTATATGGTTATAAAAACATATTACAAAAACCATATAAAGAAATCAACGTATATGGCGGGAAGGTGTTTTGTGGTTACATCAAATATATTATATAAAAGATATCCTCATAACCGTTGACCCAAAAATAAAACAAAGTAATGCGCATGGTGTTTGGGGATGGGTGCCGACCGCCCAAATAACGGGCCCGCTGCCCAACAAAAAGATTTAATAGATATACGGTTGGTTGGGTTTTTATGTGGGTATTATGAAACTGTAAAAGGATATTTGTAGCCAGCAAGATTTGAACTCTTAAACATCCTCCTCACCGTTTTAATGCCTTTAGCAATCTACCCAAACTAATTTCTTAATAACATCACAAAAATATTATTTAAGGACTCAGTTGTGTGAGAGCTAAGGAGGAGCAGGACTGCACGAATTTCGAGACCGGAGATGGCACGCAAATCAAGGCAGTGTAATAATTTTTTAACGCAGGGATCATGAATTTTGCAGGAGGGCAAAATTTTCAACTTCTCAGAAATTGACAAATTTTATATGGATTTTACACCTCTCGTCGCCACGAACACGATGGTGCTATCCATTTTTCAATCTAAGGTCTGCATCTTCAAGTCATTTCCAGAATGCACGTGGAACCATGATTTCAGCGAAAACAGGGAGCGGAACCATGAGCCATGAAATTTTCCCACGGAGGTAAAATTTCACTTTGTCAGAATATGGTCAAGTTTATACTTGTTTTTCATGGTTTTTCGCAGGGATCCTAATGGTGAAATCAGATTTGACATCTGAGCGGATTTTCAACTCATCCCTGAAATAGAATCTTTGAGGAATCCCCAAGGAATCTAAAAGATTCTTTGTGCTCCGAAATTTCAAATTCTCAGAATTTAGGTTTTGGACAGTCGTTTTAGCACTACTCAATGCCAAAAATCTGATGGTGTATTTAGATTTGTCTTTCTCTCATTTATTCTTTCCGCCACTTTTCTAAGTGCCAGTGCAGATGCCCATCTTCATGTGCGAACAACCTTCTTCTTGTGATCGATGTTGTGAGATCGATGTTTCAACAAGCTTCAGCACTTTGACAACCTTTGCTTCAGATGGCCCTTGGTGGTGAGGTATATGATGTGTTCATGTACTTCTTATTTCTGCATTATGTTGTACAGATCCATGATTGATGATTGATGCAGGATCTTGTTTATTTCATGTTGTCATGATTCCTTGCTTTATGTTATGCGGAATCTTTCTATGTGATGTACTTTCTATCATAACTCTTTATGTTATGCTTTGAGATCCCTTGTTGTATGTTGTTGGGATACTCTTGATGTTGCCATGCATGTGTTTTGCTTTGACATCCCTTTTGTGCCATGTTGGTGGGATGCGCACCATGCTTGTTTTGTGTCATACTGATAGGAGTCTTTTGATTGAGAGTTCTAGCTGTGGAACATCTCTTAGAGCCACTCCCTGCGTGAGGGCATTCTTCCTTGTATGTTCGAGACATCGTCTTTGTGTACATCGTCTTTATTGACAAAACATAATGCAGCGGCCTACACCATCTTGACACCGGGCCCGGAGACGTAGTCCCTCCTGGACGAACTCTGTTATCAACGGATTTTGTTTTCATGTGCTAATGATTGTTATGTTCCTCTTCTTTACAGTATGCAGATGGATTCCTTAATGTTCCTTTAAAAGCAATTTTAACACATCACGAAAGTAAAAGGTCTTGGGAAGGTTCTTCTTCACACCCGACCTAGATCACATGCAGATCAAAGAATTTCTTCATTCCAAGCAACCATGCCTCTGCATCCTCTGACTTCTTCAGCTCTCCATCAAATGTAGGTGGCTTGGCTTTCTTGAACTCATTTGGTAAATATCCCCTGTCACTCCTCCTGTAAGGATGATAGCAATGATGACTATGATACTTGTCCAAACCAGAACTAGAGTAGAACCCATGTCCATTGCCTCTCCTATCAGGTGTATCCAAGAACCTGCCATCCTTGATAGTGTCATATTTATCAAACCTATGCCCACCATGAGATATGCTACCATATGCCCCATTAGTCATGTCCTCCTATCCATGACTGATCCTAAGTGGTACTTGTCTTTTCAAGTATGAGAACTCTGAAGGATAACTGCATTGACCTTTGTTTGTTTCTCTTGAGCTCTTGCAAGTCTCACTTGTGACTGAATAATTCTATCATTCTCTTCAACTCAGTCAAAGATCCATAAACCCTAACCTGCAAAAAGGTGTTTATGTTATTCCTTCCTCATGTGGTAAGGAATATATAGGCGAAACATGAAAGTCTTTCAACATTAAAATCAAAGAGCACACAACAGACTTAAGAAGAGAAAGGACCTCAAAATCTACCTTAGCAGAACATGTTCACTCTTCTTCTCACACTATATTTGTATGGAAGAAGCCAAACTAATTAAAAAAGAGGACCACTATCTTAAAAGAAAAATTAAAGAAGCCATAGAAATAGAAAAAAGAAAGAAAAACTTGAATCGTGATGATGGATTAAAACTAAGCAATACCTAGAAACCTTTATTTGAAATCCTAAAAAACCAATGATTAAATCATATCCCTTATAATAATTTAATCCCTCCTTTGTCATACAAAATAAAAATTAGTCTAACATCCTCTTCAAAAAATAAATGCTCATCCTATTAAATATATAATTTCCATCATAATACTTCCAAAGTAACTTCTCTATTCATCTAAGTTAAAAAAAAATCCCGTGATTGTAATAGATCCTCATTTTGAACAATTGGAATAATTAGCAAAAGAAAAACCTTAATTTGATCTGGAAATCATTACATTAAATCTAATCAATTTTTTTCTTATAATAAAACAATTCTAAGTTTTAATCAAATTTCATAACTATCCATTTATTAATCTAAGAACAAGAACACATATTAGGAAATTTTACATTCTAATCATAATTTATAATTACAATCTTATAAGTAATCTATGAATTTAAATCAAAGAGGGTAATAAAGCTTTCATAATTCAAATTAAAAAACTAATTAGCACTAGAATTTATATATTCAAATAGATTATAGTGAATTAACTACTTAAATCCCTAATGTTTTGAATTCAATATAAGACATCAATATTAATTCTCAGGATTAATTAAATTTCATAGCTATTCAACTATTAATCTAAGATCAAGAATACTTATAAGAAATTTTACATTCTAATCATATTTTATTAATTATAATCTTATAAGTAATCGAGGAATTAAAATAAAAAAAGGTAATAAAGCTTTCATAATTCAAAATTAAATCATTACTAATTAACAATAGAATTTATATATACAAATAGATTATAGTGAATTAATTAATTAAATCCCTAATGTTTTAAATTTCCAATTTTTCAATATATTACCAAATTATTTAGATTTTGGCTGACTAAATCTCTTACATTATTCCTTTTCATAATCCATATATATACTCTCAAGATTAGCTCCTAGATACATCATTAATATCTTCTTAAATCTATTGATGTATCCCCTGATGATGGACTCACTTGGTAGTCCGAAACGTTGGGTTCATAAAACTCTATAACAGGTCATTCCTCCACTATCTAAAATTCTCCTCACCTGTATGGATTCATTATTTAAAAAATTCTATCATTATCTGCTTTGAAACTTCTTATTCTTCAAACTTCTCAAAGTATCTGGTATGTAAGGGAAGTACTCATCACCATGTTGTTCATCTGATGTGTAAGGAGAGTCTTGTGAATTATAATCCACCATTTTGCTAGTCATATTTGATCCTCTTCTTCCTGCAAGTAAGATTCGTGACCCTAGGAACAAAGAAACAATATTTGAACTCTGTGGCCCTGCACTAGCAACTGAAGAGATTATTGGGTTTGGTCCTAAGAGACGAGAAGGTGGAGAAGTATAATGTCTTTTCCAACCTAGAGGACATAAAAACAATGCTCAGGAATCAATGCTTTTTCTTGGACATGATTGATTCTCACCTTTCCCATGTGGAGGGGCACATTGCATGTGAATCTAATAGTGGGGATCCACTAGGTTCAAGTGCAAGGGTACCAATGATGATTTCACCTTCAGATAATGATTAAAGTTCTTATTGGTTGGATTTGTAGTTCTATGTTCTTTGCGGTGTGATTACACCTAATCAAAAGGGCTTTCGAATTTATCATGTATTTAGTTTATATAAGTCATTGTGTCACTTATGGTGCAGCGTCCTGTTTTGTCAATTTTGTATCTAGGGTTGTATGAAAATATGCAGATTTGCTAGTGTCAGGAGCAATGGTTTAAGGAGGATTAAAATCCTTGAGGTACAATCTGACAAAAATATGTAATCCTTTTTTTTGGTAATACAAAATATTAATTTAAAAAAAAATTACCAAATTATATATTATTTTAATTAAAGTTTAAATTAATTTTAGGAAGTTTTTTCTCTATTGATCTTATTCCTATAAATGTAATGCTCAATCATATTCTTATTTTTAATTTGACAAAAATAAAACCTTAGTTGAATGAAAAGGATAAAGTGTATTTGAATTGTTTTGTATAAACAATATTAGAATCTCAATAAGCTAATAGAATTTTAGAAAAATAGTCATATAAATATGATTTAGAAAATAATTAGATCATAGTAATAAAGTGTCAAGATAATTAGTGAGATTAAGATAATCTTTATGAGCTCATCAAATTAATAAAATATAAGATATTATTATAGATAATTTTAGATTTCTCTACAGTAACTCCTTTTACTATCACTTCATGATTGGCAATATTCATGTTAACATTTTCATGGCAATATTCATGTTAACATTTTCACCATGTGATAATAAAAAATTAAAATATATAAATTAAGTACTACTCTATTTGAAAATTCCCATAAGTATCACTAGTATTCTTTCCCAATGGACTTCCTAAAAATTAGCATGGAGTTGATTGTTGAAAACCTACAAACTCGAGAAAAATGGCGGTACGTTGGTATGCTTGGTATGCAGCATCATGGTGTGATTCCAAGCTCATGGAGGACTATTTTAGGGGATTTTGGGTTCCAGATTTTTGTCTTATACTAATTTTATTTGGAAAAGAAAGTAAACCCATATAATAATTATTAGCATTTATTAAGATTAATTTTAGATTATTGATATTAAAATAAAATAGAAAAAACAAATATTTTACTTAATTTGTATGAGAATTTTGTATTTTATAAGAAAAATTTCTAAAAGAAAACTTCCTAAGTCATCATAATTTTCATGAGTTAAAATGTTTTAAAAAAAATATTACATTGAAATTGTAATTTAATAAGTACGTATGTAATTTTTCAATTTATTTTATCGTATATAATTTTTGTTTTATTTTTTAATGATTTAATTAAATTTTAAAAAAATTGTATGTGATTTTGATTTAAGTTTAAAGTAATTTTAGGAATCTTATTTCTATAAATAGAATACTAGATCATAATCTTATTATAACAACATTGACTTAATCCCTTAAGCACTCATCCTCAAGCTTTGGTATCTGGCTCAGGGGTAGCTACTACAAGAAAGGTTTGGTTGCAATGTGTCTAAGATTGGCTTAGTTGCCAAACTTTCTAACTTCTAAGATAAGTGTTAATCAAGCATTGCACCTTGAATGTTAAGCATATGTTTAATGTGTAGCCTTAAGGCCTATAATAATATTGATTAATGTGTTGGTCCAACGCTTATGATATGTTATGGAATGTGATTTAATGCATGCTTGATCTTGTGTATTTCATAAGTAAATGAAAGGATTCTTGTATATATTAATGAGCTTAAGAGCCTGTAGATTTCTAAACTATTACGAGCACGAAATTTTTCCAATGGGCCTCAGTGTAAATGAATGAACAAATATTTGTCTTGTTTGTTTATGGAATTAATAGATTTGAGTTTTTGGCCATGATATTAGTTGTCAAGCTCAATAATCCTATTGTCTAGATTTCCTCGAAAAACCTGTAATTAAATCCATGCAAATAACCTCCCACTTCCACTTTGGAATCGGAATTGATTGTAGTAGATCACCTAGATGTCTGCACTATGATTTTACCTATTGACAATCCAAACATTTAGCCACAAAATCAACTACCTCTTTCTTCAGATTTAGCCAATAATAGAACTTCTTCACCAATGTCAATGTCTTTTGATATCCCCGGTGACCTAGATATGGATTAACATGAAATTACCTCAAGATAAGCTTCTTCAGTTCACTGTTGTCCAACTCATAGATCATGTCCCTAAATCTAACCAATTCCTTCAATGTGAGATGATAGTCCACATCCCGATCACCTGTACCCTATTGTTGTAACCTATGCCTAAGCTCCCTATACCCATCATCCTGGTGTCCTTCCTATAATATCAGATCCTGCAAATTTGTCCCATATGAACTCACATCCGCTATGTGATTTACATGTACTCTTCTGCTAAGAGCATCTATAACCCTGTTCTATTTTCCTTTAATATAACCAATCTCGAATTCAAAATCATTGATCGTGGCCAACCACATAGCTTGCCTGGCATTCATATTAGGTTGGTCAAACAAGCACCTCATCCCACTATGGTCACATATCAACAAAAACCTCCTGCCAAGAAGATAGTGCCTCCACATCTTCAATGCATTGATGATCGGTGCCAACTCAAGATCATGTGTCACATATTTCTGCTCATGCTCATTCAATTTCCTTGATTCGTAGCATACCATATATTCCTCCTCCATCAGGATTCCACCAAGTTCTCTCTTGCAAGCATTTGTACACACCAAAAATTCTTTATCTAGATACGCAACCTTGAGAACTGGAGCATTTGTCAACAACTGCTTCAATTGCTCAAAACTTGTTGCACATTCCTTTGTCTATTCAAATTTCTTTCCTTTCGTCTATAATGATGTAATAGGATAGGAAATCCATGAGAATTTATTGATGAACCTCCTATAGTAACCCACTAACCCCATGAATGATCTGACCTCATCCACATTCCTAAGAGTTGCCCATTCCATAATAGCTATTATCCTTTCTGGATCCATTGCCATGCCTTTCTTGGAAACCACATGTCCCAAGTAATGTACCTTTGTTTGAAAGAAAATGAATTTACTAATCTTGGCATACCACTGATGCTCTCTTAGAGATTTCAATATTGTTGCTAAGTGTTTAGCGTGCTATTTCTCATTCTTGGAATATATCAATATATCATCAATGAATACAATCAAAAACTTGTCCAGATAAGGATGCAACACATTGTTCATCAAACACATGAAAGTAGTTGGAGCATTAGTCAAACCATAAGGAACTATTACAAACTCATAATGTCCATACCTAGTTCGAAAAGTAGTCTTGTATATGTCCTCTTTTTTAATGTGTACTTGATGGTATCTTGATCTCAAATCAATCTTCAAGAACATGGTTTCTCCCTTCAATTGGTCAAACAAGGCAACGATCCTCAACAATGAATACATGTTCTCAATGGTTACCTTGTTCAGCTGCCTGTACCATCCTTTTTCTTCACAAACAATACTGGTGCACCCCACAGACATACAATTGTCTTAATGTATACCTTGTCAAGCATTTCCTTCAAATATAACTTTAATTCCACTAGCTCTAGAGTGCTCACCCTCTATGTTGCCTTCGATGTTGGCGCTGCCCTCGGTACAAGCTCAATAGAAAATTCCACTTCCCTGTGAGGTGGAAACTCTAAAATATCTACTGGGAATACATCCTGAAACTACTACAAGGTCGGGTACCTATTCAAGACTTCCCCATCCTCAACATCCCTAGCTTTATCACTAGAAATATGCATTGCAAATAACACACACCCTATCCTGCGACTACGTTTTGCTAGCATAGTTGTAATCATTATGACTGATGTTGCCTTCTTCTTACCCTGCAAGATTCTTTGTTCTCCATTTTCATCCAGGAACCAAATAGCATTGTCATAGCAATCTACTTTAGTCCTGTGAAGATATAACCAATCCACGACTAGAAGCATATAGTATGATCCTAATGGAAGTACATTTAGATGCACTAATGTATGCATATCATTCAACTCAAATGCACAAGCTCTTACCTAATGATGAACTCTCTTCTTAGTACATGTAGCCAACTGCACTAACCAAGATCTGCATGCACTTCTTTTCTCAAACTATAATTATCCACCAGGTCAAGGTTAACATAACTATAATTAGATCCAAGGTCAATCAAAATAGAGACAACTTGATCACAATGCTTATCGTCCATCCCGATAAGAGATGTTTGGTGATCTGATTGCCTGTTATACAATGTTTCATAAATTCGAGGAATACTATGTCCAACATCCCCAACCATCTGCACTTCATGTGCACTGTAGATCTAAGGCCTACCACCCTAATACAACAAGCAATCCTTCTTGAGATGCTCCTTGCCAGGTATCCAACACTGTAATTGTCCCTTACCCTCACCTTTATTCTGTTTCCCTCCAGGTTGTGACCCATGTCCATTTCCATTACATTAAACTTCTTGTAAGGAAAAGCATTCTCTTTCTCACCTGTATCCTAAGGTCTTGTTTGCTTCGGTGGTTATTTGGCTTTAGTATTGTCTTTCCCTCTACAACCTTGTTGAGACTATGTCTTACACTTCGTTTACTTGTAACAATGCCTCAACTTTCCAATTACTTCTTCAAGTGACTGAGGCTCATCATATTCAGTCTGATCTTTAAATCCTAATGGTAATCCACTAACAAATCTCTGAACTTTGGCCTTCTCATCCTTAAGATATGGTACATACCTCAATAACTCTAGGAAATTAGCCATGTACTCCTCATATGTCATTGATCCCATCTTCAGCTCATAGAACTCCTTGGATTTACTGTCACAATACCTCTCTTACAAGTACTTCTTCATGAAAAGTCTCTTGAATTCATGCCAACTCAACTCCTTTGTCCCGATGTCTCTGACTCGCTTCACATCTTTCCACTAGATGTCCACTTTTCTTTTTAGGTTGAAAATAGTTATCCTGCCCTTCACGTTCTCTGTGTAGTCATGCTGATCCAGGTGGATCTTCAAGAACACACACAAGACAAGGAGGACTCAGGGATGCTCAAAAATCAAAGTCATTGGAATGACTTCGACCCAGGACCAGATCGTAGAGCTCGTCTTCCTGATCGCAGTGGCACGAATGGTTTGTCAATCTGAGCTCGTATGCATGAGATAGAGCTCTTCAAAGTTTTGTATGGCAGAGGAAATGGGGTCCACAATGCGCCATATGGCATCCCAGTCAGCACGTGGAACCCACATGGCAGCTTGACACTTGGCATCCCTCCAGTGACCTCCTAGACCTGCACAAGCAACAAAAATCATTTTGGTTATAACCATACAACAAAAATAATTTTTATATAGTTATTAAATACAAAAATATATAAAACAAACCATACCAAAATCATTTTTCAACTAAAGTTGGAAAAAAAAAATTTAATATAATTTTTGGTATATTAAATCAAACTTCTAAACAACCAACGTGCCTGTCACGCGGTAGGTTGTTGGGTTAATATTATATGGTTATAAAAAAAATATTACAAAAACCATATAAAGAAATCAACGTATATGGCGGGGAGGTGTTTTGTTGTTACATCAAATATATTATATAAAAGATATCCTCATAACCGTTGACCCAAAAATAAAACAAAGTAATGCGCATGGCAGCGCCTAACCAGCCATATATCGCGTATTCAATGCACCCGGAGATGCACGCGAGATAATCCGTTAACACACGAATTTGAAAACTCGTCACTAAATAAAAAAGGCAATTTGCGTGTTAACGGGCTATGTCCCGTGCATCTTCGGTGCATTGAATACGCGATATATGGCTGGTTAGGCGCTGCCAAGCATGAAAGGTGGCTCCCCCGACACCACTTTCAATGCACTGGGATTCTTGGGAGCACCATAAACCCGCTCCCTGTGGCCAATCGACACTCTGCTATCCACTACCGTCCAAGGAAGATTCTCCCGTTCCCTGTGGCCAATAGACACTCTGCTATCGGCAGCGCCTAACTAGCCATATATCGCATATTCAATGCACCCGAGATGCACGCGAGATAATCCGTTAACACACGAATTTGAAAACTCGTCACTAAATAAAAAAAGGCAATTTGCGTGTTAACGGGCTATGTCCCGTGCATCTCCGGGTGCATTGAATACGCGATATATGGCTGGTTAGGCGCTGCCAATGCGCATGGTGTTTGGGGATGGGTGCGGGCAGCCCAAATAACGGGCCCGCTGCCCAACAAAAAGATTTAATATATATACGGTTGGTTGGGTTTTTATGTGGGTATTATGAAACTGTAAAAGGATATTTGTAGACAGCAGGATTTCAACTCTTAACATCCTCCACACTATTTTAATGCCTTTACCAATTTAGACCAATTAATTTTATCACAGAAATATTATTTAAGGACTCGGTTTTTGTTAGAACTAAGGAGGAACAGGGCTGCACGAATTTTGAGACTGGAGTTGACACGCAAATCAAGGCAGTGTAACAATTTTTTAACGCAGGGGATCATGAATTTTGCAGGAGGGCAAAATTTTCAACTTCTCAGAAATTGACAAATTTCATATGGATTTTACACTTCTCGTCGCCAAGAATACAATGGTACTATCCGTTTTTCAATCTGAGCTCTGCATCTTCAAGTCATTTCCAGAGTGCACGTGGAACCATGATTTCAGCGAAAACATGGAGCGGAACCATGAACCATGAAATTTTTCCACGGAGGTAAAATTTCACTTTGTCAGAATATGGTCAAGTTTATACTTGTTTTTCATGGTTTCTTGCAGGGATCCTAATGGTGAAATCATATTTGACATCTGAGCAGTGGATTTTCAGCTCATCCCTGAAATAGAATCTTTGAGGAATCCCGAGGGAATCTAAAAGATTCCTTGTGCTCCGAATTTTCAAATTCTCAGAATTAAATTTTTGGACAGTCGTTTCAGCACTACTCAATGCCAAAAATCCGATGGTGTATTTAGATTTGTATTTATCTCATTTATTCTTTCCGCCACTTTTCTAAGTGCCAGTGCAGATGCCCATCTTCATGTGTGAATAGCCTTCTCCTTGTGATCGATGTTGTGAGATTGATGTTTCAGCAAGCTTCAACACTTTAACAGTCTTTGCTTCAGATGGCCATTGGTGGTGAGGTATATGATGTGTTCATGTACTTCTTATTTCTGCATTATGTTGTACAGATCCATGATTGATGATTGCTGCGAGATCTTGTTTATTTCATGTTGTCATGATTGCTTGCTTTATGTTATTCGGAATCTTTCTATGTGATGTACTTTCTATCATAACTCTTTATGTTATGCTTTGAGATCCCTTGTTGTATGTTGTTGGGATACTCTTGATGTTGCCATGCATGTGTTTTGCGTTGAAATCCCTTTGTGCCATGTTGGTGGGATGCGCACCATGCTTGTTTTGTGTCATACTGATAGGAGTCTTTTGATTGAGAGTTCTATCTGTGGAACATCTCTTAGAGCCACTCATGCGTGAGGATATTCTTCCTTGTATGATCGAGACATCGTCTTTGTGTACATCATCTTTTTTGACAAAACATAATGCAGTGGCCTACACCATCTTGACACCAGGCCCGGAGACGTAGTCCCTCCTGGACGAACTCCGTTATCAACGGCTTTTGTTTTCATGTGCTAATGATTGTTATGTTCCTCTTCTTTACAGTATGCAGATGGATTCTTTAATGTTCCTTTAAAAGCAATTCTAACACATCACGAAAGTAAAAGGTCTTGGGAAGGTCCTTCTTCACACTCGGACCTGCATCACATGCAGATCAAAGAATTTCTTCATTCCAAGAAACTATGCCTCTGCATCCTTTGACTTCTTCAGCTCTCCATCAAATGTAGGTGGCTTGGTTTTCTTGAACTCATCTGGTAAATATCCCCTGTCACTCCTCCTGTAAGGATGATAGTAATGATGACTGTGATACATGTCCAAACCAGAACTAGAGTAGAACCCATGTCCATTGCCTCTCCTATCAGGTGTGTCCAAGAACCTGCCATCCCTGATAGTGTCATCTTTATCAAACCTATGCCAACCATGAGATCTGCTATCATATGCTCCATTAGCCTTGTCCTCCTGTCCATGACTGATCCTAAGTGGTACTTTTCTTTGCAAGTCTGACAAACTCTAAAGGATAACTGCATTGACCTTTGTTTGTTTCTCTTGTGCTCTTGCAAGTCTCACTTGTGACTAAATAATTCTATCATTCTATTCAACTCAAAGATCCCATAAACCCTAACCTTCAAAAAGGTGTTTATGTTATTTCTTCCTCATGTGGTAAGGAATATATAGGCGAAACATGAAAGTCTTTCAACATTAGAATAAAAAATCACACAACAGACTTAAGAAGAGAAAGGACCTCAAAATCTACCTTAGCAGAACATGTTCACTCTTCCTCACACTATATTTGTATGGAAGAAGCCAAACTAATTAAAAAAGAGGATCACTATCTTAAAAGGAAAATCAAAAAAGCAATCAAAATAGAAAAAAGAAAGAATAACTTGAATCGTCACGATGGATTAAGACTAAGTAATACCTAGAAACCTTTATTTGAAATCCTAAAAAACCAATGATTAACTCATGTCCCTTAGAATAATTTAATCCCTCCATTGTCATACAAAATAAAAATTAATCTAACATCCTCTTCAAAAAAATAAATACTCATTATATTAAATATAATTGCCATCATAATACTTCCAAAGTAACTTCTCTATTCATCTAAGTTAAAAAAAAAAAACCTTAATTTGATCTGGAAATCATTACATTAAATCTAATCAATTTTTTTCTTATAATAAAACAATTCTAAGTTTTAATTAAATTTGATAACTATTCATTTATTAATCTAAGAACAAGAACACATATTAGGAAATTTTACATTCTAATCATAATTTATTAATTACAATCTTATAAGTAATCTATGAATTTAATTAAAGAGGGTAATAAAGCTTTCATAATTCAAATTAAAAAACTAATTAACACTAGAATTAATATATTCAAATAGATTATAGTGAATTAACTAATTAAATCCCTAATGTTTTGAATTCAATATAAGACATCAATATTAATTCTCAGGATTAATTAAATTTCATAACTATTCATTTATTAATCTAAGATCAAGAATACTTATAAGAAATTTTACATTCTAATCATATTTTATTAATTATAATCTTATAAGTAATCTAGGAATTTAAATCAAAGAGGGTAATAAAGCTTTCATAATTCAAAATTAAATCATTACTAATTAACAATAGAATTTATATATACAAATAGATTATAGTGAATTAATTAATTAAATCCCTAATGTTTTAAATTTCCAATTTTTCAATATATTACCAAATTATTTAGATTTTGGCTGACTAAATCTCTTACATTATTCCTTTTCATAATCCATATATATACTCTCAAGATTAGCTCCTAGATACATCATTAATATCTTCTTAAATTTATTGATTTATCCCCTGATGATGGACTCACTTGGTAGTCCGAAACGTTGGGTTCATAAAACTCTATAACAGGTCATTCCTCCACTATCTAAAATTCTCCTCACCTGTATGGATTCATTATTTAAAAATTCTATCATTATCTACTTTGAAACTTCTTATTTTTTCCTTCAAACTTCTCAAAGTATCTGGTATGTAAGGAAGTACTCATCACCATGTTGCTCATCTGATCTGTAAGGAGAGTCTTGTGAATTATAATCCACCATTTTGCTAGTCATATTTGATCCTCTTCTTCCTGCAAGTAAGATTCGTGACCCTAGGAACAAAGAAACAATATTTGAACTCTGTGGCCCTGCACTAGCAACTGAAGAGATTATTGGGTCTGGTCCTAAAAGGCGAGAAGGTGGAGAAGTATAATGTCTTTGCCAATCTAGAGGACATAAAAACAATGCTCAGGGATCAATGCTTTTGCTTGGACATGATTCATTCTCACCTTGCCCATGTGGAGAGGCACATTGCATGTGAATCTGATAGTGGTGATCCACTAGGTTCAAGTGCAAGGGTACCAACGATGATTTCACCATCAGATAATGATTAAAGTTATTATTGGTTGGATTTGCAGTTCTATGTTCTTTGCGGTGTGGTTACACCTAATCAAAAGGGCTTTCGAATTTATCATGTATTTAGTTTATATAAGTCATTGTGTCACTTATGGTGCAGCGTCCTGTTTTGTCAATTTTGTATCCAGGGTTGTATGAAAAGATGCAGATTTGCTAGTGTCAGGAACAGTGGTTCAAGGAGGATTAAAATCCTTGATGTACAATCTGACAAAACTATGTAATCCTTTTTTTGATAATACAAAGTATTAATTAAAAAAAAATACAAAATTATGTATTATTTTGATTAAAGTTTAAATTAATTTTAGGAAGTTTTTTCTCCATTGATCTTATTCCTATAAATGTAATACTCAATCATATTCTTATTTTTAATTTGACAAAAATAAAACCTTAGTTGAATGAAAAGGATGAAGTGCATTTGAATTGTTTTGTATAAGCAATATTAGAATCTCAATAAGCTAATAGGATTTTAGAAAAATAGTCGTATAAATATGATTTAGAAAACAATGAGATAGGATTTTAGAAAAATAGTCATATAAATATGATTTAGAAAACAATTAGATAGGATTTTAGAAAAATAGTCATATAAATATGATTTAGAAAACAATTAGATCATAGTAATAAAGTGTCAAGATAATTAGTGAGATTAGGATAATCTTTATGAGCTCATCAAATTAATGAAATATAAGATATTATTATATAGATAATTTTAGATTTCTCTACATTAACTCCTTTTACTATCACTTCATGATTTGCAATATTCATGTTAATATTTTCACCATGTGATAATAAAAAATTATAAAATATAAATTAAGTACTAATCTATTTGAAAATCCCCATAAGTATCACTAGTATTCTTTCCCAATGGACTTTAAAAATTAGCATGGAGTTGATTGTTGAAGACCTACAAACTCGAGAAAAAAGGCGGTACACTGGTATGCAGCATCCTGGTGTGACTCCAAGCTCATGGAGGACTATTTTAGGGATTTTGTTTGCTTTTTGTCATGTTTCCAGATTTTTGTCTTATACTAATTTTATTTGGAAAAGAAAGTAAACATATATAATAATTATTAGCATTTATTAAGATTAATTATATAATAATTATTAGCATTTATTAAGATTAATTTTAGATTACTGATATTAAATGAAAATTAAAAAAAAAAACAATATTTTACTTAATTTGTATGAGAATTTTGTATTTTATAAGAAAATTTTCTAAAAGAAAACTTCATAGGTCATCATAATTTCCATGAGTTAGAAGGTTTAAAAAAGAATATTACATTGAAATTGTAATTTAATTTAATAAGGATGCATGTAATTTTTCAATTTATTTTATCGTATATAATTTTTGTTTTATTTTTTAATAATTTAATTAAATTTTAAAAAAATTGTATATGATTTTGATTTAAGTTTAAAATAATTTTAGGAATCTTATTTCTATAAATAGAATACTAGATCATAATCTTATTAAAAAATAGAAACTCAATTGTTGAATGAGAAGAATAAAGTGCATTTTAACAAAATTATAAATTAATTTTATTTTAAATTTAAATAAATTATTTTTTTATCATATTTATTTTAGATTAAAGTAATTTTGGAAGTTTAACTTTTTATCTTATTCCTATGAATGAAATAGTCGATTATAATCTTACTTTTGCTCCATGATTATGGATGAGAATTATAATCGATTATAATCATATACTTTCTGCAATACTTTTGCTCCTCTATAGTGATGTATTGTTTATGGAAAATCTCTCATAACATGTACTTTCTGCAATATTTTTGCTCTTTTATAGTCATGTATTGTTTATGGAAAATCTCTTATAAAAGTATACTCATATATTGGATATTATAATCATGTATTGTTTATGAAAAATCTCTCATAAAGGTCTATTCATATATATGGGACATTATATGATTATGTTTCCTAATACAATCAAACTTTTTTCCCGCAGAAAAAAGTGTATTTGAAAAAAATGTTAAGTATGCTTTTAATTTAAAAAAAAACTTAGTTGAATAAGAATGATAAAATCTATTTGAAAAGAATATTTTGTTAAATTTTTTTTTTCAGAGAGAAAAACGATGTGTATTATATTAAGGAAATATAAATATCAGATACATGAATTTTCGGTATGACATCCATTGCTAACTTGACCATTAAGAAAAGAACAATTTTTTCCGAAAGAGTTAAACTCTTTGACTTTTGTTGCTGAAGATTGATCTTTCGGTTGGAATCTTTCAAAGTAGGGGCCGACATCGTTCACAAATACAAATGCATTCCTTCTGGATCTTGAGATGTGCTAACAGCACAAAGGATGTGGGATATTTTCATTAACGATCACTAGTGATACCGTATTTCACCGCCCATTTTTGCTAAGGAAATTGCAATAGCAGCTTGTTTTTAGTGTTAAATAATTGAAGGGAAGCTGTGGTTTGCATTGGAGATTTGTCGTTCTGTTATTGTGAAGGATTATCATGAGCTCCGATTGTTCAGGAAACCAAAGGAGATTTTCACCGAGACGATCACCTTCGTGGGAGAATACGAGCGATTCAACAACAGCAACGAAGACGCAATGCAGAATGATGTTTTCAACATACTACCCAAGAAAATCCCACTGGAGAGGCTCAGAAAATGGAGGGTATGTACTCTCTATCTTCGTTTTTTGTTACAAAGTTATGAAATCCTTGTTTTCGATTTTTCTATAACAAGTGAATTGTTTAAATTTTTAGTGTAAACGTTAAAAGTATATTTTTCCAAACAAAAAAAAAGGTTGTGGGTTGCTATACGTTCAAAGAGTTGAATTTAGAAACCTGTACTTTGTGCACAGTTGAGCTTAGAAATATAAATCTGTAGACTATGCGAATTTGTCAGGACTTCAAACTATTTTGAGCTACTGTAAATTTTCATTAAGAAATCCCTCGTTGATCCGGTTTCAAGATTTTAGATTCATTTACAGATTCGTAGATTTTAAGTACCAAGGTATATTCTTTGTACAGTGTTATTCTGGCACACTTCACAGTGAATGCCAGGAAACTGAGCTACCAGTCACAAAGTTTATTGTTGCTCATCATATGATTCAAAAATGGTTCCAAAGAGTGACCCCGAGTATAATTCGGTTAATTCAAGGAATCCCGTAGTATAGGATTTCGTTACGATGCGCTAAAAGATTTCAACTTTTAGTTCGAGAATTCGAAGTTTAAATTAATAGGATGAATTTGCAAATGATGAAATATTTAATTAATATTATTTTTAGTTCTTGAGAATTCGAAGTTTAAATTAACAGGATGAATTTACAAATGATGAATATTTAATTAATGTTATTTAATAATCTAAGATGTTTATTATTAGGATTGCGTTAATTTTTTGTTGTTGGGATAATGTATTTTGTTTTTAGATTTTAATGTTTAGAGAGAAAATTTTTTAGTGTATGAGAGTTGTTCTACAATTTAGTATGGGGGAGAGTGTTAAGTTTAATGTAAGAAAGATTGTATGACAATATTTTTTTGAAGTGTGGATAAATTAATTGATTTTTGAGTCACAAGGACTTGCATAATTTTGGTGGGTAGTAACCACTAGTAAATCTACATATTTAAGCGGTGACTTATGGAGTTGTCCTTAATGCAACTTTTTGGACTCTATGGTGCCCGGAATTCTGCAGAAAAAATTAAGGTGAAATCTTGATTTGTGTTATTTAAACTGGTTTTTTTACTATATATATGGATTCAACACCCTGAAAAACCCTTAGGTCACTTCGATTGTGCACAAGATACCCATCAAACTTGTGATTTCAATAAATTGCTGCCAGATTTTAGAGAAATTTGACCCAAAAAATCCATTGGAAAAGCTTCCGAAAAGTCGCACTAAAAACAATTATTGCCCCTATTGAAAAATTGAAAAACAACATATTTGGGGATTGGGAATAGCAACCAATAATCAAACATAATTCCTGGCTCTATGGAAAGATTTAAATCTAACCATTAAAAAGAAAATGATATTTGATAATTTAATGATAATAATTTGACAAATTTTAAAAACCAAGCATTAACATAAATGCACTCACTCTCCCATGATTCTTCAGATTTTCCATCAAGTACAACACTTTGAACCAGTGAAATTCTATCATGTATTAAGAAATTTAAACTCATCGGCTGACTCGTTGGAAAATAAAGGAGTAGGTCTATGAATGAAGGGCTCATAGAGCTGAATAATGAACTCCAAATAAGTTCCCATTACCATGATTTCACAACTTAGCAAAGGTGGAATGGGCATTGTATTTTTGAAATAATAAAAATGAACGAAGTGGAGCATTGTGGAGAATTAATTCAAAGGGAAATCAATGTTTAAATGCGATAGGCATTAAGGTTTGGCGGTGGTCACCCTCCGTGAGCTCTCGATAGTTCCCAGATGCACTGTTGTCCCTCGTGCATTCACATTTGGCATGTCAAACTGCCTAGTGATTCCTTCAATCGACCTTGGGTTTCATTTTAATAGCTCACAGCAGAGGTTGCATTCATTTCGCCTCATGCCAAGCCTTGAACTTCTCCCTCCCGTAGCAACTTGTTTTTTCAACAAGGATTTCGCATGAAAATTCCAGCCCGACATTCAATGGAGAGAGTGCGGAATTGCAGAAGCCATGATGGCATATTCATTCCCAACATCATGTCCCTTCCGAAATTAATTCAACAACGTTGTATATATATCCTTCTTTGGGCCCCAAGTTTTGTAGAATTCAATTTCAGGAACGAGCTGGTATTCAACGTCACCATTCGCATCCTGGTGTCAATGTTGCGCACTTTCAACAAGGTGAACATAGGTTCCTCTTCTTGTGGCTCCGCATCCATGGACATTAATGAAATTCTGGATAAGGTTCTTGAGGCTTTGGAGGGCATCCAACTCGCATCTATGGACATTAATGAACGGGATAAGGTCTTGAGGCTTTGGAGGGCATCCAACTCGCTTTCAAGTATCGTAATCGTCAAGGCGCTGAAAAACGAATCTTTTCCATGGTTAACCAACTCCAAGCTTGAGCTAATGGAGATTAGAACTAATCGTTTGGAAAATGAATTGAGAAAGCAACTATCCATTGTAAATTGGCAAATAGCAAATAGAGGATTAGGAGTATTGTGGAGTATCATATTAGGTTTATAGTAGCATAATATTCAAATCTATGACTTAGTATTGACATGCAATTCATAGTAATGTTAAATTCTTAAAGTAAAAGTAATATTCTCTTTTATTTTTCATTTTCATCATTTTACTTAAATTTTTAACATTACCATGAAATGACTTAGGATGTTTGAGAGTGGTTTCGACCTCATTAGATTTCATATCCAGAAAGTAGAATTTTAGATCTCACTCAAAATCCAACACACTTATTAGTTTTTCAGGATTTCAAGATTGGGGGATTGCAATGTTTCCATTGGATTTCGTCGTGTATTGGGCTATGGAACTCATATTTAATCAATAAAACCAAGCCCTATATGTACTTTGATGTTAGTAGCATTGGTTGACAATCCTCTATCACGACCTGCTAGAAAAGTACCCATCACTCAAACAAAATCTTGACTTGACATGCTAGGTTTTTCCTATGTAATGTTAATGCTTAGAGGGTGATATTGATGAAAAAGATCCCAAGATAGGTAATGATTTTGATGATATGTAGGTATTTGTTGTAGCATGATTTTTTTTGGGATGCTAGAGACCATCCATAACCTATTTTTTGATGTATTTTTGGTTCAGAGATGGATTGCATTCGATGTTATTTTCATTATGTGCACCCTTATATGCTATATAAATAAGAACTTGTAATTTGTGGACCTATGGTTGATGAATATTATAGCTACTAGATAAATGATGTTATATGGTTTAATCCATGTTTTTATGTTTTTTTAATTACAAATTCATCATCCCACATGCTTTTGTTGACATATATATAATTCGATATCATTTTTGGGATTCAACTGCGTTAAGTAAGTCATTCAAAGTATGACCATTTCCATGAGAGGTAGTCGTAAAGTGACTAATTTCTCATGATTTTTGAACAGTTCACTTAGCACTCATTGCATCGGGTGATGCTCACAGGGGTGAAGAAGTGGGATTGAAACTAGTGAAATGTGGAGAACCAATCACATAGCATCAATCATCACTTCCGGGGCTTGCACCCGGTAACCAGGACTTCCCAGGAGGTCATGACTTACTTAACGCAGTTGAATCCCAAAAATGATATCTAATATATATAATTCATTCCGAAAATCACTCCCAACCTAGGAGCTTTTGAAAATGCCACTCCTCGCTCCTTCCACTCCCACTTCCTTCTTCTGCTCTTTCTCCCAAGAAACCTTGCTCCAGAACATACATGAATCACATTACTAATACCTCTATGATCTATGTCTAATGTTTGTGTTAAGATTTTTTACATGTTGCTCAGCTAGTGATCCTCCCAATGATGGGGCAATAGAGAAGGCAACAAATATGGCGCCTTCACCCTTTCCTTACATTAGTGATGAATAGGTCGAACGACAATGAAGGAAACAATGATACTGACTATTGCTTGGTAGAGGGAACATGCATGCCACAAGAGATATTAAAATGGACTATTGTTTGGAAGAGGGTGCATGCATGCTAAGGGCACACATGTCATACCTTCATTTAATTCCAGTTTAGATGTTGTTTCAAATTTAGCTATTTCAATTTTGAATAGAATTTTTCTATTATTAGAGCTTTTCTTTTATTATTTTTAGCATACATGATATATTCTTACTCAGAGGCGCACATATTAATCAAATAGAATACTTATGCATGAGAAATTCCCACCTTAAGTAAAGGACACAGATCTCAAGGAAGGGATGCGTGCTTGCATGTTGCAGTTTATTTTTTTATGGAGACAAACTTACTTGGAACTCTTACCATGCAACTGTGGTGCACTAGGTGATCAGATTAGGTCTGTGATTTGACAAAGACCTACCAGATAGGATTTTGCATGTGTCCATATGCATTGTACTTTATCTCCTCTTCCTATTCTAAAAGTGAGATGAAAACTGCGCCATTGTGTTGGTTATCAAGGTTTTGTTTTGAAATGTTGTGTATCTTTTTCAATATTCGATAGAAGATAGATGTTATTGAGAGTTTAAATCTATGTATTTTCCAATCAAATTTTCCATAGTATGTATTTGTAAATCAACCAACTTATATTTGCCTCTTTTTTATTGAAACTTTCAAGTTTCTAACTACCTAGTATTTAGGTTATTCTCTCTAGGTGCAGAATCTACTTACCATTGTTAATGAAAATAAAGTGATATAAATATAAAGGGGTATAAAAAATGTTAATGAAAAAATGAACACCTATAATAAGGGTTTTTAAAATTGAGAAGGTTATGTTTGTATTGATAAGGGGTTAAATAAAGTTATTTTTAGAGGTATTTTCCAATATTAGTCAAAATAAGGGTATTGTTTAGTATGCCATGAATGCACTTCATTGAGTGTAGCCCCCATGTTGATGTATTATAAATTTTCTTTGTTCCTAGGTATTTTCTATAGAATCTACAATCCACATCATTTTAGAATTATATGTCAAATTTCTCATAGACATAGGTTGCATCTATATTAGACATCTGAATGCAAAATCATATTTTTTTAAATAAAAATACTTTGAAAAAAAAAGTCTACACATTTACAATTGTATGAAGAAAACATAAATAATGGTGGGAAGTGACTTCTATATGTATATTTATTTGCATCTTATTTATATCCATTTTTATGAAAAGACTTACTTGAATTATGGTCGGAAATGATTGATGGTAAATACGTGTTATTTATGTGAGTATGATCTATTTTCAAATATTTATTTTGGATTAAAAAATCACTACACATATATGCATGAATATTGGAATGATTATCTACATGGCATTATAATATGCAAAGGTTACAAAAGACCCTAAAGTTATGGTGCAATCAAATGTTCAAAAAATAGTTTATATATATATATATATATATATTATATATATATATATATATATATATCAAAATTAAATATTATATGTTGCATTGGTCAATAGTAAACTAATAATGGTCAAAGGAAAAATAAGTTAGAGTTCTACTTTATAATGATTTTGTAACCATATTTAAATTTAATTAATAAGCACATAAAAGCTTAATATTTACAATAAACTTTTAACATGTATATTATTAAATTGCAAATAGGCTTTGCCTCAATACCAAGAGCCAATACCATGACTTATCAATACCACATGCCTAAAAACCATAATTTATTTCACAATCAATATATTTTATAACTATTTTATTTTAATTTAATCGTTTTAACTTTTTTAATTAAATCTAAAAAAAATTATACTTTTGAGATATATCTAAACCCTCTATCCTCACTAGTAGAAATATTGAGATATATCTAAACCCTCTATCCTCACTAGTAAAAATATTCAACATTTTGATAAAATTAAACATGAGAATACTTTTATATATAGAGGTGTGAAATTTATATAATACCAACTTTAGATCCATCTTATCTCTAGATTTACCAAGAGCAAAGAAAGATCAAATCTCTTTTCACTCCAAAAAAAGTTTGCACCTCAGGTAAGTTAATCCCTACCAACACTTAGTAAATCCAAACAAATTGCTTAACCAATACCCAACCTAAATTAAAATCTATCAATATTTAACTCCTAATCATTTAAAATAACTCTTTAATATACTCCTTTAAAAAAATTATAAATTCTAATTAATTAACCACTTCCCCACGTAAATTTAAAATCTATAAATATTTAACTCATAATCATTCAAACTCACACTTAATATACTATTTTTGTTAACCATAATTACATTATTGTATTAATTCAAAATTCGTGTTTTGATAACGATATGTACAAGAAGTGAACTCTTGATTGTATTATGCTAGATATAGAGTCCAAATACATAATGAAAATCCTTGGAAATGATATATCTTATTAATTCAAAAGATTTCCAGGGATCCTGGAATGTCGGTGCTTGATCCCAATCTGTACAACTTGTGAGTATAAAAAAATTCCTTCTAAGCTAGCTATTCCTGTAATTTCAGGATGCTCTACATTCTCAAAATCTATTAGTGGTCTTACTCAGTCTTTGGAGATCTAAATTCTAAAAAAATCAACACCTGTACATTACAAAATCTACATTGTATAAAAAAATTACACAAAGTTCCTAATTGAGCAACATGACATGGAGGAACATTCAAATCTAACTCAGATTTTTTACCAATATTCTGTCGAGCGAAAGAACCAAAAATTACGTTGAGGACAGTGCCTCCATTATCTTTTCGCAGACCATCGTGGTTCGGGATATTTATTTAAGATGTTTTTAAGAAAAAACGAGGTTGTTTTTTTTTTTAAATAAAATATTTAAGTTTTAAAGAATAGTTTAGTTTAGTTGGTCAAGTTCTCCCTGTTAAATATTTTGTTAATTAGGAAATTACTAAATTAAATTAGTTGTTAAGTATTTTGTTAATAAAGAAATTACGAACTCAAATATTTTAGAGATATTTGAAATTAGGCCTGACATATTAAGCCCACAAATAAATCTACCTAGATATTGAAAATGTTAAAAAAAAATGAAATTCCCAAAAATAGACGTGAGATAATAAATTCTTAGTTAATTGTTATGGGTAAAGAGTTCAAGGAGTCTTAAACTCGTTATTATTGAACTTTAAAAACAATCCAAAAGTTTTTACAAATATATATTTCATTATAATATGAAATAAAATAGTTATACAATTATTAAAAAATAAAATTATGTAAAAGTATAGGTCGTTTTAATAAAAAATACTTACATTAAATGGACTTACATTAAATGGTGTTGTCGGCCTAGGCCATACAAATTTCTGGATAAAATTTGGTTGATGGAGAACTGAATAGCCTTTTTGTATTACTGAAATTTTGTGGTATTCAAAATCCTGAAACTTAACAGCTATAATCTAAATATCTAAAAGTTTCAACTAAATTTTATAAAAATCTTTTTTAAATTTCCCTTTGTAAGATTTTTGAGATACACAGATCTAGATCTGCGAAACAATAAACAAGCTTGCAAGAGAAGGAAGGAAGCGAGCAAGAATTGAGAAAAGAATGAAATTGATTCTACAATATTAGTTTTAGAATAAATACATAAAAGCAACTAAGTTAAGCTTAGTTGTACATGCAATAACTAAAGCTAACTAAAGCTAAGTGTGCTTTATCTTATGTTAATGTGTACATGTGCCACATGCAAGCAATAGATTTACTGGAGCTAATCTAGGTGCATGTACACCAACACAGCTAGTCTAAGTGCATGTACATCAACACCCCCCCTTAAGCATAACTTAGGTGAGTGTGATGCAAAATGAATGAGTCCCAACAACACGGCCATTTTAGGTACCCATATACAATGCATAAAAAGGAAGAAAGAAGGAAAACCCAGTGGGAAGAAAACCCCCCCTCAAAATATAATGCAAAAGTAGAGAAAAGACAACTGCTAGGCAGTCGTGTCCTTCACCTCGAGTGAAAAATCTGAAAAGTCTCTAGGCTGGGATGAGAAGCCGGTCTGGGGCGAAAAACCCTCATGGGGTGCATCGGGAGGATGCGGGTGGGGTAATACTACCTCCAACGCTCGTTCTGGTGGCTCTCGTGAACGCGAAGTAAACCCCTTCGCCAAAGACTTGAAAGCTGACGACGTCTTTGACCAGGTGAATACGGGTATAAACTTCGATGCATACGAAGACATTCCTGTGGAGACAAGCGGAGTCCATGTACCTCCTCCTGTGAATACTTTTGCTGAAATTGATTTAGGAGAGGCCCTGTCCATCTTGGTGATCTTGGGAACCAATGCGCGTAAAGCATAAAGCCTTTCGTTGAGCTTTTTCCTCCGCTTGCGTTCAGCTACCAAGTTCTTGGAGAGATGTCTTCTGCCAGATCGGCCTGCAGCTTTCTGGTCATCGTCGTCCTCCATTTGATCGGTGCAGTCTGAAGAGTCTGCTCGTGAGATCTCTTGTTTGACATCTTTATCCTGAACCTCTTTTGACAAACCACTCGTATGAGGGGATTCAGTGAGGCCATGCCCGCGAGGTAGTGAATTGTTCCTCATCGGTAAGCCTGCCTGTTGAATGTCTTGCAGAGAAATTGGATCGATATGCATGGCGGGTGGCTTTTCCGCATGATTAATGGAATCGGCAGATCCTTCATAGAAGTCGTTCTTCTGCTTAATTTGGCCAGAGGCCGCCACTTGTGGCTGCAACTGTTGCCCGAGGAAATTAAGATGCGGCGTGACCATGTGAATAGACAGTTGCGACTCTGATAAAGCCCTTTCTGCGTCCCAAGGTACAGAAGAATCTCCTGTAGCTGCAGGGAGCCATGGTAGAGTACCGCAGCTTCGGTAGATTTGCTGAGTTCTTGGCCAAATATTTTCCAATCATGGGAAGGCTTTAGAGGTGGAGCAGCCTTGGCATTCACCCTCATTGGATTTGGGGGGAAGGGTACAACTAGAGAACCCTTCACTGCTTGTTGACCTCGATTTCCATCACAGGAATCTGATTGAGGAACAAAATCAGAAAATGTATACAGACGAGATTGATCATTTACCTTGCCAGATGCAATCTTCAAATTGGTTTGCATGTCATAAATGCTCACGGAATCTGGGGTAAATTCCACTTTCCTTCCGCTGCCTGTGTGTGTCATCTGATACACTGAGAGAAGATTCACAGAAAGCCTGGAATATGCAAGACATTTTCAAAACTTCCATATTCGAATTGCACTCTTCCTTGTCCAGTTGCTACAACTGCAGAATTATCCCCCATGAGAATGGGAGGACCTGAGTATGCATGTAGAGGATAAAAGGATTCCTTTGAAGAAGCCATATGATGTGAAGCTCCTGAATCGATGATCCATTCTTGTGGTGCAGAATGAAGAGCAATCAAAGCATGCCCGTTACCTCTTGGATTTGGTGCTTTTTCTCCAGACTTCTTCTTAGCATTCTCAAGAATGTGGTCTCCAAGATTGTGTTTCTGGAGTGTCTGCGCCATAAGATCTATAGACTTCTTCATGCATGCAGATTCAGGATGAAAACCACGGTGGCAATAATTGCACATTGATTGCCCTTTCGTTCCTTTCCTTTCCTTTGAGCCAGATGATCCATCAGGGGGTTTGGGATGTCCTCCCTTTCTTGGATCAGGATCCTTCTTCCCTTTTCCTTTCTGATGGTCTTTGGAATTTGCCTTTCCTTTTGCATGCACAGTAAGTGCATGCGCTTTGGAATTTTTAAGTGTGCCCATTTTGATGAGCTTATCTTGCTCATGCATCAAAGACTGAATAAAATAATCCAGTGAGGGCATCTTCCAAGTTGCACCAGTTGCAGATCTGACTGTGTGGAATGTAGAGACGAATACTGCATACTCTGGACCAAGTTTTGATAAAATGGAAAGAATCAACTGCTTTTCTTGCTTGGATTTGTCGATCCCGCATCCTTTCAGCTGAACCAACAAGGCTTTATACCTTGTGAAAAAATCTTGAATGTTCTCAAAGTTTCTCGGATCTAATGAGTTTAACTCATTTTCGAGAATGTGACCTTGCATTTCATCCTGTTTTCCAAACAATTCTTCCAAAATTTTCCATACTTCATTTGGAGTTGAACATGATTCAACATGAAATAGCAGTTCCGGATAAATAAATAAACATAGGATGCCGAAGGCCTCGTCCATGCGATTGAAATATCTTGTTTTCTCCATTGCCGATGTTGGTTCAACTTCCGTTTCCATGGTTATTCGAAATAAGCCTCTACTTCTGAGATGAAGTTGAATCTTTGGCTTCCATTCGAAATAATTATATGGAGTGAGAATTGCCGATTGTGGAAACTCCAATTTAGACTCCATTCTTTGTTGTTGTTTCAATCTTCTGAACCTGCAAATAAAATTGCTTGTGCACTAATTACAAATCCCTGTGCTCTGATACCATGTAAGATTTTTGAGATACACAGATCTAGATCTGCAAAACAATAAACAAGCTTGCAAGAGAAGGAAGGAAGCGAGCAAGAATGGAGAAAAGAATGAAATTGATTCTACAATATAAGAATGAAATTGATTCTACAATATTAGTTTTAGAATAAATACATAAAAGCAACTAAGTTAAGCTTAGTTGTACATGCAATAACTAAAGCTAACTAAAACTAAGTGTGCTTTATCTTATGTTAATGTGTACATGTGCCACATGCAAGCAATAGATTAACTAGAGCTAATCTAGGTGCATGTACACCAACACATAATCTAAATGCATGTACACCAACACCCTTTAACGAAAATGTGACTCTTACTGAAATTTCCATTATTTTTTTAGGCGAAATTGTAATGCCCTCCCCGTCAAAAAAAATTCTCACACACTTTTTAATTTTCCTGCTTTCACTTATTGTCGTACCGTGGCAACCCTTTTATCGAACCATATATCTATAAGTTCACGACAGGACTGTCCACCACCGACCAAAAATGGATCAGACGTGGGTACATAAAAAAGCATATTTTCTAAATCAGTGCGAACATGCATAAACACTTTGACTAAGAAAAGAAAAGGTGGCCAACTGACAACGAAAGAAGGAAAACAATGAAACATTACTTTATGGCTCTTACCTCTTTTTTAAAGCTGCGGGGGTAGTTTTTTGATGATTTTTCACTTCTCACTTTTTGGTCAGTGGGCTTGTTTGACTCGGATCTTTTCCGTAAGCTAGTAATATTTCCAAACATGTTTCATTGACATTCGAACCAGTGCACCGACATCTTGATTGGATGTTTTGAAGGCGGTAGCGACAGGAGCGCATAAACCGAGTTCTTGATTGCACAGCCGTGCCGACGTTATATTTGCACCAATTCCGCATTAGTATTCTTTCTCTAACTTTTTAGATGAGTCAAAGTATTGATTTTTCCCTCTTTTCTTAGGGAAAAGTTGGGATTGATTTTATTTGCAATTCAGTTTAAAATATTGGAAAATATGGTTGAGAGAATTCGGTCAAAATAAATATTAATTTTTTATTTTATTTTTAATCATATTTTTATGTAATTTAATTGAGTAAATCTAAATCCCAAACGAATTCCTTTACATATCATTAGTCATCTGTGATTGGTTGGTGATCGATGGTGGTATCATTAGTCATCTGTGATCAGTTGTATTACACTCCACATCAAGTTAGGAATTCAAAAACCAGAAGTAAAATTCACGATTCGGCGGCTTTTGCAAGTCTTGAACCTCTTAGAATTTTGGGCTTTTTCAAAATTTTCTGGAAAAATTACAACAGAAGAGTGCGAGATATCTTGATTAACAGTACTGGCAGGACGTAAATACTGTGCTATTGAGAGCCAATCTGTGATTTGCATCGGAGGTGGTTTACATTCGTTGTGTCATGAGCTTCGGCGGTCCCCGGAACCCGATGAGATTTTCCCCAACACGATCACCTTCGTGGGAGCATTACGTGCGATTCGACAACAGCGATGACGCAAACGAGATCCAGAACGATGTCTTCAATGTCCCGCCCAAGAAAGCCCAACCGGAAAAGCTCAGAAAATGGAGAGTAAGCATCATATCTTTAAACTTGTATTTCATATCTTTAAAGTTGGACGGAATCTGTTTTTTTTGGGTGGATTTTGTTGTCTTACTTAGAAAACCGGCTAATAATTTATAATTTATTGAAATATATTATTTTAACATCTATGAGGTTAAAGATAGTCTATGGGACAGATTGCTTCTTCATCTGCCTTATGTATTCGGCCATTTTTCGGTGAAGCTTCAAAATAAGATTATCCCAAGAGTAGTTGCCAGCACATAATTTTCCATGTTGTCTTTGAAGACCTCACATTCTAAAATGAAATGTTTTCTGTTTCCATATTTTTGGAAGAACAAAAAATGCATACTCTTTCCTCCCACACTTAGTTTGGCATTTTCCAGTGCCCTATTCACAATGGAGTTGATGAGAATTAGTCCTTAACTGAGCAATAAGAATTTTGGCTCTCCAAGAGATATTGGTCTCTATGTATGCTTTTGGTTGATGACTATGAGTGGGATTAAACACTTCAATATAGTACTTTCTCTTTCTTCCTAGCTCTTTATCCCAAGTATGTTTGTGGAACTTTTCCATAACAAAAGCTTGTATCTCTTCGTTGTTTATGGGACACGCGTTCAAGCAAATACCCCATTTACTAAACCATTTGTTAATTTGTTGCATCCAAGTATTTTTTCTCTTGCACAATCTGTCATTAAAGACAACTTTAGGCCATCTACCCTCTTCAATTTGCTCAATTTTTTTTAAATTACTTAGGACTCGCACCATAGCAATTGCATCAATAGGAGCAATCCCTGTTTCACTTAACAAGATAGCATAAGGAACTGCACTTTTAATCTTGAATTTGTTTGCAATCAAATGCTTCTGAATTTTCTCAATTTGTCTCCATGACATGTCGGATGTACTGCTGGCCCATACTTCACAACCATACAGAATCACTGGAATCACTAGAAGCCCAAAAAGAGTTTGAGTGGTTTTTTAGTCCCATAACTCTGCCTCTATACACCTATTTTGAAAAGCATAAAATTCTTTCCAACCCCCCAAAGTTTTTTTCTTTCTACAACCATTCCAGTTTAAATTTTGTTGAAGTCAATTCCGAGATATTTGTAATCCACAACTTATTCCAAAATGTTGCCTTCAAAGTAGAACTTATGTGTGTTATGTTTTCTTTTCTTAGAGAAAAACCACTACTTTCATTTTGCCTATATTGACTTGCATCCCCACACTTCTACAAAAATGATTAAGGGATAGTAAGTGCTCTTGCAATCCAAGAGTCGATTTAGCAATTAGAATAAGGTCATTTGCAGACAAAAGAAGCCTTATAACAAACTTGCCCAAATAGATACCATCACCCTCTTGTGAATTTAACCACTCCTCAAGCTTGTCCATATATAAACCAAAAAGGGTAGGAGACAGTGGGCAACCTTGCTTGACCCTGATATCGTTTTTCAGAAATGCCTACTGAAGTTCTAATTTTGACTTTCACCTCTTCATATAGCCTCTGCACAACTTCTCTCAAATGTTTAGGGACCCCACGTTCCTCCATTTTGTGCCAAAGCGTATTAGAAATTGAGTCAAAGGCTTTTTTGAAATAAAAAAAGCAACAAAAGACTTCTTCATTTTTCTCCCAAACTTTTTCAATGATGTGACTTAAAGTTATACAATAATCAACTCTGCCATCGGTATCTAAAGTGAATTTGGTAGGCCTATATGTGATGAATTTAGAATCTATGCTTTTTGGAGCTTTTTGGACACTTCATGAAATGGGCTGGTATACTTCCTTCCTAATCCTACCGAATGGAAATCAAAGATCATTTTCTAATTGAACTGCGCTAGCGTCATATCCATATATCCTTATATCCCTTTTCGGCAGGGATATAATAACAAGTTCAGTCTAAGTGGAGTATCAGATCCAGGGAAGGTATTACTAAATACAGAGGATGGCTTTCCGTTAAACACAATTCGCAAGGATTGAAAAATTAAAAGCTCAAACAAATGATTTTCCTCGGATTATTGTCGGGTTAAAAAAAAATATGACAAACTGCACTGGAAACTTGCCGTGCAAATGGGGGTTTTGTGGTCATTTTTGCCAACACTCCCCGTTCTCCTTCACGTCCCAGTCTCCTTTGTAGTGAGGTAGACCTCCATTCGTTTGTGATTGTTGGTAGGTGCTAAAAAGCCTTAATATGTTTTCAAAATCTCTTGTTGCGAAGATTGGATGGAGATTAATCAAAACAAATTTTCCCCTTGTCTTTGGAACAGTGGATTATGAAACGAAACAAGATATTTCTAAATTCTTCAATTATTTGGAAAGCGGTTACCTCATCTTTTTCTCTCACTGAAGAAGGTCTGGTTTGGAAAGTTGGTAATGGCTCTCGATTACGAGGTGGTTTGGATTCTTGGGAGAGAAGTCAACTTGATCATAGGTTGTCTCGTGAATTGGTGGAATTTCTTCATGGTTTAAGACACAAAACCTTAAATCAATTTGTGGATCCTAATAATGGAAACGAGTTGGAATAAGGTTGGTTGTCTTATGAACAACTAGGCCTTCCTCAGGCTTTCCATGGTCAATGGAACAATTTTACTAATGCTTCAAGAAGAGCACATATTAGAATATCCTATGATTATGATGCATTAATATGATGAATTAATATGGTATCAGCATCCAAGTGGACAATATACTCCTAAAGAAGGTTGTGTGGTTTTGATTGTTGATGGAATCCAAGTTGTAGAAGGAGACTAGTGGAAGCTAATTCAGAAATTGAAGTGCCTTGCAAAATCAAAACTCTTCTTGCAGTGTGCTCTCTTTAACAAAGTTCTCACAATAGACAATTTAATCAAAAGAAGTCTTCATGGACCAAATTGATGTGCACTATGTAGAGAACATGAAGAATTGTAAATCACCTATTTTTACGATGCACTTTTTCAAGGGTTTTTTGGCAAGTTCTTCATAATAAATTTGGAGAAGATTGTTTATGGCATGGTGATGTGCTAATGGAGGTATGGTTTCAGTGGAATTATGTCAGGGGAGTGAAGCCTTATATAGTTATCCCTTTACTTTTTTGCTGGGGAATTTGGTTAGCTAGAAACAATGTCATTTTTCATGATTGTCATGTTCCCGTTCATATTGTGGTTGCTCAGATCATAGGTGTATTTGAACTTCTCCCTTAGAAAATTAGGGCACAAACTAGAGATAGATTAACCCAATCAAAATAAAGAGGGATAAGCCTTGGGATTATTTTGACGGGGCATCTTAGATGGAGCCAAATTTATGTGACAGGGAAGCCAAATTATTCCTATTTGAAAGTCATTATTTTACGATCAAAATGGACTTAGATTTGGATTTAATAACTATGCAGAATCAAAGACTCTTAATTTACTACTAAAGTTTGCCATATAAAAAAGAGTTCAACAGATTCAAATATTTGGTGATTCATTGCTAATTATCAACAGGGTTAAAGACCTTTACAGATATCACCATACAACTCTTATTCTTTTGCAGGATGAATTTATTAGATTAAAAAATGTCTTTAATCTCTTCAGTATTACCCATATTTATATTAGCTCAATGCAGAGACCGACAATCTTTCCAAAAAAAGGCTTGCAGCTGGGTTATAGACACTGTTGATTGGAGAGCAACTCAATGACCAATTTTATGAGTTCTATCATCGTCCTTTTCTTGAGCTAGTTGAAGCCTTAAGAAGATATCAAAACAACACTTTATAAATACTATAACAAATTATTTTATAACTTTGAACTATATAAATAAGTAATTGAACTATATTTAGTCTTTTGTGGACCATAAAAACTATTGTCTAGGGTGGTTTATCACTGATTTTTCTATTTTTGTATATGTACTCTAAATCTTTTTATATAACTTATTGTCATTTCTAAGCATCATATCTTTTTATGAATACTTATTTGGAATGCATACCGAACATTTATATACCGAAGGCGATTTTATACTTGAATAAAATTAAGCATCACTGCCCTAACTTCCACTCACTATTTCTGCAAGAAGCCTTTTAAATGCCTTCCATCCCATGAGATTTGGTGCAACCCAATTCTACTAATTCGACCAATTCTACCCTCTACTCACTATATCAGCGAATTCTACCAACATTACGAATACCTTATAATTTATCTGGGTATGTAACACACATGTGAGTCAGGCTGTAAACAACCCATATGCGTGGTTGATTGTCTCCAAGAGCAGAACCCACATGAAAACCTGCACATGCAATGTAGACGGATCTCACACCCAACACGACTGTCGACAACCAAAAACAAAACATGGTGTTCAAGAAACGCGCGAAGGCCCCACTATCCAGCTGTCATTAGTTTTGAGTTTTATATTTTTCCACGTTCAATAATGAACTTCATCATATAAATTCGTTTGAACATGGGAATCCGGTTACAATTGTCTGTAAAACAAGGTAGCCCCATGAAACTTCCAGGAAGACAGTGGTTCTTTTCAGTACGTGGACTTTGGACTTTTTGGCATCAGGAGACGCGCCTTTTTCGGTAACTCTTCACATTTCATGACATTTTCCGATATTTTTCTTGTGGTTCAATGCGTAACGTAGGTTTTCCTTTTAAAAAAAATGCTTAACGTAGGTTTTAATTGCGTAATGTTTAGACTGAACAACATTTTCCTTAGTTTTTCTTGAGATTTGAGATGCTTAGGTCGTAAGTTATAATTGCGGCGCAGAGACGCTCAAGTGTGGAACATATGAAACTTGGCTGGGCAATTAGCGTCGTGGAAGGTTTCTTACCACTTAGCAACTTTTAATTGCGGGCGCAGAGACGGTCAAAATTAGCCACACAGGAAACTGGTTAGACAATTACGCATCATGTAGGGTTTCCCACCGAGTGTTATGGGTACGATATTTGGTGATTTCACATCTATATGAGATGTGCTGAGGTCTCAGAAATTTTGTGCAACCGTTATAGTGGTTTTCAAAGGCAAGCTGTGATTTGCACTGGAAGTGGCCTACGGTGAATCCAGGAGACTAAGACGATATTTCGGTCACCCTCTGGAAGATGTATGAGATATTTGACAACGGCGAGGATGACAATTCGAAGGAAATGCAGAACGATGCTTTCGATATCGCGCCCAAGAAAATCCCACTTGAAAGACTCAGAAAATGGAGGGTAAGTATGTATATCTTTCACTTATTCTTTGTCACAAGGTTTGATGAACTCTATATAAAGTGTTTTAACATATTTTTGTTAAAATCAGAGAGTGTGTGCACGCTTGTGTTATTCATGCTAAATATGGATCAAACTCGCTCTAGGTTTTCCATTTATAACGCTAATTCACATCGCAAACATAACCATGAAATCTCACAATTAGATGATATTAAAGTCGTAAATAAATTTGTCAAAATTTTGTCCACTTGGGTAGAATACATGGTGATAGGTGTATGTTAAGGTGGTGGCCATGCTGGTGGTGATGAGTGTAGTGTTTAGACACTTTGTGATGTGCAATTTATGATTAGAAATTTGGTGCGTCAAAATATAACTATGTTGTTAAAAATTAGTTGGTGTGTTTCATGGTAAATGATATCCAAAATAATTCTGATGACTTAGATATGTGTTTCTCAATCTAAAAATTAAACATCTCAAAACTCATACAATTTAGCAAACTAAACAATACTACCAAATTTCAACCTTCTCAAATCATCAAAAGAATTTATTAAGAGAAATCTAGTTACTACAATATTAAAAAATTATCCCTAAAAAAACTCTATTTTGAAACTTCCCGAATAAATGGAATTCTTAAGAGAGCAATCATATTTGCCTCGTCTAAGAGCTGGTTTGTTTGTTTTTTTGTATAGAACATAAGATGGTATTTGCCTCGTGGAAGAGTGGATTTGTGGTTTTCAAGGAATTGGGATTAAGGAAATAGCGGTATCACAAAAAAAAATGAAAATGATGAAGTATAAAGTTGTCATTTTAATTCAAATTTTTTTATAGGTCATTGGTGTGAATGGTGATTATGCAAGGAGTTAACTTTTAAAAAATATTGATTAGTCAAACAGTTTATGCCCGAGAATGAAAGATTAGGGAAAGATAATTAATGAGAGTGCAACAGAATATTTATTAAAAAGATGCAGAATGCTTTATCTCGTTTAGTCCAATGTCTAGCATCGACTTTTCAAAATGGGGTAGTTATGGACAAACTACCATCCAACCATTTTGAAAAAGAAAAGTACATATTATTTTAATTGAGCTAAAAGTAATAAAAAGATATTATAAATTTATATTTTAACTTAAAATATAAAAAAAAAGTTCTAATTTTTTTTAATGATATATGAGGTATTTTAGTATTTTAAAAATTTAAAAATACATATTACATAAAATTATATGTCATTTTAATTTTTCAATGTACGTTTTAAATTGATGAGTGAATGTATGAAGATGAGTTATACTTTTGGGTTAAATATGGCGATGAAATTTTAAGTTTTTTCTCTTTTATCAAATCCCGCAAAATTCATATAATATTGTGAATTTTGATTCGGAGTAAAAAGACAATATGTGGAGAATTATGTTGTTGTCATGTTGTTGTCCTAATGATATTTTTTGCAAAAAAATTAGTGTCGTATAATCTCTCAATTTTCCATTAAATGAAATACTTGTCCTTGCAAATTTTCACACATCTAATAGTAGTATAACTTGGTCTAAAATGTGTGTGTGTGTGTGTATGCATGAACTACACAGAGAGAACTAAGTTTTTCATTTCAAAAAATATTTTTTATACAAAATTATATTTTTTTTTATTTTTTTAGAAGTTGGTGAAGTAAGATTTCAATTGCATTTTGGAAACACATGTGTTCATGTAAGATTTTTTTTTCAACTCTTTAAATCAATTGAATAACCAAGAGTCCCCTTTTGAAGAAGATTAGTAAACGGATATAGTGGCATTTTTTTTAATTTCATTGTGTATATTTTATGTTATTGATTTTTTATTTAACCCCCTTGAAATTGTCCAAAAAATTTCAAAAATTATGTTTAAAAAATTAGATGAAAAATATCATATGAATTTGAAAGTGTCAAATTCATATGCCATTGGCTAGAGGATTATTTCATGAATCCAACATGATCAACTCTACCACTTAAGGACAAATTTTATCCTAAATATATTAAGGTACAAAATGGAGTTGCAAGGATATATCTAAACCCTCTATCCTCACTGGTAAAAATATTCAACATTTTGATAAAATTAAACATGAGAATACTTTTATATATAGAGATGTGAAATTTATATAATACCAACTTAGATCCATCTTAACTTTAGATCTACCAAGAGCAAAGAAAGATCAAATCTCTTTTTACTCCAAAAAAGTTTGCACCTCAGGAGAGTTAATCCCTACCAACACTTGGTAAATCCAAAATTAAAATAAATCCCATCAAATTACTTAACCAATACCCAACCTAAATTAAAATCTATCAATATTTAACTCCTAATCATTTAAAATAACTCTTTAATATACTCTACCATTTAAAAAAACCTTTATAAATTCTAATTAATTAACAAGTACCCCACATAAATTTAAAATCTATAAATATTTAACTCATAATCATGTAAACTAACACTTAATATACTATTTTTGTTAACCATAATTACATTATTGTATTAATTCAAAATTCGTGTTTTGATAACGACATGTACGACAAGTGAACTCTTGATTGTATTATGCTAGATATAGAGTCCAAATACATAATGAAAATCCTTGGAAATGATATGTCTTATTAATTCAAAATATTTCCAGGGATCCTGGAATATCGGTGCTTGATCCCAATCTGTACAGCTTGTGAGTATAAAAAAATTCCTTCTAAGCTAGCTATTCCTGTAATTTCAGGATGCTCTGCATTCTCAAAATCTATTAGTGGTCTTACTCAGTCTTTGGAGATCTAAATTCTAAAAAAAATCAACACCTGTACATTACAAAATCTACATTGTATAAAAAAAATTACACAAAGTTCCTAATTGAGCAATATGATATGGAGGAACATTCAAATCTAACTCAGATTTTTTTACCAATATTCTGTCGAGCGAAAGAACCAAAAATTACGTTGAGGACAGTCCCTCCATTATCTTTTCGCAAGACCAATGTGGTTCGGGATATTTATTTCAGATTTTTTAAAGGGAAAACAAGGTTGTTTTTGTAAAGAATAAAATATTTAAGTTTTGGAGGATAGTTTTTTTTTTTTTTTTTAATGGGAGGGGCTAGTTTTTTTAGAAGCATTATGGTTTTTTTTTGACACACTGTGTGTCAGAATCGACATATGCCATCATCGATACAAATATGCTGCGGCAGCAGCTCTGCAGGATTCGAAACAGGCTGAGGGTGTACAAACCACTTCACGTTGGTCAAGTTTTAAATATTTTGTTAATTGAGAAATTACGAACTCAAATTAGCTATTAAATATTTTGTTAATTAAGAAATTACGAACTCAAAATTTTTAGAAATATTTGAAATTAGGCCTAACATATTAAGCCCACAAATAAATCTAATTAAGCCCACAAATAAATCTACCTAGATATTGCACATAAATCCCTTAAAATGTAAAAAAAAATGAAATTCCCAAAAATAAACGTGGGATACTAAATTCTTAGTTAATTGTTATGGGTAAAGAGTTCAAGGAGTCTTAAACTCGTTATTATTGAACTTTAAAAACAATCCAAAAGTTTTTACAAATATATATTTCATTATAATATAAAATAAAATAGTTATATAATTATTAAAAAATAAAATTATGTAAAATTATTGGTCGTTTTAATAATAAAAACTTACATTAAATGGTGTTGTCGGCCATACAAATTTCTGGATAAAATTTGATTGCTGGAATATTAAATAGCATTTTTGTATTACTAAAATTTTGTGGTATTCAAAATCCTGAAACTTAACAACTATAATTTAAATATCTAAAAATTCCAACTAAATTTTATCAAAATCTTATTTAAATCTCCATTTAACGAAAATGTGACTCTTACTCAGATTTCCATTATTTTTTCAAGCGAAATTGTAACCTAAATAAAAATGCCCTCCCCGTTAAAACAATTCTCACACTTTTTTTAATTTTCCTGCTTTCACTTATTGTCGTACCGTGGCAACCCTTTTATTGAACCATATATCTATAAGTTCACGACAGGACTGTCCACCACCGACCAAAAATGGATCAGACGTGGGTACATAAAAAGCACATTTTCTAAATCAGTGCGAACATGCATAAACACTTTGACGAAGAAAAGAAAAGGTGGCCAACTGACAACGAAAGAAGGAAAACAATGAAACATTACCTCTTTTTTAAATCTGCGGGGGCAGCTTTTTAGATGATTTTTGTCTTCTCACTCTTTGGTCAGTGGGTTTGTTTGACTCGGATCTTTTCCGTAAACTAGTAATATTTCCCAACATGTTTCATTGACATTCGAACCGGAAAATTTCTATTTCCATCTCTATGGTATTATAAATGTTTTTTGATATATTATAAATGTCCTCTTTTTCTACATTCCATTCATACGTATTCATAAAGACGAACACTATTTCCCTCGCATGTCAGAAAACATTTATAATACTATAAAAGTGGAAATAGGAATTTGCTTCCAACCAGTACACCGACATCTTGATTGAACGTTTTGAAGGCGCTAGCGGCAGGAGGGCATAAACCGAGTTCTTGATTGCACAGCCGGTGCCGACGTTATATTTGGACCAATTCCGCATGAGTGTTCTTTCTCTAACTTTTAAGATGAGTCTAATTATTGATTTTTCCTTCCTTTCTGGGGAAAAGTTGGCATTGATTTTATTTGCAATTCAGTTTAAAATATTGGAAAATATGGCTGAGAGAATTCGGTCAAAATAAATATTATTTTTTATTTTATTTTTAATTATATTTTTTAATGTAATTTAATTTATTAAAATATCTCATTTTATTTTTATTTTATATAATTTAAATAAATCAAAATGTTTAACCATATACAATAAAGTAACCCACTGTAAAATAATCAAATCAATAAATATATCATTTAAATAACATGGACTGTAAAATACCTCGAACCACCCCAAAAAAAAAATCAAATCGATAATTATACCATTCAAATAAAATATAAAACATTTAAATCTTCAAGATGCAAGTCAAATAACATTCCACATACAATTCCTATAATTCCACAAATTAAGAATATTTAAACAATTCTTTAAAAATATCATCAACGCCGTAATTAGAGTAAAGGAGAGGAGCTGAGAAACCTGTCGAATGTCTTTATTGTAAAGGAGAGGAGCTGAGAACAGAAGAGTGCGAGATATCTTTATTGACAGTACTTGCAGGACGTAGATACTATTGAGAGGCAATCTGTGATTTGCATCGGAGGTGGTTTACGGTCGCTTTATTGTGTCATGAGCTTCGGCGGTCCCCGGAACCCGATGAGATCTTCCCCAACACGATCACCTTCGTGGGAGCATTACGTGCGATTCGACAACAGCAATGACGCAAACGAGATCCAGAACGATGTCTTCAATGTCCAGCCCAAGAAAGCCCAACCGGAGAAGCTCAGAAAATGGAGAGTAAGCATCATATCTTTAAACTTTTATTTCATATCTTTAAAGTTGGACGGAATCTAGTTGTTTTGGGTGGATTTTGTTGTGTCTTACTTAGAAAACTGAACTGTGTATTGTGACAAATTTATAATTTATTCATGGGTAAAGTAATTTAAATGAAAGAAAGAAATTATTTTAATTTTTACCAGGTTAAAGATAGTCTATGGGACAGATTGTTTCTTCATCGGCTTTATGTATTCAGCCATTTTTATGTGAAGCTTCAAAATAAATGCTCCCAGCTTGTCGACAAATACCTCGTTAAATAGATTATCCCAAACACTAGTTGTCAGCGTATCTGCATAATTTTCCATGTTGTCTTTGAAGACCTCACATTCTAAAATGAAATGTTTTTCTATTTCCACTTTTTGGGAAGAACAAAAATGCATACTCTTTCCTCCCACACTTATTTTGGCATTTTCTAGTGCCCTGTGAACAACGGAGTTGATGAGAATTACTACTTAACTGAGCAATAAGAATTTTGGCTCTCCAAGAGATATTGGCCTCTATGTATGCTTTTGGTTGATGACTATGAGTGGGATTAAACACTTCAATATAGTACTTTCTCTTTCTTCCTAGCTCTTTATTCCAAGTATGTTTGTGGAAATTTTCCATAAAAAAGCTTTTATCTCTTCGTTGTTTATGGGACACGCGTTCAAGCAAATACCCCATTTCTTAAACCATTTGTTATTTTGTTGCATCCAAGTATTTTTTCTCCTGCACAATCTGTCATTAAATACAACTTTAGGCCATCTACCCTCTTCAATTTGCTCAATTTTTTTTAAATTACTTATGACTCGCACCATAACAATTGCATCAATAGGAGCAATCCCTATTTCACTTAACAAGATAGCATAAGTAACTGCACTTTTAATCTTGAATTTGTTTGCAATCAAACGCTTCTGAATTTTCTCAATTTGTCTCCATGGCATGTCGGATGTACTGTTGGCCCATACTTCACAACCATAGAGAATCACTGGAACCACTAGAAGCCCAAAAAGAGTTTGAGTGGTTTTTTAGTCCCATAACTCTGCCTCTATACACCTATTTTGAAAAGCATAAAATTCTTTCCAACCCCCCAAAGTTCTCTTCTTTCTACAACCATTCCAGTTTAAATTTTGTTGAAGTCAATTCCTAGATATTTGTAATCAACAACTTATTCCAGAATGTTGCCTTCAAAGTAGAACTTATGTGGGTTATGTTTTATTTTCTTAGAGAAAACCACTACTTTCATTTTGCTGATATTGACTTGCATCCCCACACTTCTACAAAAATGATTAAGGGATAGTAAGTGCTCTTGCAATCCAAGAGTCTATTTAGCAATCAGAATAAGGTCATTTGCATACAAAAGAAGCCTTATAACAAACTTGCCCAAATAGATACCATCACCCCCTTGTGAATTTAACCACCCCTCAAGCTTGTCGATATATAAACCAAAAAGGGTAGGAGACAGTGGGCAACCTTGCTTGACCCTGATATCGTTTCTGAAACTTTCAGAAATGCCTACTGAAGTTCTAATTTTGACTTTCACCTCTTCATATAGCCTCTGCACAACTTCTCTCAAATGTTTAGGGACCACAAGTTCCTCCATTTTGTGCCAAAGCTTATCCCTAGAAACCGAGTCAAACCCTTTTCTGAAATCAAAAAAGCAACAAAAGACTTATTCCTTTTTCTCCCAAACTTTTTCAATGATGTGACTTAAAATTATACAATAATCAACTGTGGCATGTTTAGGTCTAAAATCTGCTCTCCCTTAAGCACAATTCGCAAGGGATTGAAAAATTATGAAGCTCAAACAAATGATTTTCCTCGTATTGTTGTCGGGTTAAAAAAAATGTGACAAACTGCACTGGAAACTTGCGTGCAAATGGGGTTTTTGTGGCCATTTTTGCCAACACTCCCCGTTCTCCTTCACGTCCCAGTCTGCTTTGTAGTGAGGTAGACCTCCATTCATTTGTGATTGTTGGTAGGTGCTAAAAAGCCTTAATATGTTTTCAAAATCTCTTGTTGCGAAGATTGGATGGAGATTCATCAAAACAAATTTTCTATGCACTGAAGTGGTCACAGACAATTATATTTTCCCCTTGTCTGTGGAACAGTGGATTATGAAATGAAACAAGATATTTCTAAATTCTACAATTATTTGGAAAGCGGTTACCTCATCTTTTTCTCTCATTGAAGAAGTTCTGGTTTGGAAAGTTGGTAATGGCTCTCGATTACGAGGTGGTTCGATTACGAGGTGGTTTGGATTCTTGGGAGAGAAGTCAACTTGATCATAGGTTGTCTCGTGAATTGGTGGAATTTCTTCATTGTTTAAGACACAAAACCTTAAATCAATTTGTGGATCCTAATCATGGAAACGAGTGGGAATAAGGTTGGTTGTCTTATGAACAACTAGGCCTTCCTCAGGCTTTCCATGGTCAATGGAACAATTTTACTAATGCTTCAAGAAGAGCACATATTAGAATATCCTATGATTATGATGAATTAATATGGTATCATCATCCAAGTGGACAATATACTCCTAAAGAAGGCTGTGTGGTTTTGATTGTTGATGGAATCCAAGTTGTACAAGGAGACTAGTGGAAACTAATTCAAAAATTGAAGTGCCTTGCAAAATCAAAACTCTTCTGGCAGTGTGCTCTCTTTAACAAAGTTCTCGCAATCAAAAGAAGTCTTCATGGACCAAATTGATGTGCACTATGTAGAGAACATGAAGAATTGTAAATCACCTATTTTTACGATGCAAGTTTTCAAGGGTTTTTTTTGGCAAGTTCTTCATAATAAATTTGGAGAAGATTGTTTATGGCATGGTGATGTGCTAATGGAGGTATGGTTTCAGTGGAATTATGTCAAGGGAGTGAAGCCTTATATAGTTATTCTTTACTTTTTTGCTGGGGAATTTGGTTAGCTACAAACAATGTCATTTTTCATGATTGTCATGTTCCCGTTCATACTGTGGTTGCTCAGATCAGATCTTTTTATGAATACTTATTTGGAATGCATACTGAACATTTATATACCAAAGGTGATTTTATACTTGAATAAAATTAAGCATCACTGCCCTAACTTCCACTCACCATTTCTGCAAGATCAGATCTTTTTATGAATACTTATTTGGAATGCATACTGAACATTTATATACCAAAGGTGATTTTATACTTGAATAAAATTAAGCATCACTGCCCTAACTTCCACTCACCATTTCTGCAAGAAGTCTTTTAAATGCCTTCCATCCCATGAGATTTGGTGCACCCAATTCTACTAATTCGACCAATTCTACCCTCTACTCACTATATCAGCGAATTCTACCAACATTACGAATACCTTATAATTTATCTGAGTATGTAACACACATGTGAGTCAGGCTGTAAACAACCCATATGCGTGGTTGATTGTCTCCGAGAGCAGAACCCACATGAAAACCTGCACATGCAATGTAGACGGATCTCACAGCCAACACGACTGTCGACAACCAAAAACAAAACATGGTGTTCAAGAAACGCGCGAAGGCCCCACTATCCAGCTGTCATTAGTTTTGAGTTTTATATTTTTCCACGTTCAATAATGAACTTCATCATATAAATTCGTTTGAACATGGGAATCGGGTTACAATTGTCTATAAAACAAGGTAGCCCCATGAAACTTCCAGGAAGACAGTGGTTCTTTTCAGTACGTGGACTTTGGACTTTTTGGCATCAGGAGACGCGCCTTTTTCGGTAACTCTTCACATTTCATGACATTTTCCGACATTTTTCTTGTGGTTTAATGCGTAACGTAGGTTTTCCTTAAAAAAAAAATGCTTAACGTAGGTTTTAATTGCGTAATGTTTAGACTGAACAACATTTTCCTTAGTTTTTCTTGAGATTTGAGATGCTTAGGTCGTAAGTTATAAGATTTGAGATGCTTAGGTCGTAAGTTATAGTTGCGGCGCAGAGACGCTCAAGTGTGGAACATATGAAACTTGGTTAGGCAACTAGCGTCGTGGAAGGTTTCTTACCACTTAGTGTCATGGTACGATAGCAACTTTTAATTGCGGGCGCAGAGACGGTCAAAATTGGCCACACAGGAAACTGGTTAGACAATTACGCATCATGTAGGGTTTCCCACCGAGTGTTATGGGCACGATATTTGGTGATTTCACATCTATATGAGATGTGCTGAGGTCTCAGAAATTTTGGGCAACCGTTACAGTGGTTTTCAAAGGCAAGCTGTGATTTGCACTGGAAGTGGCCTACGGTGAATCCAGGAGACTAAGACGATATTTCGGTCACCCTCTGGAAGATGTATGATATATTTGACGACGGCGAGGATGATAATTCGAAGGAAACGCAGAACGATGCTTTCAATATCGCGCCCAAGAAAACTCCACTTGAAAGACTCAGAAAATGGAGGGTAAGTATGTATATCTTTCACTTATTCTTTGTCACAAGGTTTGATGAACTCTATATAAAGTGTTTTTAACATATTTTTGTTAAAATCAGAGAGTGTGTGCACGCTTCTGTTATTCATGTTAAATATGGCTCAAACTCACTCTAGGTTTTCAATTTATAACGCTAATTCACATCGCAAACATAACCATGAAATCTCACAATTAGATGATATTAAAGTTGTAAATAAATTTGTCAAAATTTTGTCCACTTGGGTAGAATACATGGGGATGGGTGTATGTTAAGGTGGTGGTGGCGGCGGCGACGCTCGTGGTGATGAGTGTAGTGTTTAGACACTTTGTCATGTAAAATTTATGGTTAGAAATTTGGTGCGCCAAAATATAACTATGTTGTTAAAAATTAGTTGTGGTAAATGATATCCAAAATAATTCTGATGACTTAGATATGTGTTTCTCAATCTAAAAATTAAACATCTCAAAACTCATACAACTTAACAAACTAAACAATACTATCAAATTTCTACAACTTAACAAACTAAACAATCCCAAATCATCAAAAGAATTTATTAAGAGAAATCTAGTTACTACGATATTAAAGAATTATCCTTAAAAAACCTCTATTTTGAGAAGTTCCCGAATAAATGGAATTCTTAATACAGCATTCATATTTGCCTCGTCTAAGAGCTGGTTTGTTTGTTTTTTTTGTATAGAACATAAGTTGGTATTTGCCTCGTGGAAGAGTTGATTTGTGGTTTTCAAGGAATTGGGATTAAGGAAATAGCGGTATCACAAAAAATGAAAATGATGAAGTATAAAGTTGTCATTTTAATTCAAATTTTCATAGGTCATTGGTGTGAATGGTGATTATGCAAGGAGTTAACTTTTAAAAAATATTGATTAGTCAAACAGTTTATGCCCGAGAATGAAAGATTAGGGAAAGATAATCGTAGAGAATGAGAGTGCAACAGAATATTTATTAAAAAGATGCAGAATGCTTTATCTCGTTTAGTCCAATGTCTAGCATCAACTTTTCAAAATGTGTTAGTTATGGACAAACTACCATTCAACCATTTTGAAAAAGAAAAGTACATATTATTTTAATTGAGCTAAAAATAATAAAAAGATATTATAAATTTATATTTTAACTTAAAATATTTTAATATAAAAAGTTCTAAATTTTTTTTAACGACATATGAGGTATCTTAGTATTTTAAAAATTTAAAAATACATATTACATAAAATTATATAATAATCAAGATCAATAATCCCTATGTCACCTTAATTCTTCACTGTACGTTTTAAATTGATGAGTGAAAGTATGCAGATGAGTTATACTTTTGGGTTAAATATGGCGATGAAATTTTAAGTTTTTCTTTTTTTATCAAATTGAAGTCCTCAAAATTCATATAAGCATTGTGAATTTTGATTCGGAATAAAAAGACAATATGTGGAGAATTATGTTGTTGTCCTAATGATATTTTTTGCAAAAAAATTAGTGTCGTATAATCTCTCAATTTTCCATTAAATGAAATACTTGTCCTTGCAAATTTTCACACATCTAAGAGTAGCATAACTTGGTCTAAAATGTGTGTGTGTGTGTGTGTATGCATGAACTACACAGAGAGAATTAAGTTTTTCATCTCAAAAAATATTTTTTATACAAAATTATATTTTTTTACTATTTTTCGAAGTTGGTGAAGTAAGATTTCAATTGCATTTTGGAGAAACATGTGTTCATGTAAGATTTTTTTTTCAACTCTTTAAATCAATTGAATAACCAAGAGTCCCCTTTTGAAGAAGATTAGTAAATGAATATAGTGGCATTTTTTTTTTAATTTCATTGTGTATATTTTGTGTTATTGATTTTTTATTTAACCCCCTTGAAACTGTCCAAAAAAATTTCAAACATTATGTTTAAAAGAATTAGATGAAAAATATCATATGAATTTGAAAGTGTCAAACTCATATGCCATTGGATAGAGGATTCTTTCATGAATCCAACATGATCAACTCCGCCACTTAAGGACAAATTTTACCCTAAATATATTAAGGTACAAAATGGGGTTGCAAAGAAATCTACAGAAGGGGTAAGGGGTGCTGAAATTGTGATTTTTAGGACCTCGATGGCTCAATTGAGTGATTAAAATTCTTGATCGAGCGTTAAAGAAATTATTGATCGAGTCGTATAAGTGGTTAACCAGCGGCTCGATCAAGCCATTAAAAGGCTACCCACCACCAACTACCTACCAACTTATATTAATGTTATTTATGTAAAATGCTATGAATTAAGGGCTCGATCAATCCATAACTCTCGATCGAGCCTCTAACTCAGGTTAGAGAAGGGTTTGATCGAGGGTTTGTTTAAACGCTCGATCGATCTATTTTTAAGCACCTAAACAACTCAATCGAGCATCCTTTTTTACCAAAGTGCGACGTTGCTTTACCAAAAAGTGTAACCCAACTCCATGTGCTCACCTTGATTCTTGGAAAACTTTTTGACTTTGAAGTTAGCCCATAAGTAAATATCTAAAATATTCTCCAACCTTTTATAACTACTCAAGGATAGGGTCTATCATGATGAAAAAAAACATACACTATATTGAAGATATTTATTTGACGTTACATAAAAGGATGTAGTTCATCATGTTCAGTAATGAACATAAACAATAGTTAGTACATAAAAGGATGTAGTTCATCATGTCCAATAATGAACATAAACAATAGTTAGTACCTTAGTTCATATTTGAAATAATTGTTGAGTGAGTCACTTTTTGATTTTCTTTTTTCCACTATTAGTCAATTAACCATACTTTAGAGTTCTTCTAAAGACACATAATACACAGATGGAAATTCAAGGAAATTTCAATAGCTAAATAATCCAAGACCAACCTTGATTCATCAAGTTGGATGTTGTGTAGAACATTTCTAGAAAATCCAATAATTCTCGATTCTCCTAAAATTGTAAGGAACAATTTATCGATAAAAATCCCATTCACAAGATGGCTAGGGTCTAGCTCTCACAATGAATGTCTCGAATAAGGATTGACACAACTCTTTGTGGAATAAGGCATCCAAGGCTTTAATAACCATTACGTACATTGAGTATAGAGTCAATGCTAATGAGCATCCTCAACAAATTGATAGAAAAGGAACCATATCTTCCTTTAAATCTAAGAGACACATCAAAGCATTGAGAAGGTGTTTCCATATCTCCAATGAAATATAGACCAAAAGCAAGAGTTTGAAAGATGGATAGGATAAAGTTTAATTCACCTATATCAAATGCTTTTTAAAAATCTTATCAAATGAAAAGAACATTGAGGCTTAATTGTCTATCCAATTACATGCCTTCCCAAACAAGAATAATTTTATCAAAAAATTGTCCTTCCATAAACCTAATTTCTTTGACAAAAACGATCTTTAGATATATGTGCTTTAGCAGTAGCACTAGAACCCTAAGTAAGACCTTATAAGATAATGTTTCATAAGCATAATGAGTTTCCAACTTATAATCACCAAATTATTTCAATTAACTTTAAGAATAAATGTAATGGTGTTATCTTATAAGCCCTTCCCAATTATAGATTTTCAACTACTTCTTTGAAATCTTGTAACACCCTTATTACACTTACATAAAAATGCTTCATCAAGTATGTACAATGTATAATTGACCATATCTAAAAGAATTGTGAATAATTCATTAAGTATCAATACTCAATCATAAAGACTTGTTTTCTAATCAAATAACTTGTAGAAAACCACATCCATATGAAGAGTGTTAACTAAATATATTGGCTAATAATTGGAATTCATAACCACTTCGATTTTCCCACTAGTCCAGGAATGAAATACGATGGAACATTTAAGCTTAATATCCATTATTCCCCATAATGTTGTCCAAAACTTACTCATAAATGTATCTTGTTAAAATGGTATAAAACCACAAACATATAATCATGTCCTCATCTAGTCATTGAATTTTCTCACATGTTTGATTGAGAATTGCTAATAAAGATATATATCTTGGAGAAACTTAATTGAGGAAACTCCAACTAAAAATGGCTTGTTTAACACTATATTATATTAGAGAAAAATCATAAGCACTCAAGTTCAACAGAACAATTAGTAATCTTCTTCCTCTTTGCTACAACATCATGCAAACACCTAAAATAATTCTTAAAGTTCCTCCTCTTCGTTACAACATCATTCAAACACCCACCATAATTCTTAAAATTCATGAAAATATAGTAATTGAACCCTTTTTCTTTGCTATTGCCCCTTCCCCAGTTTTGGATGCTCAATCATAGACAAATGCATTGAATTATCTATCAGATCCTCCAGGCGTTCACCATGTGGTATAACCTCCTTTCAAATCCATGTGAACCACAAATTGGGCCTCATAGGGATAAATGACTCGTGACTCTTTTCCCGCTACACTTGTAAACCGATGGTCATGCCACAATACTCGACTTACTTTTGCATATCTGTTCAACTTACTTTTGCATATCTGTTTTCTTTGATGGAATGTATAAGTCAATGTGTAATTTCATGAGCATCTTTCCTTAATCAACAAAGCCTTCAATTCTCCAAGCCATTTCAAATTTATCAATGATCCATTCTGGATCAATATAAATGATCAATTAGTTGTAAAAATAGTATGCATTTTATGTGTTGCATATTTATGTGTTGCGTATTATAGGTAATTTTTGTTTTTGTTTTTTTTTTATTGGTATATATTAATTTTTTTTATAATTAATAATAACAATAATAATAATTTATAATTTTTGTAATTCATATTGTATTTAAAAAAAATTTAAATAGAAATCAGATTTAAAATATTGGGTCTACTTGTTTTTAACTATTCATTAGGTTTAATTTAATTTTTTTTTCTAGGTTTTTTTTTAACAACATAAAATATATCATAAAATAAATGATTTGATGTTTATCACATAATAATGCTTATCAAAAATTTATGTAAAGATACTAATATAATAATACAACCAACCACCTAAAAATATTAATATAAAAATAAACATTTAATAAACTACAATAATACAATCACCCAAACCAACTTAAAGAACAAAATAACCGACCCTTATTCCATATTCCTTACAAAATTACCCTTATAAACAACATAAAAAGGTACTCAATATAAAATATATCTTATAAAGTCATAATAAAATATCAACAATAAAATTAAACATCATATCAATTACAAAATTATATCAACCAAACTTTCAACTATTTATATATAGAATAGAATAAATCTTATGTCACATCAACAGAATTAATTAGATCAAAGTTATTTAGTCATTCATAAAGTAAAAATTTGCATTCATTTTATAACAATTCAGATTTGTTTCAGTGATCAGCAGAGTTATTTTATTATTATTGATTAGTGTCGGATGGAACAGATGGTAAAACGTTAAATCCCTGTAACGCAACGCGGAACTAGAAAAATTTATTGCAATATTTCAGTGCTCCTGCAACGACTCAGTGTAATGAATAATGATGTGTACTCCATTATCGGTCCCTAATGGAAGATGATTATGTCAACGCGCTGGTAATGAATATCAGACACCGACGCTCATCCAAACTGCTATGGTTGGACAATATTACACTGTTAATTACCAACCCACAACCCTAAACCCACGAGTCTACCACATCCCCCCATTACCAAAACGACAGAAACATCTATTAATAGTCAGGTATATGTAGCCCTCATCTTCCAGGAAACTTCACAGGAAGACACGCGGAACCGGCTTCCACATTTAAAAAAAAAACAACCGCGTTCCTTTGCCGTAAAGGTACGAATAGATCGAATATTTTTTATAAACAAAAAGACAATTGTGACACAAGCGATGTGGTGCGAAATTTCGCAGCAACTGCTACACTTAGGATTCTGGATATCCATACAAAAGGTCAGTGAATCTTCCAACTCCCAAACAACTCCTAGGAGACCAGTGTCCCGTCCGTGAGGATCGAACGTGTGACCAGACTGAGTTTTAAAAGAAATTTTGCAGACCAGTTTGCCCTAGGCGTACGGCCGCCGTTGCTTGAAAAAGAGAGACCAGTTTATAGAGCTTGATTTGGTGCTTGAAAAACGGGGAACAGAAAATATTTAGGTTAAACGCCACAGTGCATTAACCCCAAGGTTTGCTATGGAAATTGCATTACCAGTTTGATTTTAGTGTTAAATAATTGAGGCAAGTTGTGGTACCTTGTGTTAATGTGAGTGTCATCTCCCTTGAGCGTCGAAAAGTTCGCCATGAGCTCCAGCGGTCCTGGAATTCCAAGAAGATTTTCTCCGCGACAATCTCCGGTGTGGGAAAATTACGAACGATTCAACGAGAGCGATGACGAAGACGAAATGGAAAAAGATGTTTTCGATATCCCGCCCAAGAAAGCACCACTTCGTAACCTCGCAAAATGGAGAGTACGTATACATTTCTTTCGATTTTTCCTTTCAGAGTATGAAATCTATATATAATTTGAATGTTTTTCCAGATTTTGCCCAAACACGCAGAGTTGAGTTCATCATGTTTATTTAATTTTAACCTAATCATGTTCTTTGATGTTATCACTTGTGGCCTGGGAAACTCCAGGAACTTCTATTTTTCTAATCATGTTCTTTGATGTTATCACTTGTGGCCTGGGAAACTCCAGGAACTTCTATTTTTCTAATCATGTTCTTTGATGTTATCACTTGTGGCCTGGGAAACTCCAGGAACTTCTATTTTTCTTTTTTGTTTAAATAACTTTATTGAGATACGAAATATCGGATAAGATGAAGACTCAGTTGCTCAGGTATGCCCTTACTGTTACTACTGAAAACGAGTCGACTTTTGGAACTTTGGGCGTACATGGCATCCTTATCCAAAGAAAAAATTTGATATACTTGTTCGTAGGAGACCTCCAAGTGGCGTAATTCTGGAACTTTGTAGATTTTTAGGGATAGCGTAAATAATTGAGAAACTTTGACTATAATTGATGACAGTCAAGGATCGCTCACTTGTAAAGTGCCTTGGAAAACCTGGTTGGGATTCGGGTCGCAGGAAGTGACTCGATAGCTTAATGGAAAAGGTCTAGAAATAATAATAATAAAAATGACTGTTTTGTGCATGAATAAGTGCACTTTCAATGATTTTGCAGGCTTGGATGTGACTGTGGGACTAGCTACGCAATGAGTTCAATGTTATCTGCATTTTCAAGGATATCCAAGGGTCGGATGTCACCATTTGACTCGTTACACAATGAGTTCAAGATTTTGATAGAATCCAACGTAGAATCAGTAAGAGTAATGTTATAATAGTAGGTTTTGGAGAAGTGTAATACCTAGACAATTATGCGATACTTTTAAATGAAGGTGGATTGTGATAATGGGAGATGTATATATAAATGTTTAATAACCCAACACTTTTAAATGAAGGTGGGTTGTAATAATAGGAGGATGTTTACCTATAAATGTTAAATAATTTGGTTATAGTAGTGGTATTAAGAGAATAGTAATAGTATTGACTAATTAGATTCCAGTAATATGAGGGAGTGGTATTTGTATGGACATTTAAAAAGTAATATTGTCTATTTGGATAAAGGTATTTTGATTTAAGTAAGTTTGAGTAACGGGAAGTTTTTAATGATTTTGGAGTCAATTGTGGGTAGATGTATGATTCTAAGTAAAAAAAAAAAAATTGGGAGAATAGTTATAGTTTTTGATGTTGTCAAGAATAGAAACGAATTTAAGGGGGGCATTAAGGTGATTGCTGTAGAGTTAGTAAGGGGTGTCTCTTCTAATTAGTTGAGATTATTATTGGCAAGCTTCAAGTGATTGCAATCTTAGGTTGCAAGGTCAAACATGTCTTAAGCAATTTTGCACATTGGGAAAGCATGTCTAAGTTTTGTATGACTTGGCAAAACAATTTGGCTAAGTATGGCAACAAGATAAGAGTCGTTATTGTTCATTCTAATGTATTGATAGGCTAAGGATTATTGACTATTGGCGAAGTGTAATAGATTTAATATACTTTAAGGCTAGGATTGGATCTATGCCTATTGTGAATTTTGTTGTATTGAACTTAGTTGCAAATCTAGCCAAATATAGCTTAAGACATAGATATGGGTAGACCTTGAGTGAAGATCCACAATCTAGTTGTAGTATGCACAAGTCAAGAACACCCTTTATGATTGAAGCAAGGCAATGTTGCGTGATCACAAGCGCTAAAAGTGAAAAAAAATCAAGCATGATTGTATTTCCATGGCATCCCCTCGTTTGATTTATATTTGTTGATGGAGAGGCTCAAGTTGAAGTGCTCAAAAATAAAGTTTTCATAGTTGTAAGAAGTAAAGCATGAAATGAATGGATTGTAAACATGGTCTAGATAAAGGGTCATAATGTCTTATTGATGATTAATAATATCCAAAATATCTTTAAAAACAATTTATAATACTATACCAAAACATATTTAAAAAAATCTTCTATAATACTATACCAAAAAATCTTTAGGTAATCTTCTATAATATTGAACCACAATTAGTGTGTAGACATATTTTTATTTATCATTGATAGGATGTTGTGAAACTTGTTGCAAGGTTATGAAACTCCTCAAGATCAAATTGCACATGTCAAGTGATTCATGCTTGAGTAGGTGCAGTTGAAATTTCAACATTTGTTGGACAATACCCTTAAAGTTCTTCTATAATAGAGAATTATGATAATATAGAGACTTGCACCTTTACTTTCAACACAATTTGAAACATTACTTTGGAGGATGACCTATTTATGCACTAGAGTACTTTTTGTTTTGTCTTCCTAGGATTGTAGTGTGCCTAAATAGGACAGTCAAAGTTAACTACTGATCATGACATGCTCAAGTCCGAACACTTGTGATCACCACAACTTGATCTCTAATACACCATTAATTCAATGCTAAATCTTGGTCAACATGGTGACTTGGGTTCCATATTAATTTGTGAATAAGCACACCATCTGAACAACAATTTTGACTACATGAACAAGATATTACAACTCATAATTTAGCGAACCTAGTTAGGAAATTGAAGTTGACAAATTATGTCTAGGGTCTACACTAGAGATCAATTAAGACTAACTCAATGCATGTCCTAGCCAAATTGGCTCCATGATTCGAGGGATTTAACCATCCTTGTTTACTATTCCTTGGGCTTTCAGGATCATCCCAAATAACATATTCGACAATTAAAACATGTATAAATATGAATGGTTACAAGGTGAATACTTTCTTTCCTCTACAATGATGTACACCATGACCATTATGCCATCTAATGTCAATATACTCTCTATATCTCCCTTTTTGTAACATTTTTGAAAACTATGGGCACTCGTGTCAACTAATGGATAAATTTCCTTCTCCTTGCTATAGAATTGTTCAAAAACATGTTACCCATTTCACCTCTTTTGGAATCCTAATCAATTGACAAGAAATAATTACACATCCAATGATTTTTTTTTTCATATCTCCCTTATGACTTGTTCATCTATCTCTCTCACTTGAAGGCTAAATGTTCCCCAAGAATGTGCCATGGAAATTTACACTATCATTACCTTTGTCCAAGAGGAAATGATCTAGATGTTCTAACACTCTTCAGATCAAGTGGTCTCTAGTCCATGAATTAGTTGAGTTTCCTCTTGTAGTAAGATGTATTCATGGAATGATCCATCACATCCTCCGCACATTCATCATGTGGCACAACCTCCTTCAAGTCTACAAAAATCATGATTTTGTCCTAGTAGGTAGAGTTACCCATTTCACCTAGTAGGTAGGGTTACCCTATAGAATTGTTCAAAAACATGTTACCCATTTCACCTCTTTTGGAAGCCTGATCAATTGACAAGAAATAATTACACATCCAACGATTTTTTTTTCATATATTCCTTATGACTTGTTCATCTATCTCTCCCACTTGAAGTCTAAATGTTCCCCAAGAATGTGCCATGGAAATTTACACTATCATTGCGTTTGTCCAAGAGGAAATGATCTCGATGTTCTAACACTCTTCAGATCAAGTGGTCTCTAGTCCATGAATTAGTTACCCATTTCACCTAGTAAGTAGAGTTACCCTATAGAATTGTTCAAAAACATGTTACCCATTTCACCTCTTTTGGAATCCTGATCAATTGATAAGAAATAATTACACATCCAACGAATTTTTTTTCATATCTCCCCTATGACTTGTTCATCTGTCTCTGCCACTTGAAGGCTAAATGTTCCCCAAGAATGTGCCATGGAAGTTTACACTATCATTGCCTTTGTCCAAGAGGAAATCATCTCGATGTTCTAAGACTCTTTAGATCAAGTGGTCTCTAGTCCATGAATTAGTTGAGTTTCCTCTTGTAGTAAGATGTATGCATGGAATGATCCATCACATCCTCCACACATTCATCATGTGGCACATCCTCCTTCAAGTCTAAAAAAATCATGATTTTGTCCTAGTAGGTAGGGTTGACTCATGATTCCTTTCTCACCTCCCTTATGAACCCATGGTCCAAGAATGATAGTTGACTTAATTGTATGCATCTCATAAGCATCAAGTCCCTAATAAAAACGCCTTCAACTTACCAAACTATTTCAACTTTTTTAATGATCCATTTCCTATCAATATATGTAGTAAACCTCTTATTAACATAATGGTTAGTTAGTTGTGATGTGGCAATTCTTGTTTACTTAATCTTTTGATCTTCTTTTTGTAACCAAAAAGTCAAAAATATACCATATAATAATAATTATAATCCAATTTTAATGTCACAACCAAGCTAGACAACAAATTGATGTATGAGACCCCCTTATTTATGGGACAAGGGACCCACCTACTAAAGTCTACGAAGGCTTGTATACATACTCTACTCCACTCTGGTTTTGAACCTATGACCTCTTACGAGGAAGCACATTGCTCTTAACCATTAGACCCTATAATACCATATATAACATTGGCCTATAGTATTAATTTCCAATGTTATCTTACATTTATTAAATAATAATATAATAATAAACAACATCATACTACTATAAACCTACCCATTACTTATAGTAGTGGTGGGTTGTGATAGTAGGAAGAGGTGTACATCTAAATGTTAGAAAATTGGGTTATAGTAGTGGTATTGAGATAATAGTAATGGTATTGAATAATTAGATTCTAGTAATATGAGGTAGTGGTATTTGCATGGATATTTAAGAAGAAGTATTCGCAATTTGGATAAAGGTATTTTGATTCAAGCTTGAGTGATGGAAAGTCGTGCAATGATTTTGGAGCTAGCATTAAAAAGTGGTTAAAAGAGTCAATTGTGGGTAGATGTATGAGTCTAAGAAAAAAAAAACTTGGTAGAATAGTTATAGTTCTTGGAGATGTCACCAAGAATAACAACATGTTTAAGTGGGGGAGGATGTAAGGTCTTTCACCTTAGAGCTAGTAAGGAATACCTCTTCCTATTAGTTAAGACAATCATTAGCAAGCTTCAATTGGTTGCAATGGTCGGTTGCAAGGTTGGATGGGCATGTCGTAAATAATCTTGCACATGGGAAGGCATGCCTAAGTGTTGGATGGATTGGCAAAGCAATTTGGCTAAGTACGGAAAGAATATGAGAGTCATTATTGTTCCTTCCAATGTATTGATAGGCTGAGTATTATTGAATACTGGCAAAGTGTAATAGATCCACTATATTTTAAGGATATGATTGGATGTAAATCCAATATAATTTAAGGCTAGGATTGGAATGTGTGTGTATTTTGAATTTTTTTGTATTGAAATTAATTGCAAATCTATTCAAATATAACATAAGGCATACATATCGGTAGACCCTGAGTGAAGACCCACAATCTAGTTGTAGTATGCACAAGTTGGGCACACCCTTTGTGATTGAAGAAAGGTAATATTGCATGACCACAAGCACTAAAAGTGAAAAAATTCAAGCATGAGTATAGTTCCATGACAACCCCCTCATCTGGTTTACATATGTTGATGGAAAGGTCCTTGTTGAAGTGCTCAAAAATAGAGTTTTCATGGTTGTAAGAAGTAAAGCATGGAATGAATGGAGCGTAAAGATTGTCTAGATAGAGGGTCATAGTGTCCTATTGATGATTAATACTATCCAAAATATCTTTAAAAAGCCTTCTATAATACTATACTAAAAAATCTTCTATACATATTATACCAAAAACTCTTTAGAAAATCTTCTATAATACTAAACCAAAATTTAGTGCGTAGACATTTTTTTATTTATCATTGATAGGATGTTGTGACACTTGTTGTAAGGCTGTGAAACTCCCTAAGATTGTTAGAGTCATCTCATTTCACATGTCAAGTGCTTCATGCTTGATTAGGTGCAATTGAAATTTCAACATTTGTTGGACAATACCCTTAAATGTTCTTCTTTAATAGAGAATTATGACACCATAGAGAGTTACACTTTTACTTTCAACACAATGTGGACCATTTCTTGGGAGGATTACTCTATTTATGCACTACAATACTTTTTGTTTTGTCTTCCTTCGATTATGGTGTGCCCAAATAGCATGCTCAAAGTTAACTACTCATCATGATATGCTCAAGTCCCAACACTTGTGATTACCACAAATTGATCTCTAATACGCCATTGATTCAACACTAACACTTGGTCAACATGGTGACTTGGGTTCCATATCAATGTGTAAATAAGCACACCATCTCAAGGATAATTTGGACTATATGGACAAGATATTAGAACTCATAATTTAGTGAGTCAATCTAGTCCTGAAATTGAAGTTAAAAAATTATATCCATGGTCTGCACTAGAGATTAGTTAAGACTAACTCAATGCATTCCCTAGCCAACTTGGCTCCAAGATTTGAGGGATTTAACCATCCTTGTTTACTTTTCCTTGGGTTTTTTATTAAGTGTCAGCCCATTTAACATATTTGACCACTAAAACATGTATAAATATAAATGACTACTAGGTGAATACTTCCTTTCCAATACTCTGATGCACACCATAACCATTACACCATCAAGTTTCAATGAATTCTCTCTCTCTTCCTTTTTGTAATTTTTTTAAAACTATGGAACTTGAGTCACCTAATAGATAATTTTCCTTTTCCTTACTATAGAATTATTAAAACACAAATTACCCATTTCACCTTTTTTGGAAGCTTGACCAATTGACAAGAAATAATGACACATCCAACAAAGTGGTTTTTCATATTTCCCATATGACTTGCCCATCTATCTCTCCCACCTAAAGGCTAAATGTTCCCCAAGAATACACTATGGATTTTTACACTATCATTGCCTTTGTCCAAGAGGAAATGATTTAGATGTTCTAACATTCTTCGAGGTCAAGTGGTCTCTAATCCATGAAGAAGTTGAGTTCTGTCTTGTACTAAGTTGATTAATTAGATGTATGCATGGAAAGATCCATCACATCCTCCACAGATTCATCATGTGTCACAACCTCCTTCAAGTATACAAAAATCACAATTTAGTCCTAGTAGGAACAGTTGACTCATAATTCCTTTCTCACCACCCTTATGAACCCATACTCCAGCCACAATAGTTGACTTAATTTTGCGCATCTCTGATGCAAATGGCATTCTACAAGATAGTGTGCAATCTCATGAGAATATGTTCCCTAATAAAAAAAATCCTTCAGTCTACCAAACTATTTCAACTTTGTTAATAATCCATTTCCTATCAATATATGTAGTAAACCTCTTATTTACATAATAGTTAATGTAACACCTCCTCTCGATTTTACAAGCTCCCCAAGGTAAACATGATTTGAGTGCTACTATGACATGACCCAACCTCCAAGTTCCAAAGATTGAAGTGGGGCCTACAAACTGAAAATTTTCTGACATCCCTTAAGGACTACAGACTATTCAGGAGTCAGATAACCACCCCAAGTGATAAATCCTTGAGCTGGAACCCTTTTTCATGGACTTAAACCCATAACCACACCCTTGACACATTGTGCATGTGGTGATGAGGATATAGCCGCACTCATAAGCCTGCTTCCATGTCGTTATGACCTAAATTCCCCAGTTTTGTGTTTGCGGTTCTGAGATCTGAGCCACTTTTCTAAGCCAGCCTCCATACCACTGCCCAGAATTACCTGTAACTTTCCAGAAACATAAACAAGATGCTAGCAATGCTAACCATTCAAAACTTGAACAATAATTTGACCTATCCATGCCCAAACTAGGATAGACTTTTCTTCAAACATATGGTAAATATGAAATCTATAGGTCATGAATGCATATATGATCATAGGGGTTTGAACTTCATATGAGAATAACCAAGAAGGATTAATGCCCTCTCAAGCAAGCTTCAACAACACTTATTATCCCATGCATTCATCAACCATTCATCAACTTATAAAATCATGAACAAGAGCCATAACTAGAGCACATCATAAAACTATGCATATAACCAACATTTAACCATATTAGGAACCATGTAAAATATACCATATACTCCACAAAATAACAAGTACATGTGCTCATTAATCACATAGAGAAAATAACTCATATTAAGATATACAAAAACTAACCAAGTCAGGTACTTTCACGTACCACCCGACCGTAGATTGGGTTGAACCTGATATTTCTTTCAGCCAATCACCCCCGTGCCATATTCTAAGCATGAATGTGGGATCTCATTGGATAAGCCAAGACAAAATAAAACAGGGAATATAGAGGTTGAACCACCTCCACCCTCAAGCTACCGTGATCTCACCTAAACCGGTACTGAGATCACAAAACCAAACCAAGCCTAGATGCCTCAGAATTCCTTCACCATACCTTGAGGAATTTTCCTGTCTCCACCCACCTATCGAGGGCTTCCCAGAGAAAACCATCTACACCACCAACCCTTGGGATTTTCATGAGACCATCTCACTAAGTTCCAAAACCTTCCGGCAATCCAAAGCTCAACAAAGAATGAATCCCATCACACCATGGCAATCCAAGAAATGGCAAGGCAAGGATGAAACCACTATCAAACCAGGAAAATCCCATGCCAATGACAGCAAGTGAACCAAATAAACAAATTCATGTACCATGCATTCACACCTTAGCTAGTAAATCACACATGCAACCTGTTACTTGCAAACACCTCCTACTAAAGCTCCTAATCCAACCTTATCCATGTGCTCCCTTGCTTTACCTTTGCTTTCCTTTGCTTTCCTTTGCTTGCTTGCTCTCTCCTCTCGGAGCTCTCTCTCTCTCTTTCTCAATTGACCCAAGCCAAAATTGACAAAAAATTGTAACTCTGAACAAAACATTGTGAAATGTTTCTTTGATGCCCTTTTATTATTGATGTCTTATTTTTCTTCATTTTCCTCTAATTTATCTTGCATGCATATTTGTGTTTCTTCACCTTCCTTTTCTCCTATTTTCTTTTTTTCTCATAATTAAATTCCAATTATTGTCTCTTTACTTTTGCCAATTTCCATAGCCATTATTAAACCACAAGTGATGTCCACTAAATTTTTTTTCTCAACATTCAACTTGGAATATGTGTCCCATGACCTTAGTCTTATTTTGCCTTTAATATCCCTTTTACATGAAACTTTAACCTGGGGTTGTTACAAACCCCTCCCCCTTAGGGGAACACTGTCCTCGGTGTTTGACACCTATGACCAACAAACCTCTAAAAAAACATACTATCTATGGAGCTTTATAACATAACTCGATGCAATATTTACAATGACATCCTACTGAAAGAAAAACAAGCATACCGCTTATTAGAGCTTTATAATACAACTCATTATGATATTTACAACTATATATATATAGATATATATACCAAAAACTCATTTGCTTGAATCATCAAATAATGAAGGATACAAAGTCTGCATTTGATCAACCATCTCCCGTGTAGCTTCATCGGGCCCAAAGTGCTTCCAATGCACTTTAACTTGATCTATTACTTGGTTCCAAAGCATGAGTTGATTTCTGCTGCAATATGCACTGAAGTCCTAGTTGGAACTCTCTCTATGGTTCCACCTGCAATACCGACCAATCAATCACATGATCAACATCCTACACATATATCTTAAGCAATGAAACATGGAAAACATCATGGAATTTCACTATTGGTAGCGGCGCAAGTCTGTAGGCCATTGGTCCGATCCTGTCAAGGATCTCAAAAGGCCAACAATCTCGAGGTTTTGACTTGGCACATGGACCAATCCTCAAGGAGCTCCTCTTGGGCTTGATGCGCAAGTACACATGCTCCCCAACTTGAAACTCCTTGAATTCTCTATGTTGATCTGCATAACTCTTCTGCATGTCCTATGTTGCCTTCAAATTCCTTTTGATAAACTGCATCTCCTCCTCCATGTGAGCCAACATATCCGGTCCAATCAGCACCCTATTCACTGGATCACTCTAGCTGATAGGAGTATTACAACTTTTCCCATAAAGAACCTCAAATGGACTCATCCTCAAGGATTCCTGATACCCATTATTATATGAAAACTCCACCAGTGGAAGATACTCCTCCCACTTCCTTTGTTGATGCATGACATACATCCTCAACATGTCCTCAAGAATCTTGTTAACCCTCTTTGTTTGTCCATCTATCTATGGATGATAAGTTGTATTGAAGGTTGACTTTATCCCCAAGTTTGCAAACAACTCCTTCCAAAACTTGGAAGTGAACTTGGCAACTCTGTCTGATATGATCTTCTTGGGAACACCATGCAACCTCATGATCTTCTTGATGAATATCTGAGCTACCTCACCAACTGAATTCGTAGACTTCACTGCCATGAATTGAACTACCTTACTTAAGATGTCAACCACAACCATAATGGAATCATGCTATTAAGATGTCGTTGGCTAACCTGTAATGAATTCCATGGAAATGACCTCCCATTTCCACTCTGGAATCAAAATTAGCTGTAATAACCCATTTGGGTGCTTACACTCAACTTTAACTTGGTGACAATCCAAACATTTAGCAACAAATTCAACCACCTATTTCTTCAAGTTCGGCCAATGATAGAACTTCTTAACAGTTGCAAAAGTCTTCTGATATCCCGGGTGACCTGAATATGGCTTGACATGAAACTCCCTCAAGATAAGCTTCTCGAGCTCACTGTTATCTGACACATAAATCTTGTTCCTGAATATAACTAATCCATGTGTTGTGAGGTGATACTCCTCATCCCTATCACCTTCACCCTACTACAGCAACCTATGCATCAGTTGCTGGTACCTATCATCATGTTATCCTGTTTACAAGATCTGCTCCTGCAAATTTGTCCCATAAGAGCTCACAGTTGAGAAATTATTTACCTACACTCTCCTACTTAGATCATCTGCAACCTGATTCTCCATACTCTTGATGTATATGATCTCAAAATCAAACTCACTGAAAGTAGCCAACCATCTAGCTTACCGAACATTCAAATTAGGTTGGTCAAACAAGTACCTCAACCCACTATGATCACTCATCAAAATAAACCGCCTGCCAAGAAGATAATTCCTCCACATCTTCAAGGCATGATTGATTGTTTCCAACTCAAGATCCTGAGTCACATAGTTCCACTCGTGCTCATTCAACGTCCTTGACTCATAGAATACCATTTGTCCTTCCTGCATCAAGACTCCACTAAGATATTTCTTGCAAGAATTTGTACAGACTAAAAACTCCTTATAAGAATCTGCAATCTTCAAAACTAGATCAGATGTAAGCAAATGCTTTAATTGGTCAAAACTTGTTGCACACTCCTCCATCCATTAGAACTTCTTTCCTTTTCTCTGCAAATATGTAATAGGATGGGCAGTCCTTGATAAGTTCCTGATGAACCTCCTATAATAACATGCTAGTCCCATGAATGATCTAACCTCATCCATATTCCTAGGAGTTGGCCACTCCATGATAACTTTAATCTTTTCTGGGTCCACTATTATCCCCTCCTTGGAAACAACATGTCCCAAGTAGTGAATCTAAGTCTAAAAAAACCGCACTTGTTGAGCTTGGCATATAATTGATGTTGTCTCAAAAATATCAATACTGTTGTCAGGTGCTCTGCATGATCTTCCTCATTGTTAGAATATATCAATATATTATCAATGAACAATATCAAAAACTTGTCCAAATAAGGATGCAACACATTGTTCATCAAACACATAAAGGTGGTTGGAACGTTAGTAATACCAAAAGGAACCAACACAAACTCATAATGTCCATACCTGGTATGGAATGCGGTCTTGTAGATATATTTTTCTTTGATGTGCACCTGTTGATATCATGATCTCAAATCAATCTTTGAAAACATTGTTGCTCCCTTCAATTGATCAAACAAGTCATCGATTTGTGGCAATGGGTACCTGTTCTTAATGGTCACCTTATTCAACTACTCGTAATCAATGCACAATCTGAGAGTACCATCCTTCTTCTTTACGAACAACACTTGTGCACCCCAAGGCGAAACACATGTCCTTATGTATCCTTTATCAAGCATCTCTTTAAGTTGCAACTTCAATTCCACCAACTCTGGAGTGCTCATCTTGTAAGGTGTCTTTGATGCTGGTGTTGCTCATGGTACAAAATCAATAGAGTAATCCACTTCCCTATGAGGCGGTAACTCTAAAATATCTCGCGGAAACACATCCTAAAGCTACTAAAAAACATGATATTTCTTCAAGACTTCCTCTTTCTCAACATTCTTTCCTTTGTCACCAGAAATATGCACTGCAAACAATACACATCCTTCCTACAACTGCACTTAGCTTGCATGGTTGTAACCATTCTCACTGATATAGGCTTCTTATTTCCCCGCAAGATTATATTCTCTCCATCATCATCCAGGAACTCAATAGCCTTCTCATAGTAGTCGACTTTGATCCTGTGAGTAAGAGACCAATCCATACCCATACTATATTATCCCAAAGGAAGCACATTTATATGTTCTGATGTAGGAATACCATTCAGCTCAAAGGCACAAGTTCTCACCTAATGATGAACTCTTTTCTTAGTCCCTGTAGCCAACTGCACCAACCAAGACTCTACATGCACTTCTTTATTAAAGCCACACTTATCCAACAAGTCAGGACTAACATAACTATAATAAGATCTAGGATCATTCAAAATGGAAACAACTCAATCATAGAGCTTACCTTCCATCTCAATAATGGATGCGTGATGATCTACCTGCATGTTATCCAGTGTTGCATAGATATGAGGAATTCTCTAACCAACATCCCCAACTATTTGTGCTACCTAGTCACTGTAGATCTGAGGTCTTCCACCCTGTTATAATGGACAATCCTTCTTGCGATGGTATTTGCCACAAATCCAACACTGCAACGGTTCTCCGCCACTACATTTATTTTGATGCTCTCTAGGCTGAGGTCCAAGTCCCTTCTTAGCTACATTAAACTTCTTGTAAAGAGCCACGTTTTCTTCATCACCTGCATTATGAGTTCTTCCCCTCTTTTGAGGCCATTTTCCTTTAGCCTCCTCATTCCCTTTCCAATCCCTCTTAGGCTTAGACTTGCACTTCGACTGCTCATAAAAATGCTTCAATTTCTCTATGACTTCCTCTAATGACTGAGGCTCATCATACTCAATCTTATCCTTGAATGCTAATGGTAGTCCATTGATGAACCTTTGAAACTTCATCTACTCATCCTTAAGGTAAGGCACATACCTCAACAACTCCAAAAACTTGGTCATGTACTCTTCATCTGTCATGGAACCCATCTTCAACTCATAAAACTCCTTGGCCTTTCTGACAGGTACTTATTCCTGGAGAGTCTTTTAAACTCATGCCAACTCAACTCTTCTACCTTGATGCCTTTGACATGCTTCACATATGCCCACTAGATAATTTATTTTCCTTTGAGGTTGAAGATCATTATCTTGGCCTTCATATTATTTATATAATCAGGCAATCTGAAGAACTTATTCATCTCAAGTAGTCATGCTTTTGATTCTTATGTTTTCTTCATCTCTCCATCAAAAGTAGGAGGCTTGATTTTCTTGAACTCCTCAGGAAAATATTGTTTTTCACTCCTCATATAAGGATGATGGTGGTGATGATGATGATGTCTATCTGAACCAGAACTAGAATATAATCCATAAGCACTACCTCTCATGTCAAGTGTATCCAACCATCTTCCACCTCTGAATGTATCATCTTTGTCCAACTTATATCCTGATCGAGACCTGCTACCATATGCCCCATTAGTCCTTTCCTCTTGTCCATGACCAATCCTTAGTTGTCCATGTCTTTTCAAATCTGATAGGCTATGGAGGATCACTGCATTGACTTCGGCTTGCTTTTCCTCAGCTCTAGCAAGCCTTTCTTGTGACTCAATAAACCTGTTATTGTCTACCTTACAACTTTTGATTTATGTGTTCAAACTTCTTAATATATCTACTATGTTAGGAGAATACTCATCTCCTTGTTGCTCAGTTAATCCATAAGTAGAGTCACATGAACTATAATCCACCATTATGCTCGTCATCTCTAATCTTCTTCTCCCTACAAACATGCCATGTTAGATAAACATAATAGAAACATACCTTAATGAAGTTCAAGGGAGGTTATCTCGTCTACAAAAATTAGTCCAAATTAGCACAATATATATATATATATATATATATATATATATATATACATCAACCTATCAACATCTCAACATCGTACATGACGACACAAAATTGCAATAATAACCAAATTCATGATAAATGTAACCATCCCAATGCATGCATATTAGACACATACACAATTGATATGCATGCATAACTATATACATTTACCCTGAGGTCCAGTGCTTCAACCTTGCTCTGATACCACCCTGTAATGCCTCCTCCCACATTTACTCGCTTTTACAAGCTCTCCATGGTAAACATGAGTTAAGTGCTACTATGACATGAACCGACTTCCAAGTTCCAGTGATGAAAGTGGGGCCTACGAAATAAAAAAAACTTTTTAACATCACTTAGGGACTACAAAACACTTAGGAATGAGATAACCACCCCAGGTGATCAATCCCTGAGCTAGAAACATTTTTCAATGACTTAACTACATAACCACACCCTTGACACATTGTGCATGCAGTTATGAGGCTATAACCACGTTCATAAACCTGCTTCCATGTGGTTATGACCTAAATTCCCTAGTTATGTGCTAGTGGTTATGAGATCTGAGCCACTTTTCTAGGTTAGCCTACAAACTTTTCTCCATAACTGCCTGTAACTTTCAAGTTCATAGAAAAGATGTTAACAATGCTAATCATTCATAACTTGAAAAAGAACTTGACCTAGCCATGCCTAATCTAGGATCTACATTTCGTCAAACATATGGTAAACATGAAATCTACAGGTCATCATTGCATATATGATCATAGGGTTTTGAACTTTATATGAGAATCACCAAGAAGGCTCATAGAACTATGCATATAACTAGCATATAGCCAGATTAGGAACCATGATATGCTCAACTAAATAACAAGTACATGCGATCATTAATCACATAGAGAAAATAGCTCATATTAACATATACAAAAACCAAGTCAGGGACTTCCATGTACAACCCAACCATAGATTAGGCTGAAGCAAATGTTTATTTCAGCCAATAAACTTTGTGCCATATTCTAAGCATGAATGTGGGATCTCATTGGATAAACCAAGATAAAATAAAATTGGAATTCAGAGGTTAAACCACCTCCACCCTCAAGCTACTGTGATCTCACCTAAACCGGCCTTGAGATCACAAAACCAAACCAAGATTGAATTCCTCATAATTCCTTCACCATACCTTGAGGAATTTTCCTGTCTCCACCCACCTATTGAAGGCTTCCCAGAGAAAACCATCTCCGCCCCCAACCTTGGGGATTTTCTTGAGACCACCTCACTTAGTTCCAAAACATTTCGGCAATCTAAAGCTCAACGAAGAATGAATCCCATCACACCATGGCTATCCAGGAAATGGCAAGGCAAGGATAGGCTAAAGCCATTGTCAAACCAGGAAAAACCCATGTCAATGACAACAAATTAACCAAATAAACAAATGCATCTATCATAGATTCACACCTCAGCTAGGAAATCACACATGCAACTTGTTACCTGCAACATCTTGTTGAAGTTGTTGATTCAACCTTCTCCTTGTACTCCCTTGCCTTCCTTTCTTGCCCTTTGCTTTCCCTGCTTTTCCTTTGATTTCCTTTGCTTGCTTTCTCTCTCCTCTTTGAGCTCTCTCTCTCTCTCTTTCTCAATTGATCCAAACCAAAACTGACCAAAAACTATAACTCTGATAAAAAAACTGTGAGTTGTTTCTCTGATGCCCTTTTATTATTAATGTCTCTTTTTTCTTCATTTTTCTCTAATTTCCCTTGCATGCATATTTGTGTCTCTTCACCTTCCTTTTCTCCTATTTTCTTCATTTGTCATAATTAAATGTCAATTATTTCCTCTTTGCTTTTTTCCAATTTCCATAGTCATTATTAAACCACAAGTGATGCCCACAAAAGTGTTTTCCCAACATTCAGCGTGGAATACATGTCCCATGATCTTGATCTTATTTTGCCTTTAATACCCTTTTTACATGAAACTTTAACGCGAGGTGGTTACAATTAATTAGTTGTCAAGTGGGTATGCTTATTTAATTCATCTTTTAATCTTCTCTTTTCAACCAAAAAGTTAAATGAAATACCATATAATAATAATAATAATAATAATCCAATTTTAAGATCATGACCAAGCTAGACAATAAATTGATGTATGAGACCCCTTTTTTTATGCGACAAGAGACCCGCCTCCACGCAATGATTTGATTACAAAAATCTACAAAGCCATGTATACATACTCTACCTCACTCTTGTTTTGAACCTATGACCTCTTAGGAGGAAATACATGTTCTTAACCATTAGACCCTATAATACCATGAATAACATGGACCTATAATACCAATTTCCAATGTCATCTTACATTCAATAAATAATAATAAAATAATAAACAACATCATACCACTATAAACCTCCCTATTACTAATTTTTTTAAATAACTATTTTATTTTTTATAAAATTTATCATATTCACTCTATAATTAATATAGTAAGTTAATGAAGTCAAAATCTCCATGCTTACCTATATTATTTAGTATATTAGATTTTTTCCTATTTAAAATAAAGTCATTTTTACATTAAAAATAATTATTTCAATAAAAAGAAAAAGGAAAAAGTATAACTTTATTTAAAAAATTAAATCATGGACTATCTTGTAATTTTAGGATAATTACAATTTCGTAATAATAAATCTCTTCTATTGTTTTATTGCCTTTAGAAAGCTTTTGACATTGCTCTTAGAATAAAGCTATGGAAGTGGATTGACGAGATAATGGTTCCTCTTGAGTTGAGGGTTATTGTGACAAAGTTGTACAAGAACGTTTTTATCAATCTTAGGACCACCGAGGGTTGGTCAAATGAGATTAAATTCAATATCAGATTCAAGCAAGGATGTCCCTTATTCCCTACCCTTTTTGGCATTTACACTGATAAGCAAGGAGAGTGCTCGGAAGGTGCAGGTTGTGTTCGCCACATGCTTACAGGTATGGTCATAACTTCTATCCTTTATGCTAATGGTATTGTTATTTTGGCAAGGAGCCATTATGATATTGGAAAGAAACTTAGAATCCTCCAACATTTTTGCTCCAAGATGGGTATGATTATTAATATTGATAAAACTGAAGTCAATATAATTAAATCCAAAAACATCACCTATGATACTTACGTTTATGACATCAGCTCCTTGGAGAAAGTTCCTTCATACAAATATATGGGAATTGACATCCATCATAACCTTAATTGGAATTATAGCATTGAGAAAAGGGTAAATGGAGGTTGGAAAGCTTACTATGGGCTAGAAAACAATTGTAATCTAGTAGATATATAAATTTGGGATTTAAGAAAAGCTCCTCTTTTAGAGTCTCATCACTCATGCTATTTTATATGCATGTGAGGTCTTTGTTGCAGTATACATAGAGAGTTGTGGAGGAAGATTGAACTAATCCAAAAATAGTTTATAACCTACAACCTCAAGATTAAAGAAAATACTCCCTACCTTAACATCCTAATTGAAGCAAGCCTTCCCCCCATTGAAAGCATGGTTGTGACTAGGTATCTTATGTATAAGAAAAATTCATACAACATGCACACCAAGAGGTTTCCTAAAATTGCTTATAACTCTAGCCAAAACCCCCACCTTCACTCAAGCGAGAGTGGCACAAGGATGCCTAGTCTTGGCTAGACCATTAGGGAATAAAGGAGGAGATCATTCTGCAGAATCCAGATAATATTTTTTTTATGTCAGTCAACAAGCTTTCATTATATTATCAAAGAGAAACTGAGTACAAAATTCGTCTCAACAGGCCCTTCTCTCTCATTCCGAACAAACTTTTTGAGAATAGGGCATGGAGGTAAACAGAGACACTCAGTGCCAGCCTTTATTTCCGATTGGCCTATTAGCCATACCATACATAAACAAAATTGAACATAAACCAGAGCAGGAGTCAACATATTAAGGAGGCGGGTTGGGAGGAAAGACAGGAGGAGCAACAAAGTAGCCTGCATGTTCATGCATGTGGAAGTCTATGTGTTCCACCCTTGCTTCTAGAGTGCGAAGGTGGTCGTTGGTGCATCAATGTTGTCGCCGGATGTTATCCAGGTTGTCCAAGATTTCATTCTGAACATGTTGAACATCATTGATGTAGGCTACCAATTCATTTTGATCCTCATAGCGTTGTTCCTGCATGATGTCGATATTCATTTGAATATTGTGCAGCTGGGTTGCCAGAGAGTCCAAGGTAGCTAGTGTTATTACATGGCCTGAGGAGTGGACAGGGGAGATTGCAACATCCTCCTTCATTTCCCTGCTAGTTGCATTCTCCGAGGATGAGTGGCTTCCCTCGTTCTGCCTCTGCCGCTCTTCCTGACGAAGAGTTTCTCCCCCCCGTCGAGGACGACCCCTCTATCGCGGCATGGAGGCGGACCAAGGAAAACTGAAGGCAGGTATGGCAGTAACATCATGCCCCTAGGAGCCTTAATGAAACCTTACAGGGGGCTTGCAGAAAGACTTCCCCCTCGACAAGAAACACGAATTGAATAAAAAATGCACAAGGGAAATGAGCTCATAAAACAAATTACCAAACCTGAAGATGATGTGAATGGAAATACTCTGCCAATTCTTCTGTCATTCACTAACACCACCCCAACTCGTGCCCGCATAGAATTCTCCCCTCCAAACTAGGAACGGGTTGGACACTGGGTCACGGCGAGTGCTAGCGAGAACCAACACCATGCAGACTACACCAGCATGGAAAGAGCCAACCTAGAGAAATCTCCATTGAACCTTCAGCCCAAAACAAAACCACGTGTGAGGCCAGTAGCAAATGGGACGAAGAAGACTAACAAATACATAATTATACTGAGAGACGAGAAAAAACCCCTCCTCTGTTGACAGCACAAGCTGCTCAATGGACAGACCAGAGTACCCAAGGGTAAGGCTCGAAACCTTGGCCACCTCCAACGTGTCGAGATCCCACCAGAAATCCTTGGCCAAGACTTCCCCTCATTCCGTATTATCCCATTCCTCGCAATCGTAGTTTGCTAGCTATCGTGATCTCGACGGGGTAGTCCAGAGCATAAACCCAATTCCCTCTGCAACCTCCCACTTCATCGCCTGAAACACCACACTAACCAAATTCTTGTGCCTAGCATGGAATATATCATCGCCATGAGTGAGAGAGTCACCCGCCTGTGGGCACTTAATGCCAGCCTTGCTCATTATGGCGCATTGAAGGGGCGTGTGGAGGCCAGATGGGCTCCATACATCATCCTGCTGCCATGTGTTATGCCGAGTGACCACCCCTATCGGGGAAGATAATATTAAAAATATTATTAATTCCAAATTTAAGAAGAAATTATGGGGTAATAAAGAGTTAAAGGGTAAAAGGAAACTAAGATATTATAAGGAGGTGATCAACCCCAATCTCAAAAATCAAAATTATATTTTTGTCTTAACTAGTGTTAAGAAGAAAATGAGCATTACCAAGATAATAACTAATTATTATGAGCTTTATCAATTCCCAAATGCCAGGGGACGAAAGAGTTTTTCACCTATGTGACCTTAAAAGGGTTGAAGATGAAAAGAAATTTCTCTTCGATTTTCCAACTTAAACTCCCATTCAATCTAATTTTCAAAATATTTGTCACACTACCAACCTTCTTGACCTTTTAAGTCAACAAAACTATGGTGATCTGGGAATGCTTCTCTCACTTCTTTTTTAGCATAGAAATAAAATGTTAAAAGATTCAGATTAATTATTTACCTTCTTAAAATCTAGTAAATCATATAGATCTTAGTGGAAGTTGGTCGTCATCATCATAAATAAAACAATATCAACATAATCATATATTCATATAATTATATTGTTTTAAAATTATCAAATTATATATATATATATATATATATATACACTTTATAATATATTCTCTTATTTACTTTGCTTTTGTGTTTGTGCTATAAAGTATTATAGTTAAAAAAATTATATACATGATGTATTTTAACAATATTTTGTTATTCCATAGATGGAGTCTCAACGAAGAGCTAGGTGGGTGGACGCATGTCCACCATCCCACCAAGCCATGGTAGAGGAGGACATGGCAGCGTGCCCCCTAGTGACATTAATCAACCATCCCTTCATGAATTGGTACATAATGAACGTGCATGATAGTAGATCCTCACTCGATCTTGACAACAAAGGTAGTTTAACGCAAAATGTTTTCGGTAATAGTACCATGATTATTATGGACTAAGGAGGTTCGCATGCATCATTTAACAATGTACTCGCTACGATACTTTCCATGCTAAACATTCATTTTGAGTAGAGTGGGATGATGAATGGAAAAATTGGTTTGATTTTACACAAGCGAGAGGTTAAATCCTAGTACACGTTTTATTCTTGGAATAATTCATGGCCACTCATGGCCTTAGGATCCCACACTCGATGTTTATTGTAGATAATGGGCACTGCAAAGGTTAAATTCCAACCTTCTTCTGGTCTATCTTTCTTTCTTAATTGTGTCTCACTCGAGGGAGATTTTCTCTCCTACGCCTAATTAGACTACTCGCAGGTATATTGTTTCTTTTGTTGGCATTATTAGTTTGTGTTCTTTCCTTCATGTGTTTGAGTTGATGTTTACCTACTTCCACCCGACCTTTTGGGTCCTTTACCATCTCCTCCTACATAGGTTTGTCCTATGGTTTCACTTACTCTTGGCCCCAAGTTTGCCCCTACTAGTCCCCTTCATCGACATGCTCCCCTCACCTTCCTCTTGCCCTTCCTATCTCTATTGTCTTGACCCTCGTTTGGATTTTATCTTTGCATGTAGTTATGCCAAGGAAATCAGCCTAAAATCATTGTGATATGGCTTACTACAGAGACCATGTCAACTCCATAGAACAACAGAGAGAAAAGTCCTCAACTTAGCTCTTTTGTTCCCATATGCCTCAGTTAGTGCAAGATGAAATTACAGAAGTTGAAAGAAGAATAATATTTGAAAGAGGTTGTCATAGAGATATAGAGGTTACAAATGCAATTGTTGATTGGGTTCCCAATGTGGCACATGCTCGTGGATGTTTCAACTAATATATGTACACAATAGATATCTATTGGCACCTAAAGATGTTATTGGGGAGATTCCTCCTAGATAGAAACAAATCTGGGGAGGAGATTCCCTTATGTTAGATGAACTCTAGCTCTTAGTGTATGGCTTGGATCAACATACAAAACATATCGATGCTCACTTGGGCCTTGCTCGAGACCTAGGATGCTCACTAGGGAGCAACAAGGAGCCCATTGCAGTTGAAGAATCAGACTTCCTCAAGACTATATGATGATTTCAACCCACTTATCTTTGATTTTTCTTTTTAGTTGGTTTCTTTTCAAACCACTTATCTTTAATTTTTCATTCTAGTTAGTTTCTTAGTTTTTAGTTTACGATAATTACAGTAAGAAATATGATTAAGGAGAAATATTTTGTAATTTTTATTTACATAGACCTTGTTAATTTTTAGAAGTGGCAAAAATGTATTTTTCCACTAGTATGATGTCCCTAATAAAAAGCTAAAACTAATTTCAATATGTTTTAAAAAATAAGAAATCTGTATTTAAATTATTTTTTTAAATATATCTTTCATTATATTAAAATTATTAAATTATATATTTTTCATGTATTATAATATTTTATAATAAAATTTTCTAATTATTTTTGTTTTTGTTTTATATTTAACCCATAAAGTAACATAATTAAAAAATAATTTATATGACATATTTTAATTTCTTTTGTATTTGGCCCATAAAGTAGCATAATTAAAAAAATAATTTATATATAACATATTTTAATGAATAAAGTAACATGATTAAAAAGTAATTAAAAAGATATATTTTTAATATGTAAAAACAATATATATTTTTAATTTTTAAATATATTTTTAAGATGTTATTAGGGAGAGTCTTCTTGGATAGAAACAAATCTAAGGAAGAGATTGAACTCCACTTTTTAGTATGTGGCTTGGGTTAACACATACAATATATTAAAGTTTATATGGACTTTCCTCTAGATCTAGAATGCTGACTAAGAAGAAACTCCCCCAAAACTAGATCATGGTTTAGATCCACTTTTCTTAAAATTCAAAATTTAAATTCTTAAATATATATATATATATATATATATATATATATATATTATTAAATTTGAGTTTTTTTAATGAATAAAAATTATAATAAACTTAAATGAAAATAATATAAATATGTGAAATTTTCTTATAAATAGTAAAGGGATTCTTGTAATAGTATATTCAATTATGTTTAATAAATTCCTATTAAGGAGTTTTTAAATAATAACCAATTAACCTTAATAAATATTAATAATAATAATTTAAGATTGTGGTTAAATTAAATATAAAATTAGTGTATAAATATTTTTGGTTTCAGTGGTTTGACTACTAAAATTTAAAATTTATTTATATACTTTTATTTTATTTTTTAATTCTAAATTAAAAAATATATATATTTCTTTAAAAAAAAATATTTTTTTATAATAAATATATAACATATTCAGATTTTTATCATATTTGGACTCTGCCTAAGTATTACCCAAAACTATCCTTCCATTTAAGGAAATAAGTTAATGCCCAAAATAGGTTAATACCCAAGGAAGGAAGGCATGGCTAGAAGTGAAAGCGATCTTAAGAACCACGAACAGGTAATTCAAAGTGGCCTAATTTTCTTTGAATAACAATCATGAATCAACTTACATCCACCATAAATTATAATAAATTTTGCAGTAATTTAAAAAAATATATATTCATGTTTTTACTCTGATCTAAAACTAATTTAGATGGGTGTAAAAATTTATCTCTGTTTTTGAGACCTATTACTTAAAGAAAAGCCCTGCATTGGCAAACCCCGGTTCTGAGACCTATTACTGAAAGAAAAGAATTGCATTGGCAATGAATGATGGGTACGACCATAATGTATAGCGCTTAAGGAAGGTGATTATGACAACGCAATGAGCATGAATGCCAGATATAGATGTTCATCCAAATTGCGATGGATGGACAAATATGACACCTTGACAAAACCCACAACCATCTTCCCGGAACCTTCTTAAAGTCATTCTTTCCGTAAAATCCGATAGGAATAGAAGTGAAAGTGGGCAGAAGTTTCGCAGAAACAGCCCGCTCATTCCAATGGTGATAGATGTGAAAGTGGGCAGAAGTTTCGGAGAAACAGCCCGCTCATTCTAATATCCATTCAAGAGGTCAGCGAATCGTCCAACGTCAAACTGTCTGAGGATATGTTTCACCGAACGCTCCTGGAAGAGAAGGCGCAAAGGGTTTCGTCCGTGAGCATCGAAAGTGTGACAGGTATCTGTGCGAAAGATGCTGCGCTTCTGAGCTTTAGAGGAAACTTGGGAAACGAAGTTGCGTGTGGCGTGCGGTCGCCGTTTCTTGCTCAGCTTTTATTGTTTGATTTCGTGCAGAGAAGAGGGGAATGGAAATTTTTTTGCTTAAACGATACAGCGCAGAGCTTGGATACGAAAATTGAAATACCAGTTTGATTTTAGCCTTAAATACTCTAAGGCTAAGGCAAGTAGTTTGTCATCTCCCTTGCGCCTGAAAAGGGTCACCATGAGCTCCGGCGGGACTGAAAATCCGTGGGAGAATTGCGAGCGGTTCAACGAGAGCGATGACGAAGCCGAAATGCAGAACGATGTTTTCAATATCCCGCCCAAGAAAGCACCACTGGATAACCTCAAAAAATGGAGAGTACGTATACATTTCTTTCAAAATTTGAATGTTTTTACAGCTTCTGCCATAACTGTGAACTTTTTTTTGCCTGAAATTTGAGATTAGTTTTATTTGAAGTGTGGGTGTACTCTGCTAAATTTGGCTGGAGTTTACAATAAGATCTAAACACAGGCAGAATTTAGTTTAGAAATGTTTATTCTTTCCGCCGAACGCACTTATCAGTCACTTAGCACGGGATGCGTTTAGTCGACTAGTGTCTAAAATGTCCTTTTTTTTAATGTTTTTTATACGAAATATGCGTCGACTAAGTTGACTACCTGCGAAGACTTGGGGAGGGTGGTCCACAATTTTTGGATTATTCCAAAAATTCATTGAAAACTTTGTCTCTTTAAATTGGTCAAAGTGTTCTGATGTGTATGTCATTGTCTGGTCGCTTTCATGTCTAGTCATATCATTGTGAAAGGTATTTTAATGTATTTAATTCCAACTCTTCTTTTGGGTTTAAAAAGTTATTATCCCCCATCCGGTAGGATAACGCATTGGTTACATGGACTGATCTGAATTAGTTTAGTCAAATCTATGAAAGATGTTTTGATTTAATAAAGTTTAATTATATATTGTACGAAAATTTCATTATTTAAAATTTGTTTTATTTCAAAGATGTGAGAGTTTCATTATTTAAAAGTTATTTTATTTTAAAGTGGTCGGAGTTTATGATTTGAAATGAATTATTTTATTTTAAAGATGTTGGAATTTCACGATTGATATGACATTATTTATGAAAGTAATGAACCTATCAATATTTATAGTTAACATTTGGAAATTTAAAGTCATTCCATATAATTGTTAAATACACCTAGGTATAGGTATTAAGTCCTCTTCCCATAATAATTGTAATCCGAGGTGATCTTTAAGTGATACAATTGTGAAATTTTGATTACAATTTCATTATATAATTGATATCCATATGTAAGAGAGAAACTTTGATCATGCTCCGAGGTAGGAGACCTTTATGTAGCAATATTTTTCATGTTCACTTGAAGTACTGAAACCATGTATAATAATGGAACATTAAACATACAAATGCCATCTTTATCTAGTGGGTGAACTTTGACCATGTTGACTTGTATGAGATCTCTAGATGGTAGTATGTTCATCCAAAAAGAGTCACGATAGTTGTTAGATAGGATAGTGAAATTTTGAACGCTTATATCAATATCTTGCCACTAATTAAGCATTAACATAGAACATGAAATTTCAAAATTATAGTGTCACATGGTGTAAGAAGTTAAAACATAGATGTTCAAAACATTAAAATGTCATCTTACCATCTTGTACATTTTGAATGTGCCTAATGGTTAAGAATACATGTTTCTTTCTAGGAAACCATATGTTCAAATTTGGAGGTCGGTAGATTATATACATCTCTATACATTAAGCAATCAAATTGACCCATGGAGCGAGTTCCTTCTCCGCAAAGCAATGGGATCTCATACAACAAATTTGGTTTTTGGCTAAGTCGTGACCTTAAAATTAGATTATCATCATCAACATCAACAACAACAATAAATCATACATATAATAATTCAAATAGATATAAGGAATTGGAAAGCATGTAGATCATCCTTGTTATTATTAGGTGGCTCAATGTAGCCTTAGGGCGATGGCTGGGGCTCAAGAATAATAATCTCCCATCCATTGTTGTCATTTTATTGTTCCTTAGTGAACATCTTAATTCCAACAATTGTGATTGTTAGCATGGAAATTTTTTGTTCATGATCTTGAGAGGGAGTTTGGATGGCTAATAAATTTGTCAAGACGTGTGCTCTTTCATGTCCTAACCTCCTCGATGGCAAGGTCAACCTAATTTTAACTATCATGATTTGTAACATCACGAGGGAGTATGACACTTTGTTGGAATCTCAATACATTGTGCACGTGCTCCCAATATTGTAAACATTGCAAAGTTTGATGATATCTAACTTAACCTTTTGGAATTGCACACAAAGATGAGCTAACATAGGTTTCCACCATGCCCACATATGGCAACAATTTTATTAGTAGAATTCAAAGTCTATATATTGACCATTTAAGATTCCAACTAATACTCAATAATGTCTAGCACCAAAGAAAATGATTGTAGGAGACTAAAACCTAGACAAAACCAAAACAAATATTTAAATGATTCCAATGTCTCACAAGAAGGGCAGTTAATGTGGAGGAAACCTAAGCATATAAGACATTAGCCAAAAATGAGGCCACTAAGAATAAGGTACTAGTGAAAGAAAGTTTTATTAGGTTCAATTAAATTGTTCCATATGGTTCTAAGATCAATAAGTCATGTTGTCTCATTTAATTTCCACTGTCAAAGTTATTTAGTTAAGCATATAACCTGGGCCTTTCCGAATTAAGCCATTGATACCATCAACAAACTTATCTTTATGGACGACCTTCAAGACATTACATTTCCATTGTTTATATCATTTCTTTCTTGGTTTGACACCCAACTTAAACAAAAGAGTCAAAAGTCAATTTCTTTGCTTTTTCAAATAGCATTATCCCTTCATTCTTCATCATGGATCTAACTCTAAGAATAAGCTAGGGAACCTAGTCCTTATAGTGGCATCAAGGATATCCAAGAAATTTCTAGCACCCTTTATGAACATGGTTGAGGGCCACTTGAATTTTACCTAGAGGGTTTCCATTATACAATACAAATGAAGACCACCAAATGGAATGTTGATTGAAGATAAACCTGCTAAAATATGGTCCCTTCCTTTTAAGGGGGGAATTAATGGAGAACCTTTCCTTTCAAATACTTAGGGAAACAAAAGTACATTTAATGTTCATTTTGGTGGGGGTGATGACCAAGCCTTGCAAACTCATACTTGATTAAGAAAATTTATATAGGGAGTTCCATTCATGGAAAATTTTAGGGGCTAATATTCGCAGGTGGGCTAATTTTCCATGATTTTTCCAAAAAAAAGAATTCGCTAATTCCATTTTTTCTAAAAATTATTTGCCCAAATTTTATAATATAAAACTATTTTACCTTAAAAATCGCCAACATTATATAGATACTATATATAAAATCATTATAAATTTGAATAATTTTACAAATATATCAATAAACATTTTATAGTTTACATATTAGGGACTAGTGAGATTCGCCAATGTTTTTAAACTTCAAGATAATTTTCCATCCTTAAAATTTTCCCTGGTTCCATTCATGATGTAATATTTAGTCAAATCTTTCAAAGTGTCTTATCACTCTATTGCTATAAGAATCCATAGCAACACATATGCCCTTATTGCACAATAGGCCCTAGGTCAAATATAAGAATTGGCAATACCCATACTTCCCAATCACTTAGTATGCAACTGAAATTTCTAATTAATTATGCAAACACATTTCCAATGTTTGAAGTTAACCTATAAGATATGTCTCCAAAATTATGTAACTATCGATGAAATGGAGATTGACATTGTGAGTAACAAAAATATGCAACAAAAAACACATTAGTGCATATTTGAAATGGTGTAACCAAAGACATGGGCTTAGATACCCACTTATCAAATTTATTTTCCACCCTATGAATTACCATGTCCCAAAGTTCGTTTGGGTAGACATAGAACACGAATGGAATTTCAAGTAATTTTAATAACTAACCTAGTTAACTCCAGGACAAATCTTATTTCATCAAACAAGTTGGTACATATTTAATATATTTCATGTAGCCTTGTGTCTTGTGTCTTTAATAATATACAACTATCTACTAGAAAAACTATGTTGTTGTTGGCTCTGCTACTGAGCCTCCTGCTCTGTTTTCAACACTGCTCCACACTCCTCAATACCTGACTAACATTGATCCTCCTACTGTTGAATATTGTGGGCACTCGTAGCAAGGTAATGATCCATGAGACAGACACACCTCAATGGACCCTGCCCAATTTATGAAACTCTTGGACCTAGGTTTCATATCACCCCACCTCACAATTGGAGGTATGGGTGCATGTGCTCCCTTTGCCCACTTGGCTCGAAATTCCCCCCTACTGGAGGTCTTTGCTTGAGTGAATGTTTCCACTTTGTCTCCTCTCTGCTTCTCCAATTGTGGCTACTCCACAACTTGTTGAGGCTGCTTTTGAGGCTCCATTTTGAGAGGTAAATTATGCTCCCTCTCAACCACCAAGTCTCTAACCTTTGCCTTGCTCCTCAAGGCTTTGCATGCATATTCTACCTCAAGTGCATTCAGGTTCTTGTCTCGCACACCAATATGTTTCACATGTCTCGTGGCGATGTGTCTAAGGAAAACATTTCCTTTGCTAAATATCGCATCGTAGCCACAATCTTCCAATACCGTGATGGAAACCAGATTCTTCTTTAGACCCGATACATACGTCACATCCTTGAGTTTGAGAGGGGAGCCAGACTCCCTCTGAAAAGTAACGGTACCAATGTCGATCGTGCTATACCTTCTGTCATCTCCAAACTCAATGTTCTACTTGAGTTCTTTCTCCTCCAAGTCACTGATTCCTCGTCATATGGAACAAGGCACAATCGTCGATATACCACATCCTTCCCATTACATTGCTTTCCATGCATGCAATGGGAGTAAAATCAAGCTCGAATTATGAAGCTAGAGCTTTACCTGCTACTGCAACTACAAGCTCCTTCTTTCTTGCCTTCTTATATGGACATTTTATGGCATAGTGCCTAAATTCGTGACAATGAAATCACTTGATGTTGGACAAGTCTTTCTTCTTGCCCTCCTTTCCTTGGCACTTCTTTCCCTTGGCCTTCTTTTCTTTGCTGACTAATGCAAAGTCCTCTTCTACTTCTTTGGATGAGGTTCCATCTCTGGTGTTCCGTCGAACCTCTTCTTGCACCAAGTCAAACCACAACTGCTCCCACTCTGGTAGCTTCTCCCTCCCATTTACTAAGTCCTAATAGTTGTGCCAGTTCTTGGGAAGGCCTCGAAGTGCTAGGCTGACCAGATTGTCTTCAACAACTCTAACACCAACACTTCCAAACTCATCCAGACATTGGGTGAACTTGGTCAACTACTTTAATATTGTGTTTCCCTTTTCCATCTTGATTTTCTAAGCTTGTTCTTTAGTGCCAGCTTCATGTGGTCACTATTGTTTTGAAATGAGTATGTCAAGGCCTTCCACGCTGCATATGAAGACTCCTTACCATGGAGGTTCAAGACAATATGATCTCAAACTCCTTCTAGGATAATCCTTCTCGCCTTTTCCACACATTTTCTCCACTCTACCAGATCTTGAGCATCAACTTTTGGAAGCTTAGGAATATCTTTGTCTATGAATTCTTTATGTCCGTTGACTTCCAACACTGCCTCCATCCTGTCCTTCCTAGAAATATAGTTCAAACTACCCTCAAGGGCATATTCATGTCTTAATCTGTAGAACGATAGCCTGCTGGCTCTGAAGTATGATACTACAAATTTGATTTCACCTACAAAAGAAAAACTCATATTCTCCTCTTCTATAGTGATTTCAACTCCAATACCATGTTGAAATTCCTTGTAATTCAAACTGCTAATTGTAATATGTTAAAACAATAGACTTGAATCTACTCTACTCATCAACATAAACGATTAAACGAACACAAAATCATGAAGCAGACAAGAGAAAGAATTCAATCAACACATTACACAATGATTTCCTGGGGAAAGCCACAACTAAAAATCCATATTATCTATATATTACATTAGTCATAAAATATGAGAAGATTACAATGCTTTGCTCAAGCTCGAGCAACCTCTGCATTATCTCTCTTTGGCTTACATCTTCCTAGACAAGCCTTGGCCAATACTTAACCAATTTCCTAGCCTTCCAAGCTCCTACTTCCTTGCGTTATTCAATGAGGAATTAGGCCCCTATTTAATAGGAATTTTCCTCCATTGGATTGCACAGTTACTTTAGGCTCTTCCTCTGACTGCATGCACCATATTTACGATTCATATAATGATAGAACTGATAATACACTTTCCTTGAACTCCAATATAAACTGGGTAACTCTCAAATCTAACATGCATGAGTTATTTATGGTTGAATTATTACTTAACTGGTTGAACACATGAAGCAACACCGCACTATTAGACCTCCTACTAGTTCCTTCATCAATTGGAACTAGTTTAACTGAGTTTAACTCAAAACTCAGTTAGTTTTTGTAGAATTGGATGGTATTCTAGTATCAAAACTTTGTGGAGAGACTAAAAAATAGGGGTTCTCCAAAAAATAGAAATTGTTACCAGAAATTCCACCTAGAGATGCCTCAATTAAATTAATTGACCATAATTAAAAAAATTAAGTCTAACTTAGGAAAAGTGGTTAATTAATAGGAATTAATTAAGAAATGTGTGAGCCATCTATAAACTCACACAGATCGACTTGGAGATGATTAAGCATTGATTAAGTTTTAATCGTGTTCATTGGAGTCCCAAATGGAGATTATACGAAGAGTTTGATGGGTAGATGGAGGACACATAAGTGTAGATACTCAGTGATTTGGGAAGTTCGATTTTCCAATGTAGGTGAGTAGATCGAGTAGCAAGTGGCAGAGGGGAAATAGAGCAGTATTCTAGAGGAGATTCTAGTTCCGGAGAGTCACAAAGAGGAGGCCTAAATTATTCTCCAAGAGGCTACGCAGTGGCAGCATAGAGCCTCAATTGAGCAGTTTGATTCAGTTGAAGAGAATCTCGTTTTCAGTTCAAGAGGCCAAGAATATTTTCCATAGTACTGGAGAGTAGGTTTCCTAGTCAACACGCACTATGGCTTGATTTGCAGGGGTTTCAAGCTGAGTGTGAAAGGGACTGCACTAGAGTGACACAGGGCCTGTGCAGAGTTGGGTGGATGACTTGCTTTTCAAAGGCAATCAGGTGCCAAGATTTGTTCAGAGAAAGGGTAAAATCCTTCACTATTTGACTTGGGTAGAATGGCAAGTTTGGTGACATTTTATTGTATTTAGAAATTATGTTGCTGCATAATAATAAAAACCCTCATTGTTGCAGTGGTTTTCCCACATTAGGTTTTTCCCGGGAAAATTGTCCAAAAATAACAATGTTATAAATTTTGTGTGTGTGCTTGCATTCTCATTTCCTTGGTATTTTATTTGTGAAGATTGTAATATGATTAATTTTTTGTTATCGTAGTAATAAACTGCATAATTAATTTACAGTTAGAAGAATTAATTCCAATTGCCACAATAAAAATTTTAGTAGTGAAATTTTCACATGCTATCAGAGCACAGTTAGTCGGACAGGAAGCTCAAAAGCGGAAGGAAGAAATAGTCCAGATTCAGAGGATGTCTTACATCTCGATTTTCAAATTTGCACAGAAGTTGGCCAGGGAGTTTGAATTATTGGGCAGAGGGTTAATTTTTTTCTAGTACATGTGGCTAGAAAATTTTTCAAAGCCCAATAGTAGTTCTAGTGGGCAGTAGTGAAGTTGGGAAGTTATTCCGATAAAGCAGAACTATATTTTTGTTGAGAAGTTTTTGTTTAGGCACAAAGGATTTCGTGGAAGTTTCCTGGAGAAAAATCAGTGTCGGGTGAATAGACACTAATTTGTCTTCAGTAAATTCGTAAGTAAGTCATGGACATAATTGATATGCAGGAGGCTTCAGAATTGTCTTCCCGGTTGGAGGACGAATTTTCTTGCTTATAAGGCTTAGGTTCATAGGGCGTCTGGTATATAGACAGTGGAGCATCATCTCACATGAGAGGGGCTAGAGAATATTTATCTAGCTACAATGACAAGCAGGTGGACTTCCAAATTACGATGGGAAACAGAATGCAGTGTACTACAATGGGGAGAGGTACCATCAATTTTCAAAGGGAGTCAAGAGCTAGTACCAATGCTACATATGCACTGCATGTGCCAAGATTGGGTATGAACCTAATTTCAATATCCCAGCTACAAGATAAGGGATATGATGTCCACTTTGTAGGGAAGAACGTGTTTATCAAACACCCAAGCTGGAAGAAGGTGAGACAAATTGGAGTTCGAAGCAACAGGTTGTATAGGTTGTAGCTTGATTCTCCAATGGCACTAATAGGCAGTAACAGTAGTAGTGGAAAGGATCTGAATGAGATATGGCATAGGAGAATGGGACATTTACATGATGGAGCACTCAAGATGCTTAAGTAGATAGTAATAGGGGTTCTACAACTCGACAAGGATCACGATGATGTGTGTAGAGGGTGTGTGCTTGGGAAATATGCTAAGGAAGCATTCCCAAGAAGTGACAACATAGAAAATGGTGTGTTAGGATTTATTTACTAAGACATTTTTGGCTTGATGTCTACTAGAGCTCTCAGTGGGGAAAATACTTTATCACCTATATTGATGACTATTACAGGAAGACCTAGATCTATTTCATGAAGACCAAGGATGACGTCTTCAATCATTTTATGGATTTTAAGGCTCTCGTAGAGAATACAATAGGGAAGACGATCAAGGTGCTTCACTTAGATAATGGTAGAGATTATATTGATAAATACTTCATAGATTTTTGTGCGAAGGAAGGCATCAAAAGAGAGTGGATAGCTCCATACAATCCACAGAAAAATGGGTTAACGAAGCGAAAAAAACAAAACAAAACAAAAACAAAAACAAACAAACAAACCATAGTTGGCGATGCAAAATCAATGTTGTATGAGCAGGATTTTCCCAAGTTTATATGGGTAGAGTCATGTAACACGACAATATATATTCCAAACAAGACTCCTCGTAAGGCATTGAGGAAGAAAACACCAGAAGGAATCTTCACAGGGAAGAAGCCTGAAGTTAGTCACTTCCGGATCTTCAGAAGCATTGCTTATTGCCATGTGCCAAATGATAAGCACACCAAATTGGATCAGACTGCAGAGAAGGGGTTCCTCGATGGGTATAGTGAAACCTCAAAGGCATACAAGATCTACGTTCCTACCAATAGGAAGATTGTAGTGAGATGGGATGTAAAGTTCATGGAGAACTGAGCTTTCAGGTGATATGTGTGTCGGTGATCAGAATAAGCCACTTGAAGCTCCATTGGTCCAGCAGCAGGGACAGCCACAGGGGCCTCTAGTGGGACAGTCATAGGGATCCAGTACAATGACCAATACTATAAGTTACTCACGTGCAGGGGTCCAATGAGATCACAATAGACAAAGCAGCAGAGGTTGGATGAGAAGGAGCTAGTTGAACCTCCCACCACTAGTGGTCAAACCAACGAAGAAATTTGTGAGACATTGAGAAAGGCAGAGGAGTTAATTGGAGCTCCTAGGATGAACAAGAGAGAGCGCAGCTAGCCTAACAGGTACCAAGCATTAGTGGCTTAGGTTGCAAAACCTTCCAAATTTTAGGAGGTCACACAACATCATGTGTGGATAGATGCCATGGTAGGGGAGTACAACTCTATCATGATGAATGATGTTTGGGAGGTGGTGTCGAGGCCTAAGGACAGGTCAGTTGTAGGTTCTCATTAGATCTACAAGATCAAGTATGTTGCAAATGGCAGTGTGGAGAAGTACAAGGCTAGATTTGTGGAAAAGGGGTATGCGCAAAAATAAGGGATATATTATGAGGATACCTTTACCCCAATTTCCAGATACACTTATATCTAGTTAGTTATATCCCTAATAGCTCAGACGGGGTGGTAGATTGACCAAATGGATTTCAAGACAAAATTCTTGAACATGGTGATAGAGGAGGAGGTGTACATAGAACAACAAGAGGGTTTCAAGACTCATGAGAGGTGCACACATGTGTGCAAACTGAAGAAATCTCTATAGGGAATCAAGCAGAATCCTAGGGCATGGTATAGTCAGATTGACAACTACTTATAGTAGATGAGATTTGTCAAGAGTGACACATATCCCAACCTTTACTATTTGATAGTAGAGGATCATCCACTCATCCTAGTATTGTATGTGGATGATCTCTTCCTGACGGGGTCAATAGGGCTCAGAGACGACTACAAGAGGAACCTAGCAACAGAGTTTGATATGAAGGATTTGGGGTTGATGCACTATTTCCTAGGATTGGAAGTGTGGTTGAAGGATGGGGAGATCTTCCTTGGTCAAGGGGGATATGCTACATATGTTTTGAAGAGATTCAGAATGCAGGCTTGTAGACCCATTTTTATGCCCATGATCACCAACTCAAAGAAGATAGATGCATCAGAAGAAAAGGATGTTGACCCCACCTTCTATAGACAACCCGTCAGTTCCCTCATGTATTTGGTCAACACGAGGCCAGATATCTGCTTCGTGGTCAATACCTTCACTCAATTTATGGTGGAACCAAAGAGGGTATGTTGGATAGTAGTGGGACACCTTTTGAGGTATATCTGTGGCATAATAGAGTATGGGATGAGATATACCCGAGGGGATGACGTCAGATTATGTGAGTTCACAGATGTAGATTGGGAAAGCAGTTCAATGAATAGGAAAAGTACCTCAGGGTACTACTTCAGTGTGGGATCAAGGATGGTTTCTTGGTGTAGCAGGAAGCAAAAGTCAGTAGTGTTGATCTCTATAGAGGAAGAGTATATGGCAGCTAACATAGAGATGTGTGAAGCTATATGGCTTCGGAAGTTATTGGTAATCTTGTCTAGGCAGAGGATAGAGACAACCAATGTCTATTGTGATAATTAGAGTTGCATCAAGCTTTCTAAGAATCTAGTGTTTCATGATACGTCGAAACACATAGATATTCGGTGTCATTTCATCAGAGATTATGTGCAACGTGGAGCAGTCCAGCTATAGTATGTTGCCACATATGAGCAAGTTTTAGATATACTCACGAATGTTATAGGGAGAGCTAAGTTCGTCTATTTCGAAGAACAAATGGGTATGGTGGAGACCTAGTGTTAGTAGCAAAAACAAAGTTTTTTGGATGCTTCTCAGTTGTAGTAGTTGTGATAGCAACAACAACAACTGAGAGGGATTTGTAGTGCAGATGCAGAGTTGACAACAATATAGCAGTGCTAATAGCAGCACAGATGCAACGTTAGAATTGCATAGTGGTTGGTGGGCAGTAGCAGTCAGTCATAGTGGTCGGACATCAACAACATATATAGGAGGTGATCCAAAGACAAGGTGTTGTAGCAGTTCGTCACTAGAACATCTTCCTCGCTAAGAGGGATTGTTAGTTTTTGTAGTGTATGATGGTTGTCTAGTCCCTAAACTTTGTGGAAATACTAAAACACGAGACTTCTCCAAAACTCAGAAATCGTTTATGGAAATTCCACCTAGAGATGGCTCAATTAAATTAATTGACCATAATTAAAAAAATCTACGTCAAACTTAGGAAAACTGGTTAATTAGTAGGAATTAATTGAGAAAGGTGTGAATCATCTAGAAACTCACACGGATCAACTTGGAGATGATCTCAACCATTGATTAAGTTTTAATCGTGGTCATTGGAGTTCCAGCTGGAGATTATAAGAAGAGCTCGATGGGTAGATGGAGGACACATCAATGCAAATACTCAGTGATCTAGGCATTTCGATTTTCCAGTGCAAGTGATTCAACGGTTGAAATCGAGCCAATAGATTGAGTAGCGGGTGGTAGAGGGGTGGTAGAGCAGTATTTCAGAGGAGATTCCAATTTCATAGAGTCAGAAAGAGGAGGCCGAAATTATTCTCCAAGCAACCACGCAAGGGCGGCGCAGAGCCTCAATTGAGAAGTCTGATCTAGCTGAAGAGAAGCTTGTTTTCAATTCCAAAGGTCAACAGTATTTTCCAGAGTGTCGGAGAGGCAGTTTCCCAGTCAGCAACAAGTAGGACGACTTGATTTGCAGGAGTTCTGGGATGAGCGTGAAATGGTTTGCGCTAGGGTGAAGCAAAGCTGGGTGGACTACTTGATTTGTAGGAGTTCCAGGATGAGCGTGAAATGGTTTGTGCTAGGGTGAAGCAGAGCTGGGTGGACGACTTCATTTTTAGAGGCAGTTAGGTGTCAAGATTGTTCGGAGAGAGGGTAAAATCCCTTAGTATATTTTTGTCAATATTTCTCTTAGGTAGAATCATGATACTGGCTACATTTTATTGTATTCAGAAAATTTGTTGTTGCATAATAATAAAAGCCCTCACTGTTGCACCACTTTTCCCACATTGGGTTTTTCTGAGGACAATTGTCCAAAAATAACGGTGTTATAATTTTTGTGTGTGTGCTAGTATTCACATTTCCGCATTATTTTATTTGTGAAGATTTCAATGTGATTAATTTGTTGTTTCTGTAGCAATAAACTGCATAATTAATTTATAGTTAGAAGAATTATTTCCAGCTGTTGTAATAAAAATTTCAGTAGTGGAATTTTCACAGTGTGTGGATATTAAAAATTTCAGTAATGGAATTTTCACAGTGTGTGGATATCCAGGGTAAGATATAGTCACTTATGGTGGAGGAATGAATAGATTTAATTACCAAAATGCCACAAGTTGTGAGGACAAGGCTTCTCATAACAAGTTGTGTAGAGGTAATGAGGTGTAGCAGGAAATTCATCCTCATTCATTGTGTGAGCTGATAGTGGCCTCACCCTGCTCACCTCTTAACCCCTCCCTAATCACTCCATATGGGGAGCTATCCTTAATGTTGAATGTTGTCATATCAATGCTTAGATTTTCATTTGCAAATAATATAAAAATAGAGCCTTAATTTTGATAATTAGTTTTATAATTGCTTTAATTGATGAAAAGTGCTTGAAAAACTTGATTGGAGCCTTGTTAATTTTCAAATCAAAAGTTTCTTAGAGATGGACAAAGTCTAGGAACTAGGTTTACTCATAAGATCATAGTTCATTTTTTTAATTCAATATATATAAAAGGTACGGAAGAATGGAAACCTCATGGCCTAAATGCCTACATAAATGGTTGAATCACTTGCCCTATGTGTAGGTGGATTATGCCTTTGCCTTTAATACATATGTGGGAGATCAATTGAAGCACTTCAATGCTTATCAAGGTGGGGAGTGAAGCAATTGATCCACCCAACTTGAGGAGAAGGTCTTTAGTTTCTTTTGTCCTATGAGCTTTATACTCTCTTATTTCTTCTATAGGTGTGCACCTAATTTTATCACCAGTTTCATGATTGAATGATTATGCTTTGTTACACTAGTTGAGATGAGACTCTCCCTCCATCTAGCTAGAGAGTGGAAGCAAGACGTGTAAAACAAGTTCCAGACACAGTAGAGCTAATAAAAGAGTTTTGCTTATAATGATGTTTATTAAGTTCACCTCATTTCTTAGCCCCAATGTTTACATGACTTTTTCTAGACATTGATATTTATATTGAATTCATCAAGAAGAATAAAATAGAATGCACATATTATCACATCAATGCATCCATTCATTCACCCCCTCATAGGTCATCTTCAGTAAAGAAAATTAGCAGGCCTCCTGATGGAAAATCTAATCGTTCTTCTTCTTCTTCTTCAAGTAACTTAATTCTTATTGAGATTCATAGGCTACCATGTTCTACAAAGAATTCTATAATCACGTAAAGGAATTTATTACCAAGATTAACCATGAAATCAATGATGCTACCCATAGTACTCTCTTGGTCAACCAAAAAAAAGAATGGTAGTGGGGTGGAAAAGGATGGTGGAGAAAATAGAAAGGAAGGAGCTTGGGATGATGATAAGAAGAGTGGTGATGAATCCAAAGGTGATGGTGGAGAAAAAAATGGATGCTTAATCTATATCATAGAGTTGGGTTTCTTTTGAGATTCATGTCGGTGTTATTCTTTTGGCACAATCTAAAAGTTGGAAACTAGCTAAGGAGTTGCTCAACTTGTTGCACAACCAATTAATAAGAGGTTCAACTAGCTACATGATGCATAACAAAGCCCACACGAAAAAGTATGATTAGTTCTACTTCTCAACAAAAAGGGTTGTTGTATCCCAAGATAGAAAGAAAAGAGAATGTGAGAAAACTATTTAGCATGTCTCCCCTATTCCTTATTTGACACCCAAACTTCAATACAACTTTGTATGATTATAATGGTTTGTAAAAAGTACTACATTCTTTGGTGTTTATAAGATATGTTTGATGTTGAATGTTGCTATATCAATGCTTTACTATATTCATATTTACATATTATCCAAGAATCATATCATTATCATCCCACATAAGAAAGGGTGGAGACAATTAGGAAGGAGATAAGAAGGATAGGGGTGAGGAAAAAAGGAGTAAGAGGAGGAGAAGTTAGAGAATAAAAATTATGGTACTGCGAAGAAGAAAGATGGTGGAGAAAACATAAAGGAAGGAGGGGATCATGATAAAAGGAATAGTGATGATCTTACTGGCTCCTTACCTTATTTCTATATAAATTAAAATGATACAAGGTTATGGATCAAAATTGTATTCTAGTTAGGCCTAAGTCATTGGCTTGGGGACCTAAAACACTATGATTTGAGAATATGAAGGTCCCACCAAAATCAAATGTTTCGATAGAGAAAAAAAAAATAGCGTGAATCCAAGCTAAGTCGTATATCACAACGATAGGTATTTAGAAACGAATTGAATTCTAATCATTTGTTTTGTTTAGTGTAAGTATCAGCTTGAACTTTGAAGAGAAGAGATGTTATAGGGATGATGTATGATTTCCTAATTACTATAATGATTTCTTGTATTAGGTTTTGCAAATTACACATTTAGAGATGATGAACCAAAACTTACTAGAATAATTAACATCAAAATTATGCATAAATATGACAACAATTTCATAACATGTTGTTTTTATCAAATATATTATTACAATATTAATAAGATAAACATGACATGATATGATGCAAAAAAAACTAAATCATATTAGAGGAAATTTCAGCCAAATGGCCTTTTAAGGAAAAATAAAAAAAAAAAAAAAATAATATATATATATATATATATATATATATATATATATATATATATATATATATATATATTACTTTTATAGAAATCTCTCAATATATGACACTTCTATTAAAAGAAACTTTAAAACAACTACCTGTATATATTCTTATATATATATATATATATATATATATATATATATATATATTGGTCAAGTAAGAGTGGAACCTTCAATTAACCTAACAAAGATTACATATGGTACACATCTTTACAAGTGTAAAGCCCAAAAAGACAGATCTGTTGATGATCAACAAACAACAGGGTTGACAAAACCTAAAACCTTCCACAGATGACACAAAAAGCCCCCTGGGCAATAAACCTAAGTGTTCAGAATGTTGATCTCACTGCAATTCTTCTCATTCAATTCTTGCCACTCTATCTCCCCAATTCTTATCCCTTCGTCTCCACTGTCTATCTAACTTTCAATCGGACGGTTTATAAATTCTCCGATCAACTGTGATCCACCGTCGCTCTTACCTTTAATCAGATGGTTGAAAATCGCTCCGATCAACTGAGTTACACGATGATCGTGCACCGTAGATCAACACCCACCTAATCTGACAGTCCTCAAGTTATCGCTTCGGAAACTTGCGCAATACTTACCTGCTTTACGAATCGGATATAGATTAAAACCTTGATCTATAAATAATTCAGGTCGCTCTTCGAATTAACCTCCGAGCATGTTGGAACCCGATATCCATTTGATGTCGAAGACCATCAGATCCTATGGCCTGCGGCCCTTCAACTAGCACACTATTTATCACCTCCTCAATCCCGTAGTTGACTATGACGTGAGCATTGACTGCAGGATTGACAGTTAGGATTTACTGCAGCACTTCGACCCGGCTCTAGTACTTCCATTCTCTCCTACTCCCGCTAGTCTACCTCCTACCCATTATTCATGATCTGGAAGTACTCAATGTCTTTGGCCGCATGTCGATGACAATCTTCCCTCAATTTTCCAGAGGGTATAGACTCCCAGTCGTACCAGATATAGTTTTCCTTGCATATCATGCCTTCATTCGCCAGACGATCAGCTAACATATTGGCTTTTCTTCGTACATGAACAAAACTGACGGTTCTCAGGGTTCGCAAGTGGGAATGAATACGCTGAAAGACCTGCGAGAGCCTCCAGTGTTTCGACACTTTTCCAGGTGTCGTTCCATTACACATTCTCTTGGCCACATTAATGACCAACTCTGAGTTAGCTTCAATGATGGCATTGTGTAAATTTAACTCATTCAGGATTTCCAGGCACTGTTCTAAGGCCATGAGCTCCGCCATGTTATTAGTGGCAGTCCCCAAATGACTGTGGAAAATATCCTTTATGCTCCCCTGCTCATCTCTTATAACTCCTCCAAATCCAGCCATCCCTGGGTTGCCCTTAGAGGCCCTGTCTATATTGATTTTCAAAAAACCATGAGGGGGAGGCTGCCAGATATCTTTACCAGTAGTTGTTTTGCTCACACCCTTAACAACGCCTAGGGGAACCAGAGAATGTAGACCCAACTGCCTCAGTATGCGAGCCTCCTAGGCCGTAGGGGGGTTCTCAGGAATTTTCCACATTAGGGCTCCTACTGTATCTTTGATCTGTTGTAGAATTTGGACAATGATATTCTAGGTCGAGCCTATTTTGTTCTTGAAAATCGTACCGTTGCGTTCTTTCCAGACATCCTAGATAATAAAGCTTGGAACCAGAGTCCAAGCTTTTTTTATGATTTCATTACCTAAGAAGTCTTTCCTCCAATTCTTCAGCGTGTTGGTGATGCTGAGTTTGTCCCTGTCAGTTTTCCTGAAGACTGAGGCCGCCCAATCCCACAAGGTAGAGGTGAAGGGGCAGAGGTTTAGTAAATGCTCCATCGTTTCTTCCTGTAAACCACATAGATGGCATTTGGATGGGCCAACAAATCCCCTTTTTAGAAGATTCTCCCATGTGAGAATTTTCTTTTGGTGAACCAACCACATAAACAACTTGACTTTCATCCATTGCGAGTTCCTCCAAAGGTCATTCCAAACTTAGTCAGGGTTTGGATAATCAAAACCTAGAACCTTGTGTTTGGCTTCTTTGAGGTTAAAGGTGCCTTCGGTGTTTCTACCCCATCTTAGTTGGTCAGACGAGGCAGACACTAAAATCTTCCTCTTCTCCAAGTCAAGAGCAAGGGAATCTACCTGGGCTTTCAAAGGACTCTCTTCACTGTAACCAAGATTCTTCCACATTCTCCATTTACCATTGTCCCTTACCTGATCCCAGAAGTCACTTACCATGAGTAAACCTTTGTTGTCAATGTCATTTTTGAGAGCATTTAGTTCTTCTCTGAACAAATTTGGTTCTAGCTGCCAGTTATCCTCCCAAAACCATGCAAGGTTCCCAGCTCTGATCTCCCAGAAACTATGTTGTTGGACAATGGCTCTATTCTCCCAGGCAAGGTTCCAAATGGGGGAGCCCTTGATGAGCCCTGACATTCTGATATGATCCCTCTCCTACCAATTATTTGCATATTTCTGCTTCTAAAGCTTGGCCCAAGGGGTTGCCGATTCCTTGAGCCACCTCCACCAAAGTTTGGCTCTCGATACTCTGTTGAGGATTTCAGGGTCATGAAGCCCCAAACCACCATGGTCCTTAGGCTCGCAGAGCTTGTCCCAAGCTACCAGAGCCCACTTCTTTTTCTCTTCCCCTTTGCTCCAAAGAAAATCTCGTTGAATACTCTTGATTTGTTGTATAACTCCTTTGGGAGCAGGAAGAGCTGAAAACATGAAAATGGTTATAGCCTGCATGATAGCCTTTGTAAGCATAAGATGCCCTGCCAAATTCAAAGACCTGCAGGTCCATTTCCTGACTTTATCCTGAAGTTTATTAGTTACCAGCTCCCACGCTCCCTTACTCAGAGGTTTGTTAGTAAGAGGCATTCCAAGGTACTTGGAAGGTAACTGAGCCCTTTGAAACCCAAGAATTCTGGTGAGGTTCCTCTGAATAGCAATGTCAGTATTGAAAAAAAAACCTTTGATTTATCAAGGCTTACCTCTATACCAGCAGCCAATGCAAAGTCATTTAGGATTTGTTTGAAATCTCTGGCTTCCTTGATCGTAGGAATGCCCTGCAGCATTGTATCATCCACAAATTGTTGATGAGTAGAGGCAGCCCCAGCCGGGGTAAGTTCCAGACCCTAGATTCTTCCTTCAGCATTTTCCATTTTGATCGCTCTGCCTAGTCCTTCCATCATGAGAACAAAGAGGAAGGGGGAGAGCGGATCCCCTTGTCTGAGGCCCCTAGAGGGTATAAAGGTTCTAGAAGGAGAGCCATTAAGCAGAATGGAGAAACTAGCCATGGATACAAGGGCCATAACCCATCTTATCCAGTTTTGGTCGAAGCCATAATCTCTTAGCACTTCCTTGATGTACGCCCAACTTAGCTTATCATAAGCTTTCTCTAGGTCAAGTTGCATGATCATAACAACTTGCTTATTGCTCTTAAGAGAGTGTACTACCTCATGATCTTGTATGATGTTGTTGAGAATCTGTCTTCCTTCCACAAAACAAGTTTGCTCCTCTGAAACGAGAGAAGGAAGAAGAGGCATGAGTTTGTTAGCGATCACTTTGGAAATAATTTTGTAAACCACATTACATAAGGCGATGGGTCTGAATCTGTCCAGTGTCATAGCTTTTTCCTGCTTTGGAATCAAAGCAATGAAAGAGGCATTAAGAGCTTTCAAAACAATTTTGGATCTCCTGGAGTCTTCTACAACCTCAAGGATATCTTGTTTGACTGTTTTCCAGCAAGCTTTGAAGAAATCCACATTGAACCCATCCAGGCCAGGGGCTTTCCCATTTTGCATCTCATTGATAACTTCATTGACCTCCTCTTCAGACACTGGCCTGTTAAGATTGTGGTTGTCTTCCCTGGTTACAAGCTTAGGATTGAACTTTGTGAGTTTGTTAATGAACTGAGATTTGTCAACAAGAGGCTCCTCTGCTATGTTAAGGAAGTGCTGAACTAGGACAGATTCTATATCTTTATGAGAGATGAGCTCTTTCCCTTGAGAGTCTTTAAGTTTAGAAATTCTATTGTGAGATCTATGATCCAAGGTTTATATATGAAAAAACTTCATGTTTCTTTCTCCTTCTCTAATCCACTGCACCCTCGATTTTTGTCTCCAGAAAATCTCCTCTTGCATGCACCGATCTTCCCTTTCGTTCTTAAGAGAGTCAGCGTGAATTTTTCGTTCCTCGGTAAAACCCTCTGTGATGATGACCTGATTAATCTCCTGGAGTTTCTTCTCAACTTCCTTTTTGGCTTTAGCAATATTTCCAAACTCATGTTTGTTCCAATCTTTAAGCCTAGATTTGATGTGTTTGAGTCTCTGTTGCAGCATGAACATTTTAGTGCCTTGAACGGGCCTATCTTCCGTATACCATTTGTCAATGTTATTGGTGAAATCAGGGTGAGAGAGCCAGATATTTTCAAACCTAAAAGGTTTGTTCCTCAATGTACCCATAAAAGTGGCTTCCAGCTGGACAGGCCAGTGGTTCGAGCCTCCAAAGGGAAGGATTAAAGCTGACATATCAATGCCTGTGATAAGGAGGTCCTCAGAGATTATGAATCTATCTAATTTAGAGGCGACTTGAGAAGCCCCTCCCCTCTTATTATTCCAAGTAAAAATGCCATTTACTGTTTATGTGTCCACTAGCCCCATGTTATTCATGAAGTTCTGGAAAGCAAGGGAGTCCCTACCTAGTTTTCTAGTCCCACCTTTTTTCTCTGTAAGAGATCTGATCATGTTGAAATCCCCTGCCAGAATCCAAGGTATATCAGGATATCTCTCCCTCAGTTCCTCAAGGGAGGTGAGAAGCTTTAGTTTGTCTTCTAGTTTTTGAGGACCATAGACATTAGTGATCATGTAGATCTCCTTATCCCCCAAAGGTTGAATCACCATCGATAGATAATTCCTAGAAGCTTCAGCATCCAGGATTCCAAGTTTTTGAGGATCCCATAGAGTGAGAATCCCACCCACCGAGTTATCCGCTTTAACCTCTAGATATTCATACTTGATTAACCATTTGTTGTGTATCTCTCTGATCTTGTCCATCGAACATTTTCTTTCCTAAATAAAAACCATATCTGATTTTTCTTCCTTTATTCTACTACTAAGGTTTCTTTGTTTCCTTTTACTTCCTAGACCCCTAATGTTCCAGGTTGTAAGCTTCATTAAGATAGGTTTGTAAAGGAGTAACTGGTAAGATCCCTCATCTTACCTGAGTTAATCATAAGTTTCCCACATTCGGACAACAACTCATTCTATTTTTCCTTCCTCTTTTCCTACCCGGGTTCTTGGAAGAAAGCATCGATGTATCCTCCATCGTTTTCACTCCCCTATTCTCCTGGTTTTCATGGTTTCTTTTGACTCTAGAAAACTTTGTTTGTGCTCTCCAGAGGAAGAGCTGTTGAACCCTGTCAAACTCCTCTTTTGGCAGAGAGTCTACCCCTTTGGTGATTCCTTGCTCCAGAAACTTTTCAAGATCTAAATTCTCCCTCTCTAGAATCTCCTGCAGTTCATGGTCTTCCATTCCTGCCTCACTTAGGGTTATCTCGTTGTCTCTGCTGAGCTCCATCATGCTCGGCAAATCATCCATTTGTTTGTTTTTTTCTGGTATATCCTCCATATCAGCATCCCTTTCCTTCTCGGTGGGAATATTCTCCACTTCCTGGTTCATCCCATTGTTTTCGACTTCTTCTTCTAAGATCTTGAAACTATTGTGGTTCAGTTGTCCATCTTCAATAATTTTCTTTTGGTACCGCTTGCCTCCTTTCCCTTTACCCCCAACCTTAGTAAAACCTTCGGGATCCTTGTCTATGGTGGCTTTTATAATGCTCTCCGTCTTGTTCATTGGGCAGTCCCTGTATAAGTGCCCGTGTTCATGGGACTTACGACACCTAAATGGGACGCGTTCATAGTCCATCACCAACGCCCATTCCTCGTCATACACCTCTAAAATGATTGCATTCGGAAGTGCCCCTGATAAGTCCATTTCCACACATATCCTGGTGAAGGAAGTATATTTGCCTCTTAGAGTAGCATCTAAGATATTTATAAAATGCCCTAGTTTGTTGCCAATAGCCTTTAGAGACTCCGGTAACCAATAATCTAAAGGGAGGGAGTAGAGTCTTATCCATACTGGTATCAAGGTGAAAGTCTCTCGTTCTGGGATGAAGTTCATTACCCATGGTCTCATGTAGAGGCCTGCAGAAGCGTAAAAATAGGGTCCTCCCTCAAACACTCTGTCTTTGTCCTCTAAGCTTGTGAACACCACCGTGAAGAAGCCCTTGGACCCAAGGTGAAGGTCAATTTTCCCTTTTGGTTTCCAGTGGTTCTTGATCCATGCTTGTAAAGCCTTCTCCGTCGGCCAAATCCCCATAAATTTGCAGATAACAACATATTCCACCATGTGTTCTCTGTGCACCTGCAACGCTGGGTCACTTAAAACAACTCGAGGAATGGTAGTCGACTTGGGTTTACAGGCCCAAGATGTGCTTGGAGGAGCAACTTTCTTACTGCTACCCTCTGTTCTCTTCTCCTTGCTAGCTTCCTCATGCTTCTCTTCCTGTCCTTGAGGTCCAATGGTTCCTGATTTTTCTTTATTCTTATCCTCTGCTACTATCTCCGTTGGTTTCTTGAAGCGATGCGATCCACCTCCCTTGCTTCTGTCTGCAACCACTTGACTGTAGGAGGGAGCCGAACTCCCCCCTCTGCACCCCGCCATGGTGACCAGCGACAAAACCCTAGAGAAAAACCCTAGTTCAGATTTCTTATCCACGAGCCCTCCTTCATATATATATATATATATATATATATATATATATATATATATATATATATATATATTACTTTTATAGAAATCTCTCAATATATGACACTTTTATTAAATAAATATTCAGTTATCTATATTTATATTTTATATCTAATTGTCTATACATATTTTATATTTAACTATGTTTTTATGTTTAACCATGTTTTTTGGCTTTTTTTAACGAGACTTTCTATTGAAGTCACAATTTCAGGCGGAATACATTTTTTAATTATTTAACTATTTAATTATATATTTTTGGTTGAATTTAGTAATTTGTCTTTTTTGGAATTCATTTTTTAACTATTTTATATTTAACTATATATTTTATACTTTTGGGTAGTAACTTGTCCTTTTAATACGCTTTTTACTATTTAATTATTTTATATTTAAATATTTAACTATATAATCTATATTTATGGCCGGAATCCAGTAATTTGTCATTTTTGGAATATGTTTTTTAACTATTTTATATTTAACTATATATTTTATATTTTTTAACAGGTAATTTGTCCTTCCTGAAATACATTTTTTAACCATTTAACTATTTTATATTTAACTACTTCTTTAACTATTTGACTATTTTATATTTAACTATAACTGTTTACATTTATATTTTATATTTAACTTTATATATATCTATATATATATATATATAGTGTATTTTGGGCATGGATATTAATGTCAAATAGGCCTACATTTTTAATTTATATTTTTCATTAATATTAAGATTTACATTGTATTAATAAAACAATATATTTTACCAATGCCCAAATTAACAATAAAATATTTCACGAATACCCAAATTAAACAATTTAAAATTATTTAGGACATGTATCTTTTTTTTTTAATTTAAAATCTTTTATTTTGATTGGTTTACATGTTATGATATAAAAATTACATGAAAATTTCGTGGGCACATTTTGACTAAAATTTCCTCTAATTATACAACACTAAACAACTAAAAAAATTCCAATATTTTATAAAAAGTTTGATATAAAGTGATGCAAAAGATATATTAGCAAATTGAGAATGGAGACCCCATACGCACCAACAACAAATCTTCAGCCATCCAACCCAACTCCTCAACAATATTCGATGGACGTTGTTGTATTTAGGAACTCGTTCCTGTTTTCCAAGGTTAAAACATTGATCAAAATTTGCGAACTAGTCTCTATTACGAATGTGATTGCCACCTTCAGGGCCAACCTTAGCCACATCACTACTACATTCATGTCGAACTATGGCGCTATGGTTGACCCTCCAACACGACTAAGCCCCGATCACCCATTGATACCAACGCTGCAACCTCCATTGATGGCGTTATTGGAGATTTGCAGGAGGGTTTGAAGAAATTTGTCTAACCTCAAGATCTGGCTAATCAAAGGAATTCTGATTCACTTCAGATTCTTTCTTACATGTCAGATGAGGGCTTTATCCAAATCTAGTGATTTTTTTTGTACGGTCATTCTTAGGAGGTTCGTTTTGCATGTTGGTCAAAGCCTCAGATCTCGTCTCTTCACTTGCCACTAAAATTTGGGATTGATTGTGAAACTCCTTTGGTAGTTTTAGGATCTTATATGGAAGAAGGCAACTTCAAGACCTAAAATTCCTTAGATAATATGGCATAGCCAAGGATGCCTCTATTTATTTAATCGCTAGATTGAGAGGTGGTGCCAAAGGATGGGGGGCACCTTTCTCCTCCCAACCTAAGTCTTAAGGAGGTCCTAAAGACAGGACATTCATCTCTAAACCCCAAAGATCTCCCAGGGCCTACATTCGTTGTGGATCAGCCAATAGATACTCCATATCTTGAAGTGAAAAATGTTTTAACCAACTTCATGGTTGCAAATTATGAACGACATGCAATTATTAGTCATTTTAATGGATTTGGGACCTTGGCATCTGCTCTTTGGGAATGGGTACAACAAAATTAGTCTCAGAATATAGATCTTTTATTTTACTCGAAAGGATTCTTTGTGGTGTTCTTCAAATATTTAGAGAATTGTCAAAAGGTTTTTAACCAAGAACCCTAGTTTTGGGGTCATTCTAGTCTCTCAATGCAACCATGATTTCCTAACTTTAATTCTCTTTCCATGACATCTCTAGAAACTCCATTCTAGGTAAGGCTTCCTAACTTACCCATCCATTTAACACAACTAGATATCTTAGAAGACGTGGGAAATTTAATAGGTCGCTTCATTAAAATAGAATTTGAAAGGCTTTCAAAATGAATTCTCATATTTCTTCGCATATGTGTCAAAGTGGACCTCAGTAAAGCATTCCCAAATAAAATCATGCTCAAGTGGAGGGGTAAGATTTATTCACAATTGTTGGATCATGCAAATATTGCTTTCGTTGTAGGACTTTTCAATAGCCCGGGCATCTTCAAAATGTATGCCCCTTTTTGCAAGGGGCCTTTTGCCCCCCAGGATACAAAGAAAATGAGTCGTGGATGGCAAGATTCGAAGGGAGCAAAAGGATCCAAGAATACTTCAGGTCAAAAGCAGGACAACCCTCAACAACAAAAGACTTCTACTACCAAATCAATTCCTCCAGACTCAACTCAGCCTCAGGTGGCACCATCTTATCCCTTAGATCCATCCTTCTAATAAAAATGAAAGAAACAACCATAATTATGGTTTCTGCAATGAGTGGGAAAAAATTTACCCACTAGTCAGATCAATCGGATAACGATAAGGAAACGAAAAATATGATAGAACCTTAGGCAAGGTAATTATCTCAAAGAAATGATGTCATTATTCCATCTACAATCGTTCTTAATACTTCTGTGGAATGGATTGAGGTTCGCAACGAAATAGGAAAAAAGGAAAAATCCATGACCAATCCTGAAATCTGATCCCAAGAATGTAGTAAATGTAGTTTGGTTATTGTGCTTATCAGTGATGGTTGATATGTTGTAGTATGATATTCTGAAGCAATTAAATTAACTTACAAAAAATATATAAAGTGATGCAAAAGTCGTATCACGAAAATCTCAATATACCTCCATATTAATAATAAAGATTTAAGCTTTCCCAAGGTAACTCACCTAAGTGGTTATAGTGATAGTTGTTATATTTTAAAAAATAAATATATATTATTAAATTTGTTTTATCTCATTCTAAAAATTATAAAGAGATTACTTAATTTACTTTAAAATTATATAGGTTTTTTCATATTGATTTTTTTTAATATTATGAACATGACAATTTATTCACACAATATTCTAGGATTTGTCAAATACTTTATTTTATTATTTTAACAAAACAGGTTTTGACTTTTATTATTAAAAAAAAATTGGATTATAAGGTCGGAATCTTTACATATTTCAATCTTTCTTGCAGGTTTGAGATTGATCACAAAGGCTCAATCCAAACCCTCAAGCGAGTTCCCTGTGACACAAAAATTTGAGTGTCTTTCCAACTATTTTTCTTACAAAAAAACCCCAATATCCAGACACATTTACATTCCATTTTTCATTATTTTTAGTTTGATTTACTCTGACTTCTTATTTTCACTGGTCAAATACATTTTCCTTTCTACCCAACTTGAGTCCAACCTGTGTTTTCTGCAAAATTCTTATGGGTCATTCTTTAGGAAATATAGAAATCTTACTCATTTGTCTAATCTACCCAAAAGTTTCCTTTCCAACATTATTCCTTGTGATTTCTGGAGGGGATCCATTTTCCAGGATGATTTGCTACCTTTCCACTTTCTTGAGTCCAGAGAATCCTCACCATCATGCTTTTTTTCTTGATTGATTTTTATTGCCTCTGATACGTTTTCTGTGAGAGTATCAACTCTCGGTTTATCTTCTGGTTATTTCTTATCCCAAGACTCTTCCTCTTTGTATACCATATAGTGATTGCCCCGACTTCCTTCCCACCATTTAGACCTTCGGTATTTTTTCTGATCTTTGTTGCTTGGATGGTTGGGGCAGTTTTTAATTACATGCCCTATTTCATAGCATGCTTTACATCGAAATGAAGCATTTTCTTCGTTAAGCTTTTGGACCCATACATATTTTGGGGCCGTAAATTTGATCTTAGCGGGAAAACCCTTATTGAAGTCCATCTCCACACAAATTCGAGTATAAGTTGTTTTATAAAAAATTAATGTATCTGGGTTGCGGTAATACAATTTTCCAAGAGAATTCTCAATAAAGGATAAGATTGGAGATTCCAAAGATGTAAGGGTAGGGAAGCCTTACCCAAATTGGAGTTGTGGAAAGTGATGTCGTTACTGGATCAAAGGTGGGAGACCAGGGCTGCATGAAGAGACTGACACTACCCTAGAACCACGAGCAAATGCTCTTTTTGTCCTTAATATTATAGAAAACAACAACAACAAAAACCTTGGGCCACGGGATAAATATACAGATGATCCATTAAACGAGGTTTCCATTCTTAGATATCCATTTGTGTAGATCTATCAGGCCAAAATCTATTAAACCTACAAACTAAACCTTGCTTTGAAAAAAACTTCTAGCTACTGAAAGCTTCCTCATCCAAATGAACATTGAGGGAACAGACTTCTTGAACTACGAGGAGGCCAGATCTGAATTTCATAATGGAACTATATGAAACTGAAGAAGAGTTTGCATGTTCGGCAACCATTCCTGCAAAATAAATTGTCTTCATCACATAATTACTAAGATTCGCCATCGATTTGATTGCAACACAGGTCCGCAAAGAAATCCACACAATCTAAGCATAAATCGACTCGCTAAAGCAAAACACTAATCATCATGAGAATTTTGAGAGCTCTGTCCTATCCAAAATTTTATTTAATTATAAAATTCATTAAAAAAAAATCTATTTAATAAATTAATTTCCTTCATATATATACACATACAAAATATTTTGAATCTTTTAAATTAACATTAAATATCACTTCTACTATTTTAATTTTTTTTAAATTTGTAATATATCATAATTTTTCTTTAAATTAATTTTCCTAATATTTTTAATTATCATTTTTTATAATAAAAAATTAACATTTTATTCTAGAGTGATTTAGTGAAAACTTAAATTATTCTACTTAATTTTTATACATTCTTATACTGACTCTACTCAACTATTATATTCTTAATCTTGATGATGAACCTCATTAATAAGTTAAAAATGTTGACAGTCAATCAATGCTTATATGATTTATGCCAAAACTATTACAAAAATTATATTTTTATGTAGTCAAAAACCATAATTTTACTGGGTAAAAGTCAAAAACCATAATTTTACTGGGTCAAAGATTCGCTTTTTAAGATAAAGTGTCTGGTCCCACATGTGTACTCCACTTTAAAACCATAATCTTGATTGGCCAAAGATTCGCTATTCACGATAAAGTGTCTGGTCCCACATGTATACTTTTATGAGTATTCATTAAACAATCCGAAAAATCTGAAAGCTAAAGAAAGAGCCTTCTGATTTTTCTGATTGACTCTTATATTATTTGAACGTGAAGGGAAGTGTGGACATTGGTATCCTCTGCAAGGGAATTTTTTAACTCTTTGGTTGGGCTTTTATGTAGATTTAAGTAAAAATTTGGTTAGAAAGTTGAAAACTATAATTTAATTTTAAGCTATTGAATTTGAATGACGAAAGATTTTTAGGTAGTTAAATTTATTTATATACTAAAATGCAATAGAACATTATAGTTCTATTATAGCTAAATTTTGATAAGAAGAATTATAAGTTTAGCAGTTTGATTATTTTATGTTTAGATGTGTGTTTATTTTATTTTGGAATAATTTAAATTTAATTATCAATAATTATTAAGTGTATGATAGGGATTTAATTTCTAAAGAATATTTTAGAATATTTGTAATAGTATTTATATATGAAAAGTCTAGATTTATCTCAAAGGTAGATATGTTTTTTTTGTCTTTTTAATTGAATTGATTAATTAAAATAAATGACATATGAACATGAGTTATGGTTTTTTGGGCATGTGGTATTAGGAAGTCATGGTATTGTAACAAAGACTATGGGAAAAGAAACGAGAAAATAAAACTTTTGTCCAAAAAATCACATAATACTCAAAAATATTGTTGGCATGCAAAGCGTTCAGCCAAATAGCAATATTATCAAGGAAGTTTTTATAGCTAAGAGTAACAAAGCTACAACTACACTTCCCACAACCTAAGATAAATAAATACATCCATAACCAATCAAAAACATTGTTCTAAGCAAAAGAGTAAGCCATAATGTAGACTAAGTTGAAGTTGACATGTCAATTGGCACAACGGGGGTGCCTGTAGAAGCTAGTCATTTTCCCTTAGAAAGCAACGCCTCAATGTTATCCAATCGCATTGCAATATTGTTGTGCTCGATAGACATCTGGCAATTCTCCGCAAGTAATGTGTTGAGTTGTAGAGCTTTTATTTTTACTGTCTTCTTTCTCCTCTAAAGCTTTGTCAATAAGCATTTTGAGATGCCAATAGAGATGGACCGTGCATAGATACATATTTTGTCAGCCACGTGTATGGCTCGAATCAGGGATCTAATCTGCCGCATAGCTAAGTATATCCTCAATAGTGTAAGTATTTATCTCTTCCATAGCTTCCAAAGCAGCTCTATCCACCGTAGGTTGAATGTGTTATGGAGTTGAATCCTTGCATCTCTAAGCCATTAATTGTTCTTGAGAGTGATCATGATAACTTCCCTCACCTCTACCAACCGAGCAACATTCGCATCTCATGATCTGATGCAGCATTGTGGGAGGTCTAGTAGAAAGGACGATAAAACTATTGGCTATGAGGGTGCGTCGAAGGAAATCGATGTTCACCCAAGTATTCTGCTGGAAGGAAAGATAATCGAGAGCGATCACTGTGGAGTCAAGGGAGGTAAGGTTGTCAACCAACCAAGTAGGCAAGCATGTGAGGGGAACTAAGGGGATCTCATGAGGATTCCTTAAAGGGAGGGATCACACAATTAGTGATGGAGCTGATAAATTCATAACTTAAGTGCAAGGAAACTAGTGGCTTTTGGTTATTGAGTGCTAAGAAAGGACTTAAATATTCATCCTTTATCAAACTATCCATGAAAACTATGCAAGAGAAATTGGGGAGAATTTGTCAAAAGTGTCACCTGACATCATGTGTTAATTCTATTAAATGTTTATGAACACCAAGAGTTGGAGTCCACTGCCTCCCCACCACCGAATACTAACCAAGACAAGTTATTGAGCACCCTCATAGCACCAAGACAGAGTTGTTATTCTCCACTAGAAAATGGTGCAAGCACCCACTGTGTATAGCCATGGATAGGTCAAGTCAGGAGGACCTATGCATTCCCTTCTACTCAAGATAGAAACAACAGTCTATGAAAGGATTTTGAGAGAGTGGGTGGCTAATTGCCTAGCGAACTGCTTAGTTGCATGAAATTTCGCAGTGGGCTATTTTTTGGACATTTTCTGAAGAAGAAGAAAAAAAATCAAATAATATATGTATATATATAAAAAAAATCAAATTATATATATATATATATATATATATATATATATATATATTCACCATTTTGTTTAAAAACCTACCTATATTTTACATATATATGATTAAATGAATGATATTCGCCAATAATTTACCAATTTTAATAGTAAATTACATGTTTTTCATTGAATATTCACCTACATTCTATATATATGAATGTTCAAACCAGAATAGTCGCCTACAATATTATATATATGAAAAATATTAAATCCTTAAAAAATGCCCTAGTGAAACTATTGTGGCTCGAAGGCATTTAACATGGAGATCGTCTAGGTGTCTTGGCCCATATTCATAAGGTGGTGATACGTGCATTCAATGTCATGTAACTCAATTTGCATGTTGTTATAATTGGTCCCCCGAGATGGGAGGAAGGTTGGCCTTGCCTCCCCCCTTGTGAGAGTAGGGTGACAACAAGGAGCATGTTTGAGTTCCCCCTTAGTGTGCTTTGTCTTTAATACACCCAACCAGGGGCCTAGTTCGAATACTCTACAACAGTGGGGGTGCACTCCATATATTTGTTCATAAGAGCTCTACATTCATCTACCAAAGAGGTAGCTTGGATGAGTTCCCATGGACAGGAGAGATAGATTGGAGTCTTGGTTACCCAAATTAGCTAAGTGATCTACCCCCTTATTTCCTGAGCACCTAGCATGCGAGGAATTATGACTTTTATGTTTGGAAACAACTTGATTTTTTTGGAAACAAAAGATTCTAGTCTCCAACAAGAGGATACCTTATCTGAGTTGTTGTCACTCAAAAGCCTCTTTAAAATAGTGATAAGAATGCGAGAATCCCCTCCCACCATCAAATTTTGATATCCCTTAGATATTTGCTAGAAGCCCGGTTTCTGAGGCACGGATTTTCGTGTTGTTGTTGTTCTTGGTCCCCATTGAAACAAAGTGGGGACACCTTGAATGATCACAAAAGATACCTCCAAATCTTGAATCACCAAGGTTTCCCTTTGAAGCCCCATCAAAATTAGACTTTAGGAAGCCTGGTGGGGGGGAGGGCCATGATTCCAGGGATGAGGGATTGGCTTCAAGACTTGAGCTGGCGGGGAGAGAGGACAGAGGGGAAAGATATAAAAAGTGGAGAAGGGGCCTCAAAAAGAGAGGCATACAATCCTCTATGGACTAATCGCTCAAGGGAGTGGATTCTCCTATATCCTTGAGAACTCTTTCCCAAACTCCTTTGATATACATGAACGTTCCTTTGAAAATTAAGTTATTTCTTTCATTCCAAATTGACCATAGGATAAAGCTAGGTGTGAATGTCCATGCTCTATTCAGAATGGGGTTATGAAAAGCTAAGGGTCATCATGAGGAGATTATCAATGAAGCTTATGCATTGCAATTATGATTAGACTTCCTGAATGTGGATGCAACCTTGGACCATTGTTCCTCTACAAAAGGGAAGCTATAAAATATATGATTTGTTATTTCTTGATGATTTTTACACAAGTAGCGGTAAAATGGACCTTCAAATCCTTTGTGTTTAATGTGATCCCATGTTAGTGTGCTTTTTCTTGTTAGCATTCAGAAAAAAGTCGCTACTTTTAGCTATAAATTTTGTTGCCAGATACATGACCAAATGATTTCTTTGGGAAACTGGTCAAAATATGAGGCTAGGAAGTAAGCTTCCTTTTCTAAGAAATTTACAATCGGGTTGTAGCCCCACCTTATCTTATCTGCTCCATCAAGAACTGGGATTTTCTATCATTGCAAAATATTTTCTAAAAGATACCATTGCTCCTGTGGGATGTCAAAGTTCCAGTCTTCTTTTCTTTTCCATGTGCACAAATTCGAGTTGTCTGCCTAAGCTTTCCAATAGTGAGCCACCTAGGTGAAGCCCTTATTTTTCATTAGCTCTACTAGTTGAGCATGTTGCTCTTGTGAGTCCAATTTCGGTAGTTGTTGCCATGATTCCTTCTAAAATTTGGCTGCTCCACCGTATTGAATTTCCCAAAATAAGTGGCGTTCAATTAGATCCTTATTCTGATCAACAAGTTTCAAAACTGCAGAGCATGAGATGTGACGGTATCTACGCAACTTGGAGGCCATGCTTAATCCCTGACTAAACTTTCCATCCAATTTTTTTCCAAATTTTTGCACCCTCCTAAATCCACCTCCAACAAAGCTTAGCTCCCATGACTTTGATGAGCACTTTTGGATCCCTAAGCCCAAGACCTCCTCTCTGCTTGGTTAAGCAGAGTTTTTTCCATGCTATTAGTGCCCATTTTCATTCTTGAGTGGCTTCATCCCATAAAAAGGAATGATATAAGTTATGTATGGATCGAAGGACTCCTTTTGGAGCTACCAACACTAAAATTATGTAAATTGGTAAAGACTACAGGACATATTTAAGAAGGAATAACCTCTTAACTAGGTTGTGGGATCAAAAGGTCCAATTGTCTAGTTTGGTTGAAATTTTTTCAAGAAGATCTCACCAATTGACAGTTTTTGGGGACTTATCCATGATGTGAGTGATGAGCACTAAAATCCCATTATTCATGCCAGGTGGGCTCAACCACTAGCATGGGTATTGAAAAAGAAGACTTGAGACTTAGAGGGGTTAATTGTGGTGGTAGAAGCTAGCATAAAGTCATACAGGGTTCTTTTGATCGATTGCACTTCTCTTGAAGTGGCCACTCCTATGAACATGGTGTCATCCACAAATTGTTGGTGGGTGATGGGGGTCATATGGTTGTTAAGCCGTATTCCATTTACTTCCCCTCTGTGGATAACAACTTGCATGTAACATCCTAGACCCTTGACAGCAAAAACAAAGAGGAAGGGAGAAAGAGGATCCCCTTATCGAATGCCTCGAGATGAGTTGAAGCTAGAGTAGGGAGAGAGAGGATCCCCTTATTGAATGTATTGAGATGAGTTGAAGGTAGAAGAGGGAGAGAGAGAATCCCCTTGTCGAATTCCTTGTGATGAGTTGAAGGTGGAGGAGGGAGAGTCAATGATAAGGATGGAAAAGAATGGGGAAGAAAATACGGAGGCTACCCACTCAATCCATTCATCAGAGAAACCAAATGCTTTCAATACATGGAATAGATAAGACCAATTAAGCTTATTAAAAGCTTTTGAAAAGTTCAAATTTATGACTATACCTGCCTTTTAATACTTCTTCATTCAATGGATTAGTTCATGCACAACCACATTGCCATCCACAATCTGTCTTCCATCCACATAGTCGAATTGTTCCTTGGAGATGAACCAGGGTAGCAGGGGCTTGAGTTTGTTGGAAATATTTTTTTATAGCATCTTGTGTACCACATTGCATAGAGTTGTTGACCTGAATCCACTAGGATCAACCACTTGAGCAGACTTGGGAGCTAAAGTAAAATAAAGTAATCTTGAGAGCAGGGATAATGATTTTTTAAATAATAATAATAATTTAAAATAAATTATAATTCGGTTAATTCTTATATACATATACACACACTAAATTTCAACAATGTCAAATGTATCATGAGGTATATGTTTTGATGTCTATGGGATTTACCAGCCATTTAATTTATATGGCTACTCTACTATAAAACACAATCGTTGAAATCCATCCCTAACAAATTTGACTTGTGCTTAAAGGAAGACATATAAGGGGACTTTGATTCACTTATATGTGCAGGGACCATTAGATCATTAAAAATATTATTTTCTAAGTGCCCCTATATCTAACCAATATTCTAAAATGTTCATAGACTTTAAAATAAATTATAATTCGGTTAATATATATATATATATATATATATATATATATATATATAGTCTAATGTATCATGAGGTAAATGTTTTGATGTCTATGGGATTTGCCAACCATTTAATCTATATGGCTACTCTAGTATAAAACACAATCTCGTTGAAATCCATCCCTAACAAATTTGACTTGTGTTTAAAGGAAGACATATAAGGGGACTTTGATTCACTTATATGTGCAGGGATCATTAGACCATTAAAAATATTATTTTCTAAGTGCACTTACATATCTATCCAATATTCTGAAATTTTCATAAACTTTCAAATGAATCAATCCCTTTAAATTAATTTTAAATTTTAAATTAAAATAAATAAAATATTTTTTGAAATAAATAAAAAATTAATATTTCTTATAATAATTATGCCAATAAGCACATGTCTATTTTGGAATAGGGCTTCCACAATTTTAATGTAATTATCAATAAATATTAGGTGAATGGTATTGATTTAACTTCCTTGGAATATTTTAAAATACACTTAGTAGTATAAATCAAAGGCTAAGATTTATTTCCAATGTAGTTATGCCTTTTTTGTCCTTTTAGTGAAATTCATTAATAAAAAGAAATATAATGAACAAGTGTCATATGAAATGAGTTATGGTTTTTTGAACATGTGATATTAATAAGCTATGGTATTGACCCACGATATTGTAGCTTAAGAATATCCATGATAAAGTGAGGATGAATCTCCATGATTAAGATTCTTATTACATGTTTTTTAAAATGTATATATGTTTGGATTTTATATTAAATGTTTTTATCATTAGTAATAATAATAATTATTATTATTATTATTATTATTATTTTAATCCCATATCTATGTGGCACATCAGTGGTGGAGTCCTGTTAGTTGAGGCAAACCAACATTAACCCTTGATATGCTCAACATTTTGAACCATCTAGCTCATTTGCATTGCATCAACCTTGAGATCTCACGCTCCTTCGTTCTAATGCATAAGTCAATTCACATGCTTCTCCTTATGTCCTTGATAATTCACCAGCCTAATAGCCCTCGCTTGCCTCTTTTCATGGCCAACTTTGCTGTTGTTTGGCTCTCGTACTCTCACATCCCTCCTGACACTGCCCTCGAAGACCATGGTCCACTGCATAACACTCTACAATCATGTGTCTACTGACATGAATCATGAGAAAGGAAGAGCTAGACGAGGAGGACACGGTCGTGGGCATCCTTTTTGAATCCCTTGGACCAATGAATGGACAAAGCTCTTCAACCCTGACATATCGACTCACATCCACAGTAAACTTACTTCCCTGGAAGTTGAGGAAAGGAGACATCTACGAGATGGCCTTTGGGTTGTTAGGAATTGTTTTATTTTCCACCTGTGGACTCAAAATCTACCCAAAGAACGAACAAAAATAAAAATGGTAGAATCAAACACTCATGTCAGTCAAATTTTCCAATCGCTTTGCCCTCTCTCCAGAAGCTTTGGCATAGACTTTTCGCCAATTCCCCTATCATCCACTTCCTCTAGTTCGCTAGGTGGTTCTGACACCCAATCATCCTCCTATCTACCTCATTCCCCTCCTCTCTTGGTGGTTGAAATGGAGCATCAATGCCATGCTATCAAGAATGTAGCGACGAAACTTGCTCAACAAGACATAAGTTTGTATGGTTGTCTCATTGTGAAGGAAAATATGGATGAGGAGGTTACTCGAGTAGCAATTGACGAAGATGGAATTCACAAGGAGAAAATAGTCTCATCACGTTCCAAAGGCAAGCATGTGTGTGGATAAGTTCTATGTCTAGTTTCTTTTGCTCCGTTTCGTTTTAGCTCTCTGCATGACACATGTTTTCATAGTCAAACCTGTTGGAATCTCGACGAAAGTTACTTTTGTAATCTCTTGTTGACTCCTATATCAACTATGGTGCTCTATTCGACTCATGCTCGCATTAAGGGACCATCTGGTTCCCCTTGTCAGGTAGATGGTTCATATCATACTCCTCTAAGTTTTACTTCAGCCCCAGGCCTCTTAGTGATCCCATGACTATACCAAATGTAATCTCTTTTGCTAATATAAAGTCGCTCTTTTACAAAAAAAAAGTTATGATTTAGTTCATTTTAATGTTTTTTTTCAATTTTAGATATTTCAAAGGTATGATGAAATAAGTGTTTTGATGTTTATTATAGATTCATGTTTATCGATATTTACCAGCCATTTAATTTATATGGCAGATACTAATTTAATATAACAATCATATCTATTTAACATTAGTTTTCCTTCTATTAGACTTTTCCTTAATATAATCATCTTTCCCTTTACCTTAGATTTAGGTATTGTTCTTATATATCTTATTTAAGGTGTAAAGGATGAAACACATTATAGAATTATTACATGTGAGTTAATAATTAAGAAATTGAAAACTAATTTGATTTCTTTTAATTTCATCACTTTATTAGACTTCTCCTTTTCATTTATAGTCTTCATTTTTATTAGACTTTTCCTTTTCATTTATAACCTTCATCTTTCCCTTTCTCTTGGATTTAAGTGTTGTTGTTATATATCTTATTCACATCTTTCCCTTTCTCTTAGATTTAGGTATTGTTCTTATATATCTTATTTAAGGAGTAAATGATGAAACACATCATGGAATTATTACATATGAGTTAATAATTAAAAAATAGAAAACCAAATTTTTTTTTTTTTAATTTCTATAATTAATGAAACGCACCATAAAATTATTATATGTGGGTTAATAATTAAAAGATAGAAAACCAAGTTTTGTTTCTTTTAATTTCTATTAATTATATATATATATATATATATATATATATATATATTAATAATTAATCTTTTTTTGTAAGTTTGGTAAGACGACATCTTTATCATGTTTAACTTCTCATTTTGATGAGGGGATAGCACAAGATTTAAACCTAAAACTTCCCATTCAGTAAGATTTCATTTGCATGGCCATTATCAATTAAATTACCCCAAACAAATAATTAATAATTAAAAAATAAAAATCCAATTTTTTTTTAAATTTTTCATATAATTAAAAAGTATATAAAAAAAATATTGGATACAAATTGAGAGTAATTCCTTCTCATCTATACAGCAATGATATAATTCCTAATTGGAGTAATTCCTTCTTAAGCATGTAACCATGTTATAAAATAATATATTGTTTAAGGATTATGAAGGTGAAATGAATTATATAAAATATCATTTTTAGATTTAATGTCAAAAAATGGAATCAATAACCAACTATATTTAAATTTGGTGTAATCCTCTGTTTATTAATATCAACATCAGATATAGGTGGAAAGGTGTCGTTGGCTTTCGGCATTTCTTCTTACGAATAAAATATGTTAGTGTTGTTTCCCTTCTCATTTAGAAAATAATAAAAGACAATAATAAATTGTTATTTTATTATATTTGTTTTTTTAAGAATAAAATATGTTAGTGTTGTTTGCTTCTCATTTAGAAAATAATAAAAGATAATAATAAATTGTTATTTTATTATATGGGTTGCTTTTAATTGATTTAAATTACAGTGATTTCGGAATTTTTTTTTATTTTTCAAATATAAAATTAATTTTATTTAGTAATATTTTATTTTTAGTAAAGGTTTTTAGGTAGAATAGTTTAGTGAAATGTATGGGTTAAATTTGTTGATATTAGTTTATTGGTAATATTTATGAAATTTTTGTTTTAATATTATAATTATAATTATATATAAGTGTAATAAGTCAAATGATTTTTTTCCAGACTTTTTTTTTAGTTAATTATAATCAAAATTCAAAACTATTTCAAAAATATATTTTAAACAACTAAAAAATTTGAAATTGTATTGCGAGATGAAATGGGTGCAATTACATTATATAAGTTGGGTTTTGTGTAATGTCTCGTTGTATTTTCCCCCATTACTCAACATGTCCATTATAGCATCAAGTATTAACTTCTTCAATTACTTGTCTGGGTCAAAGTTTCCTCGTGCTCTTGTTTTTTTGGTCATATCTTGATAATTGGTTGTTAGAACACTGGGATTGTATTGGGGTTCATTGGGCAGTAGCTCTTCCTTGGCACCCTTCAACTGTCACTTGGGTTTCATACAGACCTAAATTTCTCTGCCTGTGGTTGGATTCGTTTTACAGTCCTCTTCTCTAGTATGTTGGGGATGCTACTATCGTCTTTGTCAATTCGGAGTTATTCAAGGAGTCTTGGGTCACTATCTTAAAGTATCATTTTTCTGCTTATTTCTCGGCGATTCTGTTGGTGTCTAAACTCATGAGTTGTTGGGGTGGTAGTAGTTCTGTTGGGGGACAAGGGAGTCGTCATTTTGCAGGTGGCTCATTTTTGTCCTTCTTTAATGTAGTTCCACTCGAGGTGCTAGGGACATTTTACTTCTAGAAGCTATGGAATCCAGAGAACATTCCTATTACTCGGATTCAAAGATCCTCGAAGAAAATTTAAAAGGGTTTCCAGACCCTAGTAAGATGCGTAAAAGAAGGTTGGTTTTTCTACACTTCTTGGTTGCACAGTTAAAGATAGACACTTTGCTTTGCCTAGTTATGACAAATAACTAGGTAACCAACTACAATATGTTCTCTAACATTGAGGGCATTAGGGGGATTCTAAAAAAAATCAGGTTTAGGGGAAATGACTTTAATGGTCATCTATCTTGTGTAGAGAGAGATTTGATATCAGATTCTGATTTTGGGGACCTTATGGACCCTCCAGGACATCTCGCAACAACACCTTTTGCTAGCTCTTCGGAACCCTTTTTTCTTATGTGAGATTAGTTGATGTATGGTTGAATCTCTCTGAGGATAATGACAATGTGTGTCAAGCTTATTTCTTATGCTCTTTTTGGGAATACTAATGCATAGGGAGTAACAATCTTCGATTCATGTGTCTTTGATTGATGTGTTTAATGTTTGATTTATTGCAATAGAGGATGATGGTTGTTTTTCATGCTTAGTCTCATCGATTGCTGGTGGGTGCATAGTTACTATCCTAGTTTTATGTTTGCTTCATCTGTGGATGGTCATATAATTTTGCAAGACTCCAACTTTCAGTGTCTAGGTGGCTAAACAAAGTAGTCTGAGCAATTATGCAGTCGAATTTTGATGGGTTCAGTTAGCAAGCAAGCTCAAACTATGCTCATGTTTCTCTATGTAAACACTCTTTTTCTTAATACAATAGAAGGTGTTTATTTATCTACTAATAAATAAATTGCTTTAAGTAATAATTTTTAATGGTGAAGAATACTTGAAACAATGGAAACATTATTCTTTTGGTGTTTCTTTTTATGTTGGATTAGGGTAATTTATAAATGAAATGACTTTTTTAAAAGCATTTTTTCTTGATTAATTTTAATTAAAATCGGATAAAGATTTCTAAAAACTCAAATTTAAATTATTTAATAGGTAAAATTCTATTACCTCTAAATCCATTTTTACATCAAAAATATATTTTAAACAACAAAAAAAAAAAATAACAATTTTACTTTTAACCATTACTTTTAACCTGCTTCTTTGAAAAGGTCTCTAGCTCAATTTCGGCCTCTGGTCTCTGTGTGTCTTGACCAGAGTCCTGACTCCTGAGTCGCCCCTTTTCCGCAAGCGTGTATGTTGCCGAACATGTGTCCTTGATACTTGTGGCACGGTGACGTTCAGATTGGTAACGAAGACGGTGCCGACACTGTCTCATGGAAGATTGGTAAGGAAGACGGTGCACGGTGACGTTCAGATTGGTAACGAAGACGGTGCCGACACTGTCTCGTGCAAGATTGGTAAGGAAGACGGTGCCGACACCAATCAGAGATAGTATGCTTCAGTACGACAGTCAATGGTTGATTTTGTTATTTCGAGGAAATAGGATGCAGATGAAGTTGATAATGAATTGGTTACGCAGTCTTATTTTCTTCAAAGTTAACAATTAATTTTGCTATAAAAAATACAAGGATTGTTTAATTGTTCCCGTTTCAAATCTATATCCAATTAAAATTCGTAAAATCTCACCAAAAGCTGTAAATATTATCAAAATTACCAACTTGCTATCGGTAACTTATGAATCGTAAGAGAGGCACTAAGAGCAGAGGAGTACGATAAATCTTTATTAAGGTTTCGTAAGAGAGGCACTGAGAGCAGAGGAGTACGATAAATCTTTATTGAGGAGTGCGATAAATGTTTATTAAGAGTTACAGTGAGTAAATAATGTGCTTTCGGAACGCAATCTGTGCATTGGAGGCGGTTTCTGCGTTACTGTGTCATGAGCTTCAGTGGTCCCAGAAGCCCGGTGAGATTTTCCCCCCCGCGATCACCTCCGTGGGACAATTGCGTGATGTTCGACAACAGCAATTATGAAAACAAAATCCAGAACGATATCTTCAATGTCCCGTCAAAGAGAGCGCCAACGGAGGCACTCAGAAAGTGGAGAGTATGTATTATATCTCTTCAAATTTTCTTTCTTTCGTATAAAACTAGACGAAGTCAGTAATTTGTCCATTGGTTGATGTGAAGTATTTAAAGATTTTTTATAAAATAAATTGATTGATTGAATTCTAGATGTTTATTTTACAGTTCATTAGATGTATATTTACGGAAAGAAAAAATTTAAAAAGTTTATAAAAAAATAAATAACTATATAAAACATTTAAATATTATCCACTTTCATATTAAATCCCTATTTAAAATAAATCTATTCTATTTTAAAACAAATTAAATTTCTAATTACAATTTTTTTACCATGTATTTGAAACAAAACAAATGCACATGTAAAATTGATCTGATTATGGTTTTTATATTTTGAATCAAGCCTGTAGAGTAATTATTGTGTAGCACTACAAACTTTTTTGTATGAGTCAAAAATTTCAGCTTATTTTTGCGTAATCAATCCCACACCCAACACCATTGTCGACCACCAAAACAAAATGTGGCGTTAAAGAGACGCCAGGCCCCACTGTCCCTCTGTTTTTTAGCCAGGGATACAATGTTTTTTATCTTCATTATAGATTTTCTGAAATATTTTGAAATTCGATAGGAGTTAGAGAAAATTATTTGACATGCTACTATTTTTATTTATTAAATTTTAAAATAAATAATCTAATAAAACAAAGTACTGCTAGATAGTATGAGATGAGAAGGGTAATGACTTTTTTGGTATGTAGATTTGGATACTTTAAAGAAAGTTATTCCAGATATTATAGAATAATTTTACATTTGATAAAAAAAAGACAAAATTCAATTATTTCACAATCTTGTTTTTATTCATAAAATTCCAAAATATTCTTAAAACGTGTGATCAAAATGACCCAATAAAGCAAAATAGTCGGATGACACTTCTAGGAGAGTGACAATTCCTTTTTGGAACTTCTAGGAGAGTGACAATTCCTTTTTGGAACTTCTAGGAGAGTGACAATTCCTTTTTGGTACGTAGACTCTGGACTTTTTATATGCGGAGACGAGTCATTTTTCCTTGATGGATGCGCTTTTTTGGAAACTGTTTTCCTCGCATGACAATTGCGTAGTGTTTAGACTGCACTCACATTTCCCTTGGTTTTTCTGGATATTTGAGATGCTTTTTTTCAGCACAAAAAAAACTAAATATTTGTATTATAGTCCATGTTTGATATATATACATTGACTTACCTACTATGGCTATGTGACTGTTTGTTGATACACTGTAGAAAGATAACCTATCCTAAACATTGAAAACTGACAAAAGAAGTTCCAGTATACATACTCTCAATCTGAGAGGAAAACTGAGTGGAAAATTCAATTGAGATAGAGCTCAAAAGGATTCAAAAAATTGCAGAGTATGATGAGGGTTAAGGAAGAAGAAACTATATTAAACCAAAATTTCTACCATATGTTAATGCTATATTCCCTGAAGATGGAAATCCTGGATCTGGTAGATATTGTTGTCCACCTTAATCTGCATTCTCCATAAGCCTTGGGGCAAGGTTAGACCCAATTTAGATAAGGCATCAACCTTTTTGTTTTTTTGCCTATCAATATGAGAGATTGAATAGTCCTTCCTGTTTTTCCATAATGCTGCTATCCTGTCCAACCATCTGGCAAGGTGAATGTTTTTAATGAGTTGTTTTGATAAAACATGATCCGTTATTACCTTGGAGTCTCCAAATATTTGTAGTTTTGGAATATCAAGGAAATTGCTGAAGGAGAGGAGACCCGCTAAAGCCACAACTTCAGCTCTGTTGTTTGTCCTTGGACCAGCATTCCAATAGATTTCTATAGCTTGTGCATTTGCTATTCTAATGTAAACACCACATGCACAAATACCTTGTTGGGCAGCACCGTCGAAATATGCACATGGTGTCGAATCAGACGTCGTCCTGGATCTACTTCCACCCTCATACCTGCCTGTTGGAGACTCATGATTCCTTCCATAAGTGTTGTTATTCTTCCCATGTATATCGAGGGCATAGTATTGGGCAATTATAGAATCGGTTACAGAAAGGCTTGTATCCACCTTTGTGCTGAATATATTGCCATTTCTCCAATTCCAAATGCCCCAAATGGCCAATAAGGGAATGGCTCTCCACTCTTTCTTCATGGTGCCCCATACTTTAAATGCTTCAGAAATGGATGGAAAAGGTCCGAATGAAAAACCAAAGAGAGCCACAAGACTCTGCCAGATTGGCCGCACCTGTAGACAGTTGAGGAACAGATGAAAATTGTTTTCAGAGCTTTCTCTGCATAGCGGACATATGGCAGGCCCGTGCCAATTGCGTTTTTGCAGGTTTTCCCACGTAAGATTCCTATTATAAAAGACCAGCCAAGAAAAAATGATAATCTTGGTGGGGCATCCCGATTTCCACAATGTGGGAGGGAAAACTTCACCATGGATCTCGATCTCAGAACATAGGAGCTGCAAATACACATGTTTTACCTTCACGTTCGTGGAACCATCCATACCTCCCCAAATGAGCAGGTCTTTATCCGCCGATCGGAAAATCCCATGGCCATATAATGAGGATAAAACAAAATCCCACTGCACCTTCAAGTCTCCACAGAGTTGCAATTCTTCCGCGGATTTCCAAATGGGAATGGCTCCTTCCCATTGCCGGATGACGCTGGCCCAAAAGAAATAGCCTCTGTTATGGAGCGCTCTCAACAAACGAGGGGAGACTTGAATTTTCCCCGCTCCTCCCACAAACACATCCCTTCCTATCAAGATCTGAGAGCCCGTCTGAAATTTCCAGATGATGTTCTGTCTAAAATAAGGTTCCAGCTTCTTGAACCCTCTCCAGATAGCCGAACCGCTTGGGGTTCCAATATGATTCTTCCTAATCCAATATGTCATGTCCTTGCTATACATATATTTTGCACGAATTGCTCGGCTCCATAATGAGTTGCCCATGACAGCTTTCCACATTGATTTGCATAAAAGAGCTTTCCTGAAATGAGCCAATTCTAAGATGCCTCATCCTCCCAGATTTTTAGGCCGTGTTATTGCGGAAAGTTTGGTTAAATGAAATTTGTTATGGTCTTTGTCACATCCCCAGATGAAATTTGCAATCATCCTGTTCAGATTTTTGATAGTGGCAGTTGGAATGAAGAATAAGTGCGCCCAATAAACTATCGTTTGAACAAGAATAGCCTGTGTCAGGGTCATCCTACCACCTTTTGATAAGCACAAATTTTCCCAAGCTGCGATCTTCTTGTAAAATCTATCAGTAATCCAAGACCAATCCGCCACCCTGTAACCTGACGTTTTCAATTTAAAACCCAAGTACTTAAGCCCATTCCGGAGTGGAATGGCTTGTATGTTAAAGAGTTGAGAAAGAAAACGGATCAGATCCCCTCTTGTATCTTCGACATAGAAGGAAGACTTCCCTTCATTAATAATCATGCCTGTAGCACTTTGAAATCTTCGCAATATATCATGAAGACAAATCCATGTTGACCTGCATAACATTGCAGTTAAGAGAATATCATCTACAAAAAAACTGTGAGATGAGTATATACCTCTGCAAATAGGAATTGGACGACATGTATTTTGTTGGGTCGCCTTCTTGATATGGAGGCTGAGAGAGTCCATCACTAATATGAATAAGAGCGGGGACAAGGAGCATCCTTGCCTGAGCCCCCTGGCAGCTTTAAAAAAAGGAGAGGGTATTCCATTGATTAGTACAACATAATTGACCTCCTCCACACACGCCATTATCCATCTTGCGCACCTGTAATTAAGACCGATCCTGGCAAGAAGACATCGCAAGAATCCCCAATCCACGCTGTCATACGCCTTTCTTAAATCTATCTTCAATACTGCAACCTCCAATTTCCTTGTATGAATAGAGTGAAGAGACTCCTGTGTGATGGCCACCGCGTCCATAATATTTCTGTTTTTGAGGAAGCCATGCTGCTCCGGGGTTAAATGCATTGATAACACACTTCTTATGCGAATAGCAATGATTTTGGAGATTGTCTTATATAAAACATTGCATAATGAAATTGGTCGGTAATCTGAGAATGATGTAGATAGAGGCCTTTTTGGAATCAGAGCTATGTATGTGGAGGTAATGCGGTGATTTATGCAGCCCTTTAATCTTGATTCCTCAACCAAGTGCAGAATGTCATCCTTGAACAATTCAAAAAAGTGGATAAAGAATTCAATGGACCAACCGTCCGGTCCCGGACATTTATCCTTTTGGAAAGATTTCATCGTGGCCAAGATTTCATCTTCAGTGACTTCTGAGAATAGGGCAGCATTTTGGTTTTCATCAAACATAGTGGGGTATAGATCAATGCCCCATAGGATCTCTTCAATGCCACTTCTGATCTCTCTGCTATATGCCTTTTGGAAATACTTAACAGCTTCCCGAGTTATATCTTCTTGAGTATAAATAGTATTACCAGCGTCATTCTTTATTTCCCACATCATATTAGCCTGCCTTCTTCTGTTCGCATATTTGTGAAAATACTTTGTATTTTTGTCACCTTCTTTGAGCCATATAGCACAGCTCTTGAGACGCCAAGTGGATTCCTCCTCAGCTAGGATCTTCTGCTTCTTTTTCCCAAGTTCCCAAATTCGTTTCCGGATGTTTGAAGATATGGAGTTACTTTTGAAACGAGTGGATAAGCTTTGCAATTCTTTATCAATGTCTTTCAGCTCCTTCCTGTTCGATTCTGCTTTGTCACGCTGCCATTTTTTAACTTTGCTGCGTAGAAGCGCCATACACTTAACAAAGTCCAGGGATTGATGCTGAGGCGAACCAGTGTGATGCTTCCACGACTCCTTAATAAGCTGATTGAAATGTTCATCCAAGAGCCATGTACGGTTGAATTTAAATGGATAGCCAAATTTGCATCCGATATCCTTCCATTGAATATATATTGGCCGGTGATCAGATATGTGCTCAGGGACAATTTTCATCATTGGCGGACCAAATCTTTCTATCAACTTCCCGTGAATGATATATCTATCCAGTCTTTTAGCTAAATATGAGACGCCTGACCGCCCGTTATCCCATGAAGGTCCCCGGCAGACAGGCTGGATTATCGCATTTCGAATCATGCGGCCGATCAGATCTATTTTCTTGCCATTGCCCCAGGTTTCATCTGTACACAAAGTGCAATTAAAATCACCTCCTATCAATAAGGAATCGATCTCCATGAATTCAGATGAAAGAAACTTTTCCCAAAAAGGAAAACGGTGTCTATATGGGGCGTATATATTTAAAATATGCACCGGTTCATGACAATCTCGGAAATATGCTAAAATTAGTATGCCAGCAAAACAATTAAATGCAACAGCTTTGATCCATTTAGGGTCCCAAATAACCGCCAAGCCTCCAGACAAACCTACAGCGTCGGTGGCCACCATGTGCCAAGAAGGAAACATCCTTCTAAAATAAGTGATAGTTTGTGCTCGATCATGCATAGTTTCTTGGATTAGAAGCATTCTGGATTTAGTAGAGCAAAAAAGTTCCTTCAGGGCCAAGAATTTTGGGCCGGCCCCTAGGCCCCGAATATTCATGGATAAGTTGTTATATATTACAGCCATCAGCAGGCCAGCATGCTCTAAGAGGCCCTCTTGTGGATAATTCTTCCTCGACAATTTCAAATATAGGAATGTCAATCAGATTAAGTTCTTTTGGAGACATTGCCTTCCTACCTTTCCTCCCGCGAAAATGCCTGCTACCCCTCTTTTCTTTTCGCCTGACCATAATAAATCCTACCGATCTAGGGCTGATAACTGGGGATGGGGATCGATCCGGTTTGTGAATAGTGAGGGGTTCCAGATTTAAAGAAGCCCTTTGTAACAACATATCTAAATCACATTCAAAGGAGTTGATCTCAGAAGAGCGCAGAGAGTTACATGGAGTGAATGATGCACATATAGCCTTTCCTTTTGGATCAGTTCTATGCGTCCCAGCTGGAGAAGGGATCTCAGTGGGAGGGAGGGGAAAGTTGACAGGAGACTGAGGGGAAGAAGAAATATAAAGGATGGATTTAGACGTCCCGGCCATCGGCGGTTTCTCCATCTGCGGGGGAAGTGGAATGGTTACGTCCGGGGAGGGTTCAGGAGGATATGGGTGCAAGGGGAGGCCCAGCGGCGAAGACAGCAAGTCATTAGATGTCCGGTGAGTGAGCTCAGGTGATTGGACAGATCAGGGACGGCTTGTTGCATGTGCATCAACCCCCCCATGTGGTCCAGCAGAAAGCGACCTAGAGCGCTGGAAACCCGAAGATCGGTCGGAGGATTTGAGATTATCAATAGAGCGATGAGATTTAGGATTCAATCCCTGGAAAGGATTTGAAAAGAGATTCTGTTCCAAATTTTCTTTAACAGATGAGACACCAACATATTTCTCTGATGAAACCTTGCTTCTATATCGAACAGAATGTCTGCGAGGGCATTGAGGAAGAAGGTGGCCGGTCCTATGGCATGCCGAGCACCGAAAAGGTACTCCCCAATAGTCTAAACGCTGGTGAACATTAGACATATTCCAATTCAAATCAATCGATTCAGGAAACCCTCCCCTAAATCCCTTCTCAATAAGGACCCACGCGACCCGCTTATCCTTTGCACCAATACAGCAGGGGTCGACGTAGATGAATTTCCCAACAGCATTACCAATTTTCTCCATAGATTCCTTATTCCATAGTTCGACAGGCAATCCGGGCAGCTTAAGCCAAATGTAGCTGTTCTGAGGAGTTGATCTTAAAGGGTTGAAACCAATGTACCACCTGTGCAGAGCCAAATAGCTTCTGTCCCGGACCCAGGGTCTGGAGAAGATAAATTCTAGATCATGATCCGAAGGAAGTGAAAACTAAACCAATTGTTCATGAGTTTGACAACGGTAGGGGCATATCCAAGAAGGGAAGACCATTTGGCTGCAATCCAGCTCCGAAACTGAGACTCCTCCATTGACGGAAAATGCCAGCGTCCCACAAGGGCCCGCTTTTGCAAACTCGAAATCCTGTCAAATAATAGAGGGCCGTCCAAGTTGATGGCTTCAGGCGGCGGAGATGTTTTAACCGGCTTGAAATGTTTGCGATTTGGGGTGTGACGCGGCTCATCACCGAAGGATGATGGTTCCTTCTGGGAGGGCAGAATAATATCCTCGTGCAACGTGGCAGCCCAGTCAACCTTTACAGACTGTTTGACATGAACCATTTCAGCTTCCTCAGCGACCCTCACTAAGGCCGAGGCGATAGAGGTGTCAGAGGGGAAATCGATAACAAGGATAGGGAAAGGATTACAAGGACCAAACCAGGATCTACAGAGATTTGCCACCCAAGAATGTACCTCAAGGCTTATTATAAAAAGGATAAAATCCCAAAATAGTCAAAGAAAGAGGTACATCGACGTCCAGATATGGAAGGGATCACATGAAGGGTGTAAGGAGAGAAAAGCCATCGACAGGATATACAAGGATATACAAGGCACTAGAAACTTCCCTCTACGAGGCTAGCCCTCTTAACCGGAGAAAACAAGAGGAGTGGATGCGTTCATTAATAAGGAGAGAAATATAGCATTGAATGCCACCTAATCAAACACCATCTGATCACCGTCGACGGAAAATTCAAATTCCCCGACGCTAGGAAAAAAAAAAGCAGAAGCACCAGTTCGAAACAAGTCTTAGGAGGACGAATGCAGACAAGCGATGCAACAACAGTAAAACTCATACACACAGAGAGGTTACTGGGCCACATAGGAAACTTGGTTAGGCTATTAGTTTCGTGGAAGGTTTCTTACCACTTAGTGTTATGGTTACAATATATAAGATTTCGCATCTATATGAGTAATTTCTATAGATTTCTTGATCGTTAAGATGCAAATCCGCAAGACCTCTAGATGAGGTTTTTTACATATTAAAGTGAGGGCTGAGGCAAAATGTTTTGCACTTGAGGAGGAGTTTATCAATCATGAAGAAATTATAAAGGAATGCATGGGTTGGAATTGTTATTTTGGTTGGTTATGGATTAATTTCTATTGACTCTATTTTACTATAAATGTAGTAATAGCCAATCTTTTTTCATGTAGTAGGCAATCAACATCACACGTATACAACTATGAGTTTCGACTTTTAGTATAGAGTCAAAGTATAACGGTCAAGGAAATGGTCTTCCAAATTCAAAATAGTATGCATTAACTAGCCAGTAGGAGGTTGGTAAAACTATCCTTGACTTTTAAGGGAGTCGGACTTAGTATGACAGTAAAGTAAAAAGTGAATTATCTTTGGATTCAATTGTAATGTCATACTATTTTCTTTCCTTATTCGTCATCACAATGCAGGGACACATTTATTTAGCATCTACAAGCAACTCACCTTGTGTCTCCAATAATCAATTGGAATTAAAAGCGGAGTTGCCTAGCTGACTGAAAATACATGGGGATTGGTCCTTGCAGATTTGCTCTGACATATTCTCCCTGTGACTTTCTAGATTGCAAGCTATTTGGCTACGCAAGAACGGGGGATATCATAAATAATTGGGATCTTCCAATCAGGAAAATCGAGTCATGGATATCTTCCCTATCTCATTCTGTCGGCATTACCTTCTCCAACTGGATCCTGCTTTGATGTTGTCACTAAGGCCTGAAAATTATTGGCCTATTGTCAACTAGTTTAACGGGGGATTGGTCATTGTAAAGATCTTGACCAAATTCTTAGTGCAATCACAGATCAGATCATACTTGGAGTCGAACTGTCATATATCGGGACCCCACCCTTTCGACTAGGCCTGTGTTCACTGTGTATTATTTAGCAGTCCCCTAGCATCACACCTAGCACTGACCTGTCATATAGTGGTTCCCCTATTTTGAAATGATCTGCATGACATATTGCAAGGTCAAAGTAACAATAGGGATTTTTGGCACTACCGATTGGTCCACCTCTACAACTAATTGAATCATGACTAGACCAATAACTAGTGCTTACATATCAATGGACGATCCACTGAATCTGCCTTCCTTCCCGAAGGGTGTGAAGATGATTGAAGTCATGGTTCATGTTGAGGATCAATATACTCGATCAAAATAACTAGATGCAGATCTGGATCACACAAAGCTATATCTGTCTGATCCTCTTGTCACTGTGGATCCCCCCCCCACGAAAGCCACCTACATATCGAAAACAAAAGTCAATCAAAGTCACCCCTCAGACTCATGGTTTCGACATCAAGGAAGAAGGTTACTGGGATGAAACTATCAAATTAAAAAAATCAATAATTGGTTGGTCGTTGGGCTTTTTGCAGGTTAAATAGAGTACAAATGAAAAGGTGAAAGGAAACTTAGTGGCTTCCTCCCTCAAATATTATCGATGTATCAGTGCTCTACAAAATCGATGGTATGCCTTCCATTTTCAATCCCATGAAGATGCAGATCGCATTGCTTCTAGTCCTTAGATCAAAGGACGCTGATATGTATCCTGTCAACGATGGTCATTTGGTTTTGATCTAGTCATTGACATACCGAGGAGGAACATCCTCTGGGTCAAACTTCCAGGTCTTCCTTTGGAACTATGGACCAGGAAAGCAATAATATATATTACAAATACAATTGGAAAATTTTACTACCTCGAAGAAGAAGGCCTTAGAGGCATGGTCAAACACACCTCCTGTGTCTTGGTTGAAAGAATGATAACTGGGGGTATCCCAAAAGAAATTGATCTTTATTAGGGTCCATGATCGTGCAAACAAATTTTCGTCTACTGATCTGAAAATGGGGCACTTAGGCTTCTTGTCTAACTTACAAGAACCTCTCTCACTTTCAAAGCTTTAAATATTCCCAAGTCTTCATGATTAACCAATTCAGAATTAAAAATGCTTGAAAATATAGGTGTATGCTGGTACTTGATTTAAACTAATTATATGCTTTAAAATCTGTTGTTTGTGCTGATATGTAAATGTGCTTGAACTGATATATAAATACATATAACAGTAAATAATGCAGCAGTAAAAACAAACATAGAACAACAATATTAATTAAGAGTTCACCCAAAACTCTTGGGCTACGTCTCCGTGAGCTCTAGTCAACTCAACTAGGCTCTCTAGGATTATGGCGTAAGTCCTTTTTACAAGCTCTTAGCTCAACTCCTGCTACTTTACATAGAAACAGTGGGTTCAGACACCATTTATCCCCTAGCTCTTGAAGCTATGGCTTTTGGCTTTGGCTCTTGGCTCTTGGTTCTGGCACTTGGCTCTGACTCTGGCTCTTGGCTCTTGGTTCTGGCTCTTGGCTCTAACTTTGGCTCTTCGGCCCTGGTTCTAGCTCTTCGGCTCTGGCTTCTTGGCCCTCTGTAACCTTCAACTCTCTGGCTTTTCACTTGAACTTCAAGTGACCCTAAAGGATCCCTCAACTGCTCTGCACAGTAGCTCTTCGGCTCTGTAACTACTTTTAGCATTCAGCTTCAGCAATCCCTTTAGCAACCCCCTTTGTCTTTGACATTCATCGTTTTTTATGCCAAATCTGCGCAGTCTGTTCATTTTCCCTCTCGATCTCTTTGTCTTCCGACTTTGCTCCGCTCGAATCCCTCTTTTGAGCATTAGCAATCACTGCATAATGTCTTTAGGGGAGGCGGCCACCTGTTCTGTAATGGAATGGATCCATTACCGCTTGAAAACCCCAGAAACAGTCGTTTTCTGTTTACACAGAGAAACACTGCAAAACAAGGAAAAATCCACCCATACACGTCTATCGCACTTCAAAATTATGAAATCTGCCTTATTTTCCATCGGGTCCGCTTGAAATCGCTATCGCAAGTCACAATGCCCATGTTTCATGGTTTCCCCTTTGTATTTTAAAAATACATTAAAACACTAAAAATATCGTAAAAATGGCTTTGGGTGGATTTGAAATATTATTCATTTTCATTCCCAAACCCCTTTGGGTTCGGGTTTCATCGCATCGGCGCTTCCCTTCGCATTTCGTTTAATAAACGAAACATGCGAAAATACATTAAAAAAGACAATTGACAGATCCCAAATCTTATGAAGTAGCGTTTATATTTCCATCAGGTCCTGCTAATCGCATCGCGCATATATATATATATATATATATATATATATATATATATATATAGTCGCTCCTCTGTGTAGCTCCGATTGCGATTCGCCGATATCGGCGATCACGATATCACATCACCGGGGGTCCCGCCTTTGCCTTGTGGTATCACCGATTGCGATTCGCCAATTTTGGCGATCGCACCATCGCATTCGCCCGGGACCTTTGCCTTGGTATACACCACCTACCTCCGATCTGACCTGCCGATCTGATCATCGAAGGTCGCTGATCGGGGATGCCTTCCGCCCGACCTTAAGTCCTCCTCTTTGCCTTATGCGATGTGATTTTCCCTTATAGGGGTTTTTTTTCCATTTTTAGGGGTTTTGGCCTCTTTTCCCAAAGAAACTGGGTGTCTTCTACATGCGATAACTTCTGCATCCTAAGTCCATTTTAGCCCATTCAAGTTGCAGTAGATTTAGAAAGAAAATATCTCTGCAATGGGGCTATTTCCGAGAGCAGCTTGCGACTTTCGTTTTCCTCTGATTTACAAAGGATTTTTGTCATTTGGCACCTTTTACCTCTTATATGAAGTCTTTTAGACTTAGAGGTTTATTCAGGATCCATTTTTGAATCACGCCTTCTCACTAAAGAACTTTTGGTCTCCAAAACACTGATACACTTATCTGAGCAATAAATGAGAGTGACTCACCCTCTTCTTTCAGCCTCCCTACACTTGCCTTTGCATAGTGCTTCTGAACCAAAGTTTCTGACCACTTCCCTTCTTGAATGCACTGATTTTCCTGTGAAGAGTTATCTTCCTCCTTGCCTTCCTGTAGAACTTCTATTGAAATGGTCATAGAAGGTAGTTTGAACTTCTCTGCCTTGATCATTGATCCAAGGCGGCTCAAACAAATGTGAAGTACACCTGCTCCACAAAATTCTCATTTGTACCTGTTTGAAATGATGTCAACAACAATTGTTAACAACAACAGAAATATAGACAACAATTGGATTGCCTAAACTCCTGCTTCAACAAAAGAAACAGATTCCACATCTTGTGAACACCTCCATGTCTTACATCTGCATACAAATGATGGACTAGACAAAAAGCCCATAAAACATGTCTTTAAACAAATGACCCTTCAAGTCAAGCATGTAGAAAAAGACCATTCAGACTCTTTTTCAAAAGATGAAACACTTCATCATTATCTCCATTTTGGAGACCAAGTTAAATTCTCTCAAATCAACATTGCATGCATGTTACAACAAAGCAATCAACCTTGCAAGTTAATTACATATACATGTTCAACTACAAGGAAATCAACAACATCCCTGTGTTCATGCATATCATGCTCATGCATGCATTTCATCCTTCAACTTTCAACTTTCACTTAGGCACATTGTACTTTTGAAGCTGAAATGAAATATAATGTAGATGCATCAATAGACATGTAATTTTAATCGGATAAGAACTCTAATCGCTCCTTACCAATCCTTTTCAAAGATACTACCTTTGTCTGCACATCAACATCATCATGTGAATCATTCTGAGACACCTCAGTCGTGGAATCTTTCTTTCCATTTCTGCCATCTTCTCTTTCCACTTTCTTCAGCTTTTGTGGAAGCATTGCTAGATTCAAAGTCCAACACCTTTCAGCAAGATGCCCTTGCTTGTGGCAATAAGTGCAACACATGTGCATCATCTTGACACCATGATTTGCCTTGTCTTGTGGACATTTGGCTGCTTGCTTCTTTCCCTTCAAAATTTTCCTGTATGTGGCCATTCTCTTCCAACATCTAAAAACATGATGGTTATCCAAACCACAAAAGGAACATGCAATTCTTTTCCCATATCTATGTGGAAATTTACCATGCTTTACACAATCAAAAGGAAAATGTTTAGAACCAAATTTATACCTTTCTCTTTCACCTTTATTGCCTTCATGAGAAGGTGAATCGAGTGAAGAAGTAGCTCCATTTGGAGCACCATAAATCTCTTCAAGGCTATTAGAGTCCCCCCAACTCTCTGGTTCAAGTGTGTGCTTCTGAACACCTGCATCTTGCAACTGATGTTTCAAGCTATTGCATTCCTCCTTAATACAACCTTCACACTCTGTAATGCAACCCCTCCTTCTTGAGGTTGTTTCAATGGCCGTCATGGCAGCTTTGGAACTCTCTACATAGCCAAGACCCAAATACTTAGGCCTTTCCTCAACCGTTATTGGTTCAACAATACCTTGTGCATGCTTACCCAAGCCTTTTCCTTCATAAGCCATCTTGGACATTAGCTTGGAACCTATGCCTCTAGTATGTCTTTCAAAAGAACCAATATAAGCATTCTCATAAGAATTTGAAGACAAATTGGAATGGTTTACCTCTTCTTCAAGATGATAATTGACCAAGTCTTCTTTGGCAACAAAGAGTTGTGACTCCAACTCATGCATCCTTTTCAGGTTCATATTTGCAATATGAAGATGCCTCTCCATTTTCTGCAATTTGTCAAAAAGCATCTGCTTCTCTTCCTCCACAGAATTCAACTACTCTCTAAGCATGTTGCTCTTCCTTCCATCCTCATACATTTCTCTCACCGTATCCATCATGGTGGACAATTCTTGCTTCATGTCTTCATCAAAGAGTCTTGTGATGAAGAAAGAAGAATTCGAGGAATCATTTGTAGAAGTTGTCATTACGCCAATGACTTCTTCTTTCTTCTTGTCCTTGCTGGACTGAGCTTTCAATAGCTTTCCCTTCACCACTACAAACTCATAAAATAGTCAGTCTGCAAACAAGCATACATCAATCAGACAATCAATCCTTGACTGCCCAAACACCTTTCAAACAAGCAATCTTTTCTCTATCAATCAAGCATTCTGATATAACCTTCTTTGAAGGTGTGGTTAATCAATCTCAAGATTTGATACCACATGATCTGAAAATGGCGCACTTAGGCTTCTTGTCTAACTTACAAGAACCTCTCCCACTTCCAAAGCTTTAAATATTCCCAAGTCTTCATGATTAACCAATGCATAATTAAAAATGCTTGAAAATATAGGTGTATGTTGGTATTTGATTTAAATTGATTATATGCTTTAAAATCTGTTGTTTGTGCTAATATGTAAATGCGCTTGAACTGATATATAAATACATATAACAGTAAATAATGCAACAGTAAAAACAAACACAGAACAACAATATTAATTATGATTTCACCCAAAACTCTTGGGCTACATCTCCGTGAGCTCTAGTCAACTCAACTAGGCTCTCTGGGATTATGGCATAAGTCCTTTTTACAAGCTCTTGGCTCAACTCATGCTGCTTTACACAGAAACAATGGGTTCGGACACCATTTTATCCTCTGGCTCTTGGCTCTGGCTCTTGGCTCTTGGTTCTGGCACTTGGCTCTGACTCTGGCTCTTGGCTCTTGGTTCTGGCTCTTGGCTTTGACTCTGGCTCTTCGGATCTGGCTCTGGCTCTGGCTTCTTGGCCCTCTGCAACCTTCAGCTCTTTGGCTTTTCACTTGAACTTCAAGTGACCCTAAAGTCTCCCTCAGCTGCTCTACGCAATAGCTCTTTGGCTCTACAACTACTTTCAGCATTCAGCTTCAGCAACCCCTTTAGCAGCCCCCTTTGTCTTTGACATTCATGGCTTTTTAAGCCAAATTTGCATTGTATGTTCATTTTCCCTCTCGGACTCTCTATCTTCCGGCTTTTGTCCACTCGAATCCCTCTTCTGAGCATTAGCAATCACTGCATAATGTCTTTAGGGGAGGCGGCCACCTGTTCCATAACGGAATGGATCCATCAGTGCTTGAAAACCCCAGAAACAGTCGTTTTCTGTTTACACAGAGAAACGCTGCAAAACAAGGAAAAATCCACCCATACACATCTATTGGACTTCAAAATTATGAACTCTGCTTTATTTTCCATCGGGTCCCCCTGAAATCGCTATCGCAAGGCGCAATACCCATGTTTCATGGTTTCCCCTTTATATTTTAAAAATAGATTAAAACACTAAAAATCCTGTAAAAAATGGCTTTGGGTAGATTTGATATTATTCATTTTCATTCCCAAACCCCTTCAAGTCCGAGTTTCATTGCATCGGCGTTGCCCTTCACATTTCGTTAATAAATGGAACATGCGAAAATACATTAAAAATGACAATTGACGGATCTCAAATCTTATGAAATAGTGTTGATATTTCCATCGGGTCTGGCTAATCACATCACGCATATATATATATATATATATATATATATATATATATATATATATATATATATATATATATATATATACATATATATATATATATACATATATATATATATATATATATATATATATATATACATATATATATATATACATATATATATATAGCCGCTCCTTTGTGTAGCTCTGATTGCAATTCGCCGATATCAGCGATCGCGATATCAGATCGCCCTATATATATATATATATATATCCTCTCCTTTGTGTAGCTCTGATTGCAATTCGCCGATATCAGCGATCGCGATATCAGATCGCCCAAGGTCCTACCTTTACCTTGTGGTATCACCGATTGCGATCCGTTGATTTCGGCGATCGCACCATCGCATCGGCCCGGGACCTTTGCCTTGGATATACATCGCCTGCCTCCGATCCGACCTGCCGATCCGATCATCGAAGGTTGTTGATTAGGGATGCCTTCCAACCTTAAGTCCTCTTCTTTGCCTTATGCGATGCGATTTTCCCTTATAGGGGTTTTTTGCCAATTTTAGGGGTTTTTGCCTCTTTTCCCAAAGAAACTGGGCATCTTCTGCATGCGATAACTTCTGCATCCTAAGTCCATTTTAGCCCATTCAAGTTGTAGTGGATTCAAAAGGAAAAGATCTTTGCAATGGGGCTATTTTTGAGAGTAGCTTGTGACTTTAATTTTCCTCTGATTTACAAAGGATTTGTGCCATTTGGCACCTTTTACCTCTTATATGAAGTCTTTTAGACTTATAGGTTTATTCAGTATCCATTTTTGGATCATCTACTAGGTCGTCCCATTTATATGCCTTTGTTGTCATGGGACTAGCCACCTTATGTCTGATTTCCCTAAAAGACACAACAGGGCCTCTCGACAACTGGATTTCCCCTCTGCAACTAGGAGACAAGCGACTTTACAGGTCTACTCTACTCCCCGCAACACTCAACACATCAATTCCCCGCAACAAATCAATCTCCCCCAACATAATAGTTTCTCTCATCCTCTGCCCTGCCACACCTCTCATTCGGTGCCCTGATCCTCCCCGTCCACTTCATATCTCATTATGGTTATCCAATCAACCTCCCTTAACATTTCCAAGCCCCTATCGACACTTTTAAACCAGACCTCCATGACCCGTTCTCTTCCTCTTGTGACCCAATCAACGACTGATCCATATTACTCCTACCCCATTAAATTTGGGACTCCCTCTAGTCGAACATTCTCCCCATTTTCAGAATATGTGGAGCTGGAATTTTTTGCCTTAGAAGCCGAAGAGAACACCATCAGGAGCATTAAAAGAACCCCAAACTTTCCACCCACTGCCTTTACTCATTGATCTTCTTCTCAAGATGAAATATTAGATAGAGCCCTTGCACTAGATCTTGAAGGATCCATCACCATCAGAGATGCAAGCTATATAGCTTTCCACATGAGCCAACCAAGCATCTATTTTATCCATACAAAACCTCAATTTCCTCAACATCCTCTTTACATCCTCCACAGAGTGCAAAGATATTATATTTCTCCACTTTTTTGTCCCTCAGTACCAAGTCTAGTAAGGTATTCATTTTCCAATGAAGAGCTACTAGTAAGTTTAAGTATTGTTTTCTTCTACCCTTGTGTGCCCAGGGTTTGACACTCGAACTGACAAATCCTCCTCCAACTCAAAACTTGAGGGGGAATTTTTTTTTTCTCTTACTTTCTTCTCTAGCTCATTGATTTCCTATCGCGTCTCAGGTGGCACTGCATTGAAATAAGTAGCCACTTAATCATGAGCGAAGAGCTTTACCCCTTGCTTCATGCGCTCATCTCTACCACCCACCCTTCTCCTACTCTTCATCATTTGCCTTGGAGACATGGTCAAATCTTAGGGAGAAGAGTTAGAATCTCTAAAAGGATTTCCTCTACCTACAAAAGGACACACAAACCAACTTGGCCCACCTACTTCAATACCAGGAAACCAACAAACAAGCTCATCACAGTAACCCCAAACAACGGATTGAACCCTAAACAAGGACCCATTGGATAGAGAAGAGGAAATCAATCCTCTACTAAAGACTCTTCCCCCATGACCATCGAACAAGGAAACCACCATCCCTTAACTAGACGAACTAGACTCCCACTAGAAACCAGACAAAAACCTAGTTCCCACACCGAATACTTTCCTTGCTACATGAATAAAACTACACAAACCAACTTTCACATAAAATATTAGCTAATACTAGAAATACCCTCCTGGCTACGAGAGGAAAGTACTTAAGACAATCTCCAACACCAAACTAAAATTGCATGCTCGACATCAACCCCATACCCAAGAAGGAAATTCCTACAAAGAGCAGTAAAATCAAGACTTTTAAGACCAAACCCTCCAAAACAACTAAACAATAAACTCAATTTAGACATAATAAGAACCTGAGAAAACACAAAAATCTTACAGACAACTAGCCTCAACAAGACCTTTGCAGTGGAGGATAACACCAGCCAAGAATGCCATGCATTATAGATAGCCCGCATAGCCATGCTCCAGATTAGAAGAGCGCACTATATTCCTTGTCACCTAGCCCAAGCCTTCACAACCCATTGCACCAAAACCTTCTTGCATATTGTCTCTATGGGAGACTTGAACCAAGACGTCGAGGATGTTATCTAAGTTCCTTCACTCTCGCCACAAATGAATTTTCCGCCCATCACAACCTCAACATAAACCCTCCATTAATTTTGACATTGCATGCACAACTTGTACGTGCAAGGATCTGTCCACGTCCTCCCATCATAAATGCAAACTTAAAAGCTCGAGAGAGGCGGGCACAGAGTCTGAAGCCCCACTATAGTCATTTAAACATTTGTAAAAAATCTTAAAAATCATGAATCTTTAGGAACTTAACCCTTTCTCTTCATAACCATTCAAGCATACGCAAAAATTCTTAAATATCACGAACCTTGGGGAACATAACCCTTTTCTATTCATTTATTCCCCCTTTCTCCACTTCTCCACTTATAGAAACTCAATCATTGACAACTGCATGAAATTATATGTCACCCCTTCCTTGCATTCATCATGTGGTTTATCCTCCTTTGAAGTGTATGTCAATCACCAATTTATCCTCATAAGCATACCCAAGTAATAGCTCCTTCCTCACTACACTTGTGATACTCAATTTATTCTTGCATATCTCTTTGCAAATGGCATTGTACAAGTCAATATGAACGATCAACACATTTCCTTGATAACAAAGCCTTCAATCTTCCAAACCATTTTCACTTTGTGTGTGATTCATTTTAAAGTAATAATACATTTTAAATTAATATTTATAATAATTCTCTTATTAACCTAATGACAAATTAATTCTAATATATATATATATATATATATATATAATTAGGGGAAAAAATGTTATTGTTTAAACCATATATGAAATTATAGTCGAAAGAACCTAGTTCGAAAAATATGCCACATTTTTATGTCACTAGTTATGTAAGTTCAAGTCTCTTAAAAACGTGTTATAAGCTAACTTCTGTGAAAAATTATTCCACCTAATAAAATAATAACAACAAATTTATTAATTCCACTGAATAAAATATTCTACTTTCACTCTAAAATACAGCCATATGTAAAATTGTAATACACTTTTCTATTATGCATTTGGTTAACAATATACTAATTAATAAATAACATCTTACAAAGTATATTTACCAATATAAACTTAACCGCTATAAAACTACACTTTTAAGAACAAATCTTCAATATCATATAATAACACGATATATTGCTTGCAACCGTCTTGTATTAAAGTCTTGTATTAAAGGCGTTGCTACTATTTAAAGTGAGACTTAAAACAAACCTTCACCATAATACAATAACACGATGTTTTGCTTGGTTAGTTGAAAAAATTATAACTTGAATGGTTAAAAAGAGAAAGTGACGCAGGGGTTTCCCTCCATATAAACACCTTTATTTCACACCAACCATATCACCCCCCTTTATAAAAAGCACCTTTATCACACCAACCATTATCACCCCTTACTTAACACACCTTGATTCTACACCAACCATATTACTTACAAAATTATTTTGAAAATAATATAAAATCTATTATATTTACTTACAAAATTATTTGAAAATAATATAAAATAAATAATATTAAAAAAAAATAAAGTAAATAAATAAGAAAAATAATATTAATAATAAACTATAAAATTAATTTGGGAAGGTGGGAGTTGGAGGGTCATTTTTTGTCTCGATAGAAAAATTGGGACGAAATTTGCTTGGGGCTTGACAGAACAACTAATAATCCAGCAGAAGCATTAACTCTCTCACAAGGCTTAGGTGTCACAATTGCTATAAATATTCGTCACTTTATTGTTTATGGAGACTCTTTGATAGTGATTCAAAAAAATCATAATTTTTAAAATGTGTCTAACCTAGAACTTCTCTCCACTCTCCATAGAATACGTTTGCAATTCCAAAAAATTGAGAAATTAGAATGTTTCCACGTTAAGGGGCGGCTCAACAAAGAAGTGGATGCCCTTGTCAACCAAGAAGCATTGATGGAACAGGGTATGATTAGCATAGATCAATCAAATCCGCACATTAATTATATCCCACAATTAATCACACCTATATTCAGTGGGATATCAAATCCTAATTTGATGATACGGGGACAAAATCTAATTAGGAATCGGGGAGCGTTAGGAGATTAAGGGTGGTTTTCACTTAGATCACACAGAAGGCATATATTTAGCGGCATTTCCTCAACCTAAATGTCACTAGAGGATCCTCCAGCTCGGAGTTAATAGATAACATATTAAATAATCCAAACATATGGCACCTTTTCTCCATTACATTAATCTCCTATGTTACGAAGAAATGTGTTAATGAGTTGCGAATCTTGGAGAACTTCACTTTCGCTGAGTCTCAAAGAGGAAGTAATGATAATGCCTCTTCATGTCAGAGACAACTAGGATCATGACGTCGGTATTGAATGCACTCTAGAAGGCACCAAGGAAAGGAAACGATGAATAATTCGTTATATATGAAGGATCCAGGCATTGAAGATTATGTTGAAGAGAGGCAGATTTGGAAATCTAGGCAAAATGGAGAATGAAGTGGGTTATGGACATGTAGAGTCTGAAAAGGGACAACCATCTCACAACATGGAATTTACTGCGTCCCTCTTGGAGAGACAAGGAGCAGAGGTAGTTGTGGAAGACATACTTCTCTTTAATTTAATCACGCACCAATTGGAGGTTTTGCAAAAATTAGTGGATCGTTTGCACATTGCAATGGAGAACTTGATCTTCAAAGTGGATAATATTGAATTGAAACTAGAATCCGCTACATTGGGAATATTGAAGGAGGTATTTGGGCTATCAAACAATCTGGTTCGAGTGACCACTGCATGACAGGAGTAGGATGTGCATTTGGAGCAACATTTGGAAGCGACTCTCCTTCAGGGAGCAGGACTAGCACAACCAGTGGAAGTTGATAACATGTGGCGAATGAGCAGTGAGCAGAATGGGCAAGTTGGAACCTCCAGCAACACATGTTGATTATGAATAATAAATTATATCATTTGTTGAATTTAGGCTTCTGTGATCCATATCAAGTATTATGAGACAAATGTTTCGGGGTAAATCACATGATAGAGCACTTGTCTCATAAATTATATCATGTTAATTATAAAATCGATTATATAACTTTGAAATTGTGTTTATTTTAAAATTATTTTATAGTAAATTAGATTTTTGAAATGTTGTAATGGGAACAATTAACTTTTTTGTGAACCTTTTCATGAAAAATGAAATTTAATATCTAATTAACATTATATTTTATATAAATTTATTTATTTATATTTTATAAAGTAAAAGAGAATTCTTTTAAATAAAAGAGGAATGACCTGTTAAAAGAGAATTTTTTTAATAATTAACTAAATTTTAATATTTATAAATTTATAATTTATATTAAAATATTCCAATTACGTTACATTTTATAACTCAAATTGACATTATCAACAATTTTATAAAAATAAAACATGTATGGTGCAGATCGTAAAAAAAAGTCGATAGATCTGTAACGCGACCACTAAGAACCATAAAAGATTTGATTGCTCTGCAACTAATCGGTGTAATGAATAATGATGCGTATTCCATTAGCGGGCGCTAATGGAAGGTGATTATGTCAACGCACTGAGAATGAATGCGAGACATAGATGTTCATCGATATTGCGATGCATGAACAATGCGACATTGTTAATTAAATCTGGGAAAATCATCGATAAACAAAAACAAGTATCAATAATCACGCCCTCATCTTCCAGGAACCTTCGTAGAAACTACGCCAAACATTTAAAAATCATGCTTTCCCTAAAGTACGAATAGGTCATCTATTTTTGATAAAATATGTGGTGCGAAAATTTCGCAGAAGCAATAACCACGAGGTCAATGACTTTTCCATCACGCGAAGAATTCGTGATTTATCCACAGTCCTGTGCACAGATGCTTCGCTTGTCCTGATGCCCAAGGAAATTTTGGAGACAATTTTGCGCTTAGCCTGCGGTCGCCGTTTATTGAACAGTTTATACGGATTGAATTGGTGCTGAAAAAGGGGGAACACAAAATAATTTGGTGAGCTTTCATTGCATTACCAGTTCGATTTTAGTGTTAAATAATTGAAGGCCTGTTGAGGTACTCTGCGTTAGTGTGAGTGTCTTCTCCCCTGCGCGCCGCGGAAACATCGCCATGAGCTCGAGCGGTCCTGTAATTCCAGGGAGATTTTCTGCAGAAGGTTCTCCTCTGTGGGAAAATAATGAACGATTCGACGAGAGCAATGGCGAAGTCGAAATGCAGAACGATGTTTTCAATATCCCGACGCCCAAGAAAGCACCAATAACGATCCTCAAAAGATGGAGGGTAAGTATATATATCTTCCCAATTTTTTCCCTGCAAAGTTATATGAAAAAATAGGTTGTTTTCGGATTAATTATATTAATATTATTGGGTCTATTTTTTAAAAAATTAATATGATTCATTTTTAGGATAAAGGTGAAAAAATTCATAATGAATAATGAATAAATAGTAAGTAATTTTCAGAAATCAATGAAACTAATTTTTAACGACTTAATTCTAAGCTATTATACATTCTTGTTATTTATTCATTATAATTTATAATTTTTTTACCTTTATCTTGAAAATAAACCTCATTAATCAGCTAAATAATATTGATATAACTAATTCTAAAAATATACTATTACATTATAATTTAAATATTTTTAATCAATATTGCCACAACTGTAAATACCTTATCCAGTGATCGAAACTCAGGCAGAGATGAGTTCATGACTGTTTTTCATTTTTTTAACATAATCCTGTGCGTTAATGTTCTCATTTGTGGCATGGGAAGCATCGATGAATGCCTATTGGCGCGCGATGATTCCAGGAACTTTCCTGATGTGTTTTATTATATGCTTTCAATATCAATACGACAAATAGAGAAAGCAAATGTCAACCCAACAAATAAAGAGAGCAAGATACACGCGGAAATTAGAAAACTGTTCTTTTTATTATTTTATTTTATAAATAACTTTATTGCTATACGAAGTATCTGACAACATCGAGAATCACTTGCATAGGTTCTCCATTACTATTGAAAAAAAACTCCGTGTTATGTGCCAGACTTGTTTAAGGAAAAAAAAAAAAAAATTTACTTGTTCGTGGAGACCTCCTAGTCCCATAATAATTATGGAACTTCGTAGAATTTTAGGAATGGAGACTTTGATTATAATTTTTAATTATGGAATTTTGTGTTGAAGATAATAAAGAATATGTAAATTAGGAGAGTAGGTTTTTAGAGTTAAGAATCAGCTCATATTTTTTAGTTTCTTGTTTTAACTTTTTTATTTTTGTGAAAATTATATATATTTTTATTGCTTGATGTAGAGCGTTTTGTTAGAGGCATTTTTTGGTGGAGCTTCTCACCTGTAAGCTACCAAATTTATTAATAAAAATATTGCTTTAGTTTTTAACATGGTATAAGCTTCAGGGCTAGTGATCAAAGAGCTCCAGGGCTAGTGAGTCAAAGCATTATTAATAAAAATATTGCTTTAGTTTTTAACATGGTATAAGCTTCAGGGCTAGTGAGTCAAAGCCAATATGCTTTGATCGCTGAGTGAATGTCCACGTGATGGAAGAGAGGCCCCTAGTGGCTAGTGTGAAGAAAGTCTCGCATGGTGAAAAGGCGGAGCAACATGGATTTTTTTTAAATTTTATTCACATTCATCATCGTTTTTCCTGGAGGAAGAAGAGCGTTGATCATCGCGGATTCCACAAGGAAAAACGTGATGATTCCTCATTTCCTTGCAGCGATTTTCAAATCGCAGATCTAGGAGGGAAAATCGCGTTTCCCTGTGAAAACAAAATCAAGCGTAGGTGGACCACTGAGAGTCTGAGCAGTACGGAGCCATGCGGTGGGACTGTCATGCGAAGGCCAGCTGCGGGTGGATTGCTGGGAAACCAACATTGTTTTCTATTGTTGGCAGCATAGTGGAGGCGGGAGGGGGTCGACGTGGCTGGCGTTGAGTGGTCTCATTCAGTCGGTGCTAGAGGCATTGCAGAGCAACGATTGGGCCACAAGAAATGCTGCCTCTAAGGTTTTTTGTCACATGGTTTTTTGTCAGTGACGGAGTGTTGTTGTTTCCAGGTAGGCCCAGCGGAAGCGTGGAGTAGCCCATGTAACCAATGGATGCGTGGTTGGACTGTCATGGTTGGAGGAGCCGACAAGTAGAGCCGAAAACCCAATCAAACGTCGAGAGCAAGGTATTATGGGCAAGTGACCATTGTTGTTTCTGATCTACTTTCTCTGAATCAAGAAAGCCTTCTCCATTTGTTGAGTGAATTTCGAAGTGCATCGACTCGATAACTAGCGTGAGGAAGCCGCTTGGCGTAGCAGAAGAGGAGGTGTAGATCAGTAAATGTACCTAAGGGAACCACAATGTCGTTCTGCGAAATTGTATGAGGGAACCACAATTCCTTACAGCCTTAACGTGGATTGTATCATGGGCTCGGCCGTTTGGAAGCTCGGTGCATGGTAATGGTGTGGCCGAGAGATTGTAACATTTTTTTTTAAATGTTTTGGGATTATAGTATTCTGGTCGCATACATTACAAAAAAAAAAAAAAGGGGAGAGGTTTTTTTTTTTAAAGGATGGAGTTTTGTTTTTTCTTAAAACAAAGGGGTTTTTTTCTTCAATTGAATTTATATTTTTTTTTTTTTTTAATTAAATTGAATTGGGGCATATTGGTTTTTGCAATCAAACTTGCATTTGAGAAGATGTCTTGAGATCGTTTGTTGTGGATTTGGGATAGATATGGTTTTCTTTTGTTGGAGGTTATTTTTTTATTATCAAGATGAACAATCAGATGACAGAGGCTTATCTGAACGAGAGAAATAAGCTCGACGGTTCCAATTATTCTAATTGGAAATTTAAGTTGCAGACCATGTTGGAGGGGAAAACGCATGGGGCGATTGCAACCAGTGATGAGTTGAATCCGACCCTAGCTACAGGTGAAACAACAACAACAATCTAGGACTGGGAAAAGAGGGAGAATAAGGCAAAGGTGATGCTCAAATTGTCTGTGAAAGATTGCAATATACCTCATATTCGAGAATGTAAATCTGCAGCAGACATCTCAACAACTCTCAAAGACTTGTTCGAGATTAAGAACATAAATCGTCTATTGTTTCTAAAGAGCAAGATTCTCTCCATTAAAATGGAGGAGAATGAACTAGTAGCAACATTCATCTCTCGTATCAAGGAGCTTAAGAATAAGATGGGCGACATTGGTGAAATAGTATTAGACACTGATTTGGTCACGATTACCATGAATGGTATGGCTGACGACTATCAAATGTTAATCATTGGGTTGAATGCGAGAGAAAAAGCCCCCAAGTTTGAAGAATTGACAAGGATCCTAACGCAGGAGGAGAAAGGTGGATGACCCTGAAACCCTAGAGCTCAGATCTTGCCCTAATGGCAAAGAAGAAGCCCTTCAGAGGAAAGGTAAATGCAACACACAAAAGCGAAGGAACCCCACAAAGAAAGCCACCTCCATCTCAAGGTATGTCTTCAAACATAAGTGATTCACGACCAAAATGCTTTTATTGCGATAAAATTGGTCATATAGCTAAGCATTGTTGGAAGAAGTTTGATGAAGGTTAACATAAACACAAGAAGCATGCATGTCATTTTGCTGATGAAGAACAAAATCAAAATCTCAGACTATTTGTATCTGATTTTGCATTTTCTGCTGAGGACGATGAAGCAGAAACTTGGTTTGTGGACTCAGGAGCTTCCACCCACATGACAGAAAACAGGGATTGGTTTGAAAATTTCAAAGAGACTAACAATGGAGAAAACATTTATCTTAGCGATGATAGAGAGTACCATATCAAAGGATATGGTAATGTTCTTGTTGTTTTGCCTAATGGAAATATTAGGCATATTCAAAATGTAATGTATGTACCCAGAATAAAAAAGAATTTGATCTCTGTTTTGATGATAATGGATCAGAATCTTAAGGTAGAGTTTTTTAAATCTTATTGTGTTATTAAATATCTGCTAGATCGTATGAAGCCAATTGCATCAGGTGTTTGTGTGGGAGGTCTGTACAAGCTGAATGTGAGAAGTGCACCACACCAAGCATTGACATCATCAACTATGACTGCAGAAGATTTATGGCATCAAATATTCGGCCATATTAATTTCAATGACCTACAGCTACTTCAGAAACGAGGTATGGTCAATGGTCTCCCTGTTTTAAAGAATGTTCATGTTGATTGCGAAGCATGTGCTCTTGGGAAGATGCACAGAGATGAGTTTCCTGTAAATGTAGATAGAAAGAAGAGAGATATACTAGAGTTAGTGCACACTGATTTATGTGGGCCAATGCAGACGAGGTCATTGGGAGGTGCCTATTATTTCTTATTGTTTGTTGATGACTATACGAGATTCACTTGGGTATATTTTCTCAGAAAAAATATTCATACCTTTGAATACTTTAAAGAATTCAGAAGCATGATTGAGAAGCAGACAGGAAAATTCATCAAGATTCTCCGCTCGGACCAAGGGGGAGAATACAAGAAGGCTAGTTTCATCAAATACTGTAAAGACCATGGGATACTGCAGCAATTTATAGTACCCCACACTCCTCAATAGAACGGGGTTGCAGAGAGGAAAAATAGAACCCTTGTGGAGTGTGCTCGCAGCATGCTAAAAGGTAAGAATATGTCTAATGGATTTTGGGCTAAAGCAATAAATACTATAGTGTATTTGAAGAATAGGAGTCCAACAAAAAGTCTTGATTTTAAAACTCCTTTCGAAGCTTTACTAGGATTTAAGCCTGCAGTAAGTCATTTAAGATTTTTTTGGCTCCAAATCTTTTGCTTAGGTTCCAAAGGAGGATAAGAAGAAACTAGATTCAAAGGCCATTAAATGCATCTTTGTTGGGTATTGTACAGAGTTTAAGGCTTATAAATTGTTTAATCCCTCTACTCAAAGTCTTTGCAAGTAGAGGTGTAGTATTTCATGAGTAGGTTAATTATGGAAACCATGAGAGTACCAATGAAGAGTGGCACATGCCTTTGCTGATGGAAGAAGGGAGTGATGAAACATGATGCAACCATTAGCAACAACAACAACAGAAAAAGGAAGTGGATGGTACAGATGTAGTTATCAAGCCAATTCCACCAAGGGATGATCAGAAAAGGTTTGAAACCACTCCACCACTCAAGAGATCAGGTAGGCAAACTCAATTGCCAAAACGATATAGGGAGAACGTTTTTATAACTAGTATGTTAAGTGTTGTTGAACCCTCTAGTTATAAAGAACCTAGTCAATATAGTGAATGGAGGGCATCCATGGAAGAGGAATATGAATCAATACTTAAAAATAAAACCTGGGATCTAGTTGAATTACCTAAAGGAAAACAACCCATAGGTTGTAAATGGTTATACAAGCCTAAATTTAAAGTAGATGGGAGTATAAACAAATATAAAGCTAGGCTGGTTGCAAAGGGGTACTCGCAAAAAGAAGGTATTAACTATGAGGAAACCTTTGCCCCTGTAGCTAAATTAAACACAATCAGAATGTTAATTGCTTTAGCTACCAAACATCATTGGATGATACACTAGCTAGATGTGAAATCTACATTCTTAAATGGTGAATTAAAAGAAGAAGTGTATTTAGTGCAACCTGAGGGGTTTGTTAAACAGGGGGGAAAACATTTAGTTTGTAGATTGAAGAAAGAATTGAATGGACTAAAATAGGCACTCAGGTCATGGTATGACAAAATTGATTCATTTTTCCTACAGCATAGTTATAAAAGAAGCAAGAATGACCCAAACCTGTATACTGTGTTTGACAAAGAGGGGCGAATTGTTTTGATTTCTTTATATGTAGATGATCTTATCATTACAAGAAATGAAAATGAACTCATTAAAGAAATCAAAGAGAAGATGTCACAAGTTTTTGAGATGAAAGACCTTGGAGAGATACACTATTGTTTGGGTCTAAAAGTCTGGAGAGATTTTGGCCAGACTTTTCTATCACAAGGTAAGTGTGTCAGGGGCTTACTGAAAAAGTTCATAATGGATCAGTGCAAAGCTGCAGCAGTGCCTTTACAATAGAATACCAAACTTCAAAATGATGATGGTTCTAAGGAGGCAGATGCAAAATTATATAGACAGCGGGTTGGGAGTCTAATCTACTTGACTACAACTAGGTCAGATTTGGCTTATGCAGTCAGTGTATTGAGAAAATTCATGTCAAAGCCTCTTGAGAGTCATTGGGTTGTAGCGAAAGGTATCTTAAGGTATCTTCAAGGAACCTTAGACTATGGTATTAAATATACTGATTCATGTGATGTTAAATTGATAGGTTTTTCAGACTCCAATTGGGCTGGAAATGTAGATGACAGACGATCCATAACAGGCTATGCATTTAACATTGGGTCCAGGGTCATTGCATGGAGCAGCAAAAAGCAGAACACAATATCCTTGTCTTCAGCAAAAGCTGAGTATCAAGTGATGTGTGTAACAACTTGTGAAGCAGTTTGGTTGAGGAGACTTCTCCATGATGCTAGAGAAGAACAAAAGGTTGCAACAGTTATCAAATGCGACAACCATAGCTCTATCAAACTTGAAAATAATCCAGTATTTCATGAAAACACAAAGCACATTGATACACAGTTTCATTTTTCCAGGGAGAAAGTTCCATCAAAATAAATTCATATTGAATATTGTAATACATGTGACAATGTTACTGATATTTTCACTAAGCTTCTTGGTAGAATCAAGTTTTAATTGTTTAGGGAAATGTTAGGAATAATTGTGAACCCCTTTCTCCATTAAGGGGGAGTGTTGCAGATAATGGAGAATATGTAAATTAGGAGACAGTTGGTTCCTAGAGCCTTAGATTAGGAATTAGTTCCTATTTCTTAGGCATTTGTTCTAACTTCCCTACTTGTGTGAAAACTATATATATATTTGATTGTAAGATGATTGATGTAGAGTGTTTTGCCAGAGGCAGTCTCTAGGTGCAGCTCCTCACCTGCAAGCTACCCAGTTTATTAATAAAGTTGATTCTTCAATTTTTAACACTTTGTAGAATTTTAGGAATAGAGACTTCGATTATATTTTTATATTTCTTTTGTTTTTCCTAGCGAAAGTTGGTACACTTGTAAGGTCTCTGGGAAAACTTAAACAGAGGTGGTTGATAACTTTGAGGAGAAGTTCAATATATTTTGTTTGTTCCATAGGATTATAGTGCACATTGAAGGGCATAGAGGAGTGTTTATTTTTCATATGAATAAGTGCAATTTATTGTTGGGTTGTGACAATTGAATTAACTACATAGTGAGTTCAACTTCTATATGTACAATGTTCCTAAATGAGGATTAGGTTGGGTAATAGGAGGAGGAAGTTATAGTAATATTAAATAGTTGGATGCTAGGAACATGGACATGTACGAAGTAGTTTTCACAAAGTTTAGACAAAGGTATTTTTTTGCTAAAGTAAATTTGAGAAATTGACAATTAAACAATAATTTTGGAAGTAGTGTTGTAAAGTGGTTGAATGATTTCATTATAGGTGGATGCAGTAGACTTAGCAAAATTATTGAGTTATTCATTAGAGAAATTTTGAGGTCTAAAATGAGTATTTTGAAGAAAATAATAAATGCATGGTCAAAATATTAAAATAAGGATTATAGTTTTTTTAAGGGAAAAAAAAAAAAAAAATCATTTCTTTTATTATAAAATTGACTTATCTTCTTACTCAAATTTCAAGTGTAGACACCCCTTGGAAGTGGAATTAAATTTTGCATCCAAGGAGTATCCATTCTACATACTTTTGATAAATCCACAATGAGATAAATTAGTAATATATGAACACATTATTTTGTGTATTTTCAGTTTATATCCATGTTGATATAACAAAAGTATGCAGAGCACGTATAAGTTTTGTCATATATTTCTAGTTAAGTTCATTATGAGTTTATCAAAAGTATGTAGAGTGGGTATTCATTAAATATTGCATTTAGTGCTTCATCCAACAAGTGCTTATACTTGAAATTTGATTGAATGGTGTTTTTTGCATTTATTCCTAATTTATATCTTTGTGGATATATCAAAACTATGGAGAATGTGTACTCATTGGACACAATTTTATTTTCATCCAAAAAATGCATACACTTCAAATTTGAGTAAACCTATTAGGAGATAAGCCAAAAATATGATCAAGGTAGTTTTTTTCTCTTTTCCTCATAAACTATTTATCCTTATGGTTGAGATCGTCATCTTGAATCCTATTCATTCTTTTAATGTTTATATTGATAACACAATTTTGTTTGAGATCTATTTCTTACCTCAAAATTTATCTTATATGGAAATGTGGTCAAGAACCACAACAAATTTATGTTGGGGAGGGTGTAAGGACATTGTCTTAGAGTCAGTAAGGGGTACATCCACTCATCAATTGGATGATCATTAGCAAGTTTCAAGGTTGGACAAGCATGCTTTAGGAAATCTTGCATTCTAGGAAGTCACACCTAAGCATTGGATGACTAAACAATTTGGCTAAGTATGGAAACAAGATAAGAGTTGTAACTTAGTATTTCTTATTGAGATTTCATGATGACTTGCATAATAGGCATTCCTTGGTTCATGGCCATATAGTAATACTTAGCTTGAAGTGCAAAACCCTATTTTTCGAGCAAGAGTCCCTAGGAAATTAGCTACACATTATAGGTTGGATGGATGGATTTCTGCCATGACATGCAACACAAGGAAAGGCAAGTAGTGCCTTGGACATCATTTAAAAAAGATAGCAAACCATTTGACACATGAGACAATTGAGTGACCTTATATGCACGAGTCAAATGTATGGACACAAGGAGCTCAATGATTTGGAAAAATGGGTAGATTTCACATAGGATCCACTTTGGACTTGGAGCAAATTGCAAGTCACCTTCGAAGAAGGTAATGTTAAGATACCATCTACTATATAAAAAGGATGCCTACATTGTGTAAAGGGATTAAAGAGGATTCAATTTTTGTCATTCTTAAAAGGGTGGAAAAGGAGTTGTACTATTATGCTAATTCTGAAATTAGCACAATAAATTACATGGATGTTGGTTGAGTGAATTGTTGAAGAGACAAGTCCTACAAGAAGAAAGCCTCTAGATGCTCCAAGGTTTAGATTGTGCAAATATTTTGGTAATAGGTGGTATTTTATTGGATTAATTGTACAACTACCATCAAGTTGCAAGCAAGAGGTCACACTCTTTTGTGATATCTTTATAACATTCTTCATACTATAAAGTTAAAGCACCCACCTTGGGTGCCACCCATAAGTTTGTGATGTGTTCTATATGTCATTATTAGATGTTATTTTTCATTGCTTTGTACTAAATGGCTAAGTATTGTCAAATATTGGCTTGGTTGCCCCCCTACTTATTTTGCTTCTTCTTCTTCCCTTTCTTCTTCTTCTTGGCTTCTTGGTTACTAGAATCAAGACTCTCACCAGCGAAGAGGAAGAAAGGGATGAAGTAACAACAAGTGAAGAAAGTAAAGCGTCAACTTCAGGATCAACTTGAGCATGATATTATTCAAGTGGAGGAGAACTTGGTTGAGGAGCAGTTTGGACATTCAGAACCACAGAGGTTGAAAACAACCAAACATGCAAACCAATGGTAAATCCGAGAAGGGACAATGTTGCCATATAGGGAGTATCAATATTTACAAAAGAAGGAAAATGACCTGAATTCCAGTCATAGGGGTTTCCTTGATTGGTAGACTCAAGAACAGTTGCCATTAGTCTCAACCTAAGATATAATAAGGAGTTGTTCCACGATAAGGATGTTGTTTTGCGGTCAATTAATTGATTTTAGAAATTAACAAAAAAAAAGGGGTAGCTAGGAAAAAAGTTTTACCAAGAAACTGGCACTGCAATATACCACCTTGGAGAACTAGGGATTTACGTATGGGCAGGAAATCTCCCCAAATGTTGTGTTCGGTGTATCAAAATATACAAGGTGGTTGACTCAGTTACCTATGGTGAGGATAACAACCTATGGTGGACTTCCAAAATATACTCGACGGTACATGGAAGTGCAGTATCTAGTAGTGTTGTCTAATGCTTAATCGTTCGATGAGAGTGATCCCATATACTTATCATGCATGGAGCGCCATCCGATATACCCGAAGGTATGTGGAGAACGGTCCTTTACACTTACGTACGTGGAACGAGATATCACCCTTGGAAAGCAATGCTAAAAAAAAAAAAAAAAACAACAACAACAACAACTCCTACGCTTAAAGATGTCAGAACATGTCTCTAGCCTAGACCTCCATGTGTGTCATTAAGTTTCAAATTATCCTTAGGTTAATTCAATGAATTTTAGAGTTTATCTTGAATTATGTTTCGATTTTAAGGCTCAAAACTCGATATCACCTGAACACACCTATGATTCAACTAATATGATAAAAATAACTCTTTTCATTTTCCTTTTAACAATTAAAGGCCTAACTAAGTAGTGGAAGAAGGAATTAATCAACAATGTAACAAACAAGTGATGCAACAATCAATTTCCTCAACTTCACTATTCCAATAAAAATCAAAGCCTTGTATGCAATGCAAATAATTGTTTTTCTTTTCTTTTCTTTTAATGTTTCAAATGCAAAGAAACATATGAATACAACTTAATCGCTGACAAAAATAAACCACTCAACTTTAACTATAATGTAAAAAGTTACTTTTCAAATTCAACAACCAATCTATGCATACAAACCCTTATTGACAAGAAGAAAGAACGAACGATAAAAAATCTTATCAAAAAGATGATGAGACTGAGAGGTGATTAACACTCATACACAATTTAGCCCCCCCCACCCTGCAATTGAGAGGGGGATTTTTTTGCAAAAATGAAAGAAAAAACACTCAAATATTGTTAAGAAACTGAAGCAAACCTCTTAATTATGACCAAAGGAAAATTCACTCAATTTCACACAAAATCAAGTGTTGTATTGGCTTCAAAGGGACAGGGACACACTCAGAGATACAAGGAGAACCAGCTTGAACAAACAAAATCAAAGAGAAAAGAACAAAATGTCATTTTCTTCATCAAATAAGGGGCAACGCAGGTGTTGAAAGGGAACCAGTGCTCTACAGGGCAGGTGCAGAGAAGGCTGGGGAGCATTGAAATGCTCTGTCTCCAAACCATGGGGGTCGTTGATCAAGATGTGGCCAAATTTCAACACAAAAAATCAAATCAAGCTCAATGAAGGGTTTTCCTAGGGTCAATCCAAACTGAGTGAGGTAACGAAGGTCGGTTCAAGAGGTGTAACAAGGGATAAAGTAAAGGAAACCACTAAGGGAATGAAACGATCCACTAATTTGTTATACAGAATTTACGACTGTGGACAAAAGTATCTTCCCTAGACCTAGTGGCCTGGTCTAGAACAACATAAATAAAATATTATAAAGTTCTCCTTAGAGAAATTGGAGAATGGAAAGATGCTTACTTGTGATCTGTCACAAGCTCTTCTCTCCTCTTGTCTTGTAAGCTCCAACTGTAGCTTTGATTTCTATAATTAGAACCTACACAAACAAACAACACAAGCCAAAGATCTATGACAACTATGTAGCATTATCCAATCACTCTATTCAATGGATCAACATAGCATTAAAATATATGAATGTAAACATAACATAACACATATAGTAAAATGATATACGCTTTGTATTAATATGAAAGGGGCAGAGTTTACAACCAAAAGTGGAAGTTGACTTGTCCTTCCTTGCCACAATCTACACCTCAAAGTCACCCTAATGCATGGGAATGATAAATATCTTATGATCAAAGCAGAAGCATAATGGTATAATTAGTCTCCAAAATTCAACCTCTAGCTTATGGATGGCAGTAAATATATAGGAGAGGATGGTAATTTAGGAATTCTTGTCCATTTACAAATTTAGGCTTGAGATCCACTCTTGATGGGAGGATTATTTCAAGGGATAAGAGGTGAAATTTCCAAGTCAGGGAGAGATACGATTCAAATTTACTATCTAAGGTAAATGGTTGTAACAACTCCTAGAAGCTTCTGGAAGAGGAAGCTTCGAGATTCTTTATATTTTTCCTAAATTTCTAGAATCAACGTACCCCCAACAAGGGATAACCTGCTCTAATCAAAGCATGTGCAAAACTGAGAAACTTGTTGTTGAATGCAACTACCTAAAGGACTAGGGTGCGCTTGGCCTTAAAAGGACTAGAATGAATAAGTCAAGGTTAGAAACTCAGGGATTTGGGAGAGTCATGCTTATTGCTTTGGGTAGGGATGATGACAAGGTGTTCATGGATGTTGATGGATCCAGTTTATAGGCTTATTGACCAGATGTGACAAAATGGCTTATAACAAGGAAAACATGGTCACCCACTTTGAATTTCACGTTTAATTTGTTCTTATTTGCATAGATTTTCTACCTATCCTATGAAATATTTAAGTTCTGTTTTATTTTCACCACTTACTCTTCCATTTCTCTGAGTGAATCTAAACCAACAATGGTCATGTTTATTGGATTGTCCCAACTCACAGGTGCGTTGCATTTTCTTCCATACAAGGCCTCAAATGGGCTCATATTTAAAGATGGCCGATGAGCTAGTTAAGGATGTATCATATCCCTATTGCTGCTAGGGGTTTCAGTTGCCATCAGGGGTCTCCAAGTACGTATCTGGCCTCGTAGCATCAAACTTATCCCTTTTCCCCCAAATCTACTTAAGATATTATTTGGAATTTCAACATGTCATATTGTCACCACTACTTGCCTTCTTGGGAGTCCATTCACCTCCCCTTCGTTAGATTGATGTAATCTCCCCGCCCCCTCGAGATGACACTCAAGCCTTCAATTTTATGTGCAAGTCACTTAGTTGACAAATGTCACTCCTTAAAGTCACTTTATAGACTTAGAATAAAACATGTGCACTTTTTCACTTAGGATTATTTTAATAATAGCTTAGTCCTCTTGGATTAAGCCCTTTAATACTTATCCCTTTTCCCTATTTCATACTTATGGAGTCTTAGGCCCCCGTACTCTCTTGTCTAACTTGGTCTACAACAATAGTGTATTTTATTAATATGCAAGTGATTTCATATTTACAACCCTAGGCTCTCTAGCCTCAAAACATGTAAACATAAGAAAATCAACCTAAAAATGCATATGTACATGGGCACACTGGACCCAAAGTAATCCTTAGTTCACTAGCCTAAACATGATATGTACACGACACTCATAAGGGGTCTTGCTAGTGGTGTTAGATTCCCCCCCTTATTTATGCACTATTCTCAATGCATCATATACAAATATATAGAAATAAAACATATTAAAAAAGATGAGATTACCCCTCCCTCATGGCATCTTCATGTTCCCATGTTACATCCTAAGCATCCAAATGTGTCCAGTGCACCTTTACCAATATGATATCTTGATTTCATAGCACCTTGATGTTCTTTTCCAAAATTTTCTATAGTTGGACGTGAAAGTTTCCCTCAGGCTCTGTTAGCTCCGTTGTATAATGATGATTTTCTAAAGTCAGAGATGATCTTGGTCCGCTTGGTTCTACTAAAAAGAAGCTCACAACGGTCATATTCTCCTTCCCTTGCACCGCTCATTCTCCCTTCATCAGTCCTAAAAAAACGATTAATTCCTCTATCGGGTTCGGGTCTAATCCTTATGGCAAATCGTATCCATGTGTGTATCAAGGCCGCGCCCCTCGGGTTCCGCCGATGCGATATTTCCATGCGATCTAATCGCAATCGCATCCATGTGTGTATCAAGGCCGCGCCCCTCGGCTTCCACCGATGCGATATTGCAATGCAATCCAATCGCAATCGCACGTCACCATACGTAAAGGCCCAAAACTACCAAAAACCTGATCCGACGACTCCCTTTGTGTCTGATAAAGCGACTCACCTGATCACTCCTCCGCCGTCCGATCAGCTCCGCCAAAATCCAACGCCCGATCCTTCTCCTTCCTTATACTCGTCCACCTGCTGTGCAATCCGCATCTCTTAACTGTTTCGTGCTCCCGAAGGACGAAGGTGACCTGTCTACCAGTACCAGGTGCATTTCCTCCTCAACAACCGCATTCAATAGACAATATGGCTAAGAAAGAAAAGGAAAAAGCTCGAGTAGATAACCGCATTTAATAGTTATGGGATTTCATCCTATACGACACCTCAGCCACATGAGAGGACAGCAGAGCGCAGGAAAAAAAATCAGATTCATCCACTTAAGCAAGCAAATACACCAGAGAATCCATCAGGCAGTTAAAGTAGTTGGTGGTCAATTATGACCCCTCCATACTTAGAATGGCCGAGTGCCTTTGTAATGAAACTCTATATATACCCAGAAACAAGAGGTAATCAGGGTTGATGGTTGATGTTTTGATGTAAGGTTCAACTTCTGGAGACTGTGACTATTTTGATACTTGCAGCGTCTCATCTTCATTTTTAGCTAATACAAGCTTATTTTGCTGTTAATTGATCACTTTTCATTCTCCTCATGTTCTAAGCTATGTCTGATATGCTGTATTTCTGAGCTCTTGATATTTAGCATTAGAGGAGCTGTCATCCTACCTCTGTGTTAAAGTCTTGTATGTATTAGTGAATGTGTTATTTAGGTTTCTTTTCACCTAATGCCAGAGCTATCATCCTGTCTGTGTGTTGGGGAATTAGATTTATAGACTTCTTTACTGGTTCCAGCCGGCCATCACATGGTCTTGTGCATATGCTGGTGTGGTCAATATTCTCCATATTCACCCAAACCTTAAATTGTGAGTAATTGGTGGTCTAAAGCCTTGTAGTCTGTGGGTGTTCACGCATGTCTGGAGTCAAGAAAAGTAGAAGTGGTTATCTGGCTTGAACAAGCATCATCTCTTCCATTCATCCATTTGCAACAAATGTTCTCGAGCACCTCTGAGATACAACCTAGGAGAGTTTCTTGGGGTGATAACATTAATTGGCGTCGTTGCCGGGGAGAGGAGATTAAAGCTCAGCTTCCCTGGGAGAACGACACAGTTCCATGCTTTGATGATAGACAAGGTTTGGACACATTTCTGGTTGTAATCATCTATCTGGCGACTCTACTGGAGAACCTACCTGGTGGCGACTCCATGTTACATTTCTGGATCAGTTTGTGAGGCACACACGGAGAAATTCTCAGAAATCACCAGCTGACCTAGTGCCTGACCCTGAGAAGATTGTTAAGCAGAGGAAAACATCGCAGAAAGGAGCATCAAGGTCAGGTAAGCCTAAGAAATCTTATGTATCTCTGTAAGACAATATTATAGCTAAGAATAAACAGTTTGAAGACATAGAGCCTAACATTGTTAGTGAAGAAATACCTTCATAGATTCATAAAGCTCCTTGTTCATTTAGTTCCCCTTTGGATCTTACTCCAAAGAAAGCCTCCCATACAGTCTATCATACCTTTATCTCTGCCATCTATTTCACTGCTCCCTACCATCCAATCTGCCAGTATCCTTCCACTTACCCCAGTCATGGCAGGTTAGCAAGCTCCCACAAAGATGGACAGACATCAGGAGAAACAGCTGAACCAGGGAAAAATCAGTCATTGGCAGAAAATATAGCTTCTTGTGAATGGTATTTTGCCACGGCTCAGTTCTTGCTGAAGCTAGAAATTCCTCCAAGCCTTAGTTAAAGCCAAGCTAGATCTATTAAGCTCGGGGCATCCAAATATTGCATTCATGAAAATCTGCTCTACTGGAGGGACCCCTCTGGAATTCTTTTGAGGTGCCTGGACAAAGCACAATCCACGGAAGCGATGCAGCAGTTTCATTCCAACATATGTGGAGGACATCATTATTGGAAAACTACAGCCCACAAAATCCTCAAAGTTGGGTACTATTGGCCCACCTTGTTTGTTGATGTCTTTTCATTTGTTAAATCATGTGACAGGTGCCAAAGATTTGAAGGGAAGCAGCAATTGAAGTCCTTGCCCTTAAAACCCATACATGTTAGTGGCCCTTTTCAGCAGAGGGGCCTGGATTTCATTGGAGAAATCAATCCACATTCCAGTGGCCAACACAGATGGATCTTAGTTGCCACTGATTATTTCACTAAATGGATTGAAGCAATCCCTACCAGAAAGGTTGATCACCATGTGGTCATGAGGTTCTTGACAGAGAATATCTTCACCAAATTTGGTTGTCCACATAAATTGGTTATAGACAATGCAGCAGCCTTCAGGGAAAAAGAATTGGTGGATATGTGCAACTCAATGGGCATTAAGCTGGTTCATTCCACCTCATACTACCCTCAAGGAAATGGTCTAGCAGAATCTTTTAACAAAAGCCTGATACGAATAATTAAAAAACTGTTGGAAAACAACAAAAAGAATTGGGATTCTAAGCTCAAGTATGCACTATGGGCTGATAGAGTAACCACCAAGAAATCCACAAGGAATTCTCCATTCAAGCTGGTATATGGCACTGAGGCTGTATTCCCAATACAATTGACCCTCCCTATGGCAAATTTTTTGCAAGAAGAATAGAGTGAAGAAGAAGACATGGCAAAAAGGATCATTTTTTTGGCAGAGATACATCAAATCAGAGAACAGCTGGTCAAAAGGTCTGCAGCACATCAAAAGAAGATCAAGGAAGCTTTTGACAGGAGGACAAAAATAGATAATTTTCAGGTTGGAGACTTAGTTCTTAAATGGAATGCACTGAAAGAGAAGAAAGGCAACCATGGGAAGTTCGATGCTCTATGGACAGGGCCTTTTATCATTTCTCAGATCCAAGGGAACAATACTTTCATACTGCAAAGTATGGAAGGGGAGGCAGTTTTTGACGGCCCAATTAATGAGCGTTTTCTGAAAGTCTATGCCATTTAAGGCCTTTGGTATTAAGTCTGTAAATATGTTATTTTATCAGTTTTAGTGTAGACTCAGTTAGACTCCATGCCCAATGGAACACTAGGAAATTTTGCTAATTTGGTTTTCACAAGGAAGGCGACGATCTGCAGTTCTTGAGACCTCACAGGGAGGATCTCATCCCCAAAAGGAGCCAGTGTTAGCTCCGCTGTATAACGATGATTTTCTAATGTCAGAGATGATCTTGTTCCGCTTCATTCCGCTAAAAAGAAGCTCACAACGATCATCTTCTTTTCCCTTGCACTGCTCATTCTCCCTTCATCAGTCCTAAAAAAACTATTAATTCCTTTATTGGGTTCGGGTCTAATCGCTATCGCAAATCGCACCCATGTGTGTATCAAGGTCGCACCCCTCGGCTTCCACCGATGCGATATTGCAATGCGATATGATCACAATCGCATCCATGTGTGTATCAAGGCCTCGCCCCTCGGCTTCCATCGATGCGATATTGCGATGTGATCCAATCGCAATCACACGTCGCCATACGTAAAGGCCCAAAATTACCAAAAACCTGATCCGATGACTCTCGTCGAGCCCGATAAAGCAACTCGCTCAATCACTCCTCTGCCGTCCGATCAGCTCTGCCAAAATCCAACGGCCGATCCTTCTCCTTCTACTTGTCCACCTGCTGTGCAGTTCGCATCTCTTAACTGTTTTGTGCTCCTGAAGGATGAAGGTGACCCATCTACCAGTACCAAGTGCATTTCCTCCTCAACAACCGCATTCAACAAACAGTATGGCCAAGAAGGAAAAGGACAGAGCTCGAGTAGATAACCGCATTTAACAGTTATGGGATTTCATCCTATACGGCACCTCAGCCACCTGAGAGGACAACAGAGCGCAGGAAAAAAAATCAGATTCATCCACTTAAGCAAGCAAATACACCAGAGACTCCATCAGGCAGTTAAAGCGGTTGGTGGTCAATTATGACCCCTCCATACTTAGAATGGTCGAGTGCCTTTATAATGAAACTCTATATATACCCAGAAACAAGAGGTAATCAGGGTTGATGGTTGATGTTTTGATGTAAGGTTCAACTTCTAGAAACTGTGACTATTTTGATACTTGCAGTGTCTCGTCTTCATTTTCAGCTAACACAAGCTTCTTTTGTTGTTAATTGCTCACTTTTCATTCTCCTCCTGTTCTAAGTTGTGCCTGATATGTTGTATTTCTAAGCTCTTGATATTTAACATTAGAGGAGTTGTCATCCTACCTATGTGTTAAAGTCCTATATGTATCAGTGAATGTGTTATTCAAGTTTCTTTTCACCTAATGCCAGAGAGCTGTCATCCTGTCTGTGTGTTGGAGAATTACATTTACAGACTTCTTTATTGGTTGCAGCCGGCCATCACATGGTCTTGTGCATCTGTTGGTGTGGTCAGTATTCTCCATATTCAACCAATCCTTAAATTGTGAGTAATTGGTGGTCTAAAGCCTTGTAGTCTGGGGGTGTTCACGCATGTCTAGAGTCAAGCAAAGTAAAAGTGGTTATCTGGCTTGAACAAGCATCATCTTTTCCATTCATCTATTTGCAACAATAAGTTGAATTTGTAATGTTCCCGAGCATCTCTGAGATAAAACCTAGGAGAGTTTCTTAGGGTGATAACAGGCTCCACCTAAATCATATTCCAATAAATTACGTGATTATCATCAGTAACATACTTTTTAAGCAATGAAATATGAAACAGATTATGAATATGCATGTATGTTGGCAACGCGATCCTATATGCCACTGGGCCAATCCCCTTCGAAATTTCAAATGGCCCACAAAACCTAGTTTCTAACTTTGAGTAACCACTCCATTTTAGTGAATTTTTCTTGGCCTTCACTTTTAGGAAAACATGGTCACCCACTTTGAATTTCATGTTTAACTTGTTCTTATATGCATAGCTTTTCTACCTATTCTAGGATAGCTTTAAGTTTGTTTGATTTTCACCACTTACTCTTCCATTTCTTCGAGTGGATCTTGACCAACAACGGCCATGTTTACTAGATTTTCCCAAATCATAGGTGCATTGCATTTTCTTCCATACAAGGCCTCAAATGGGCTCACCTTTAAAGATGCTTGATACCCTTTGTTCTTTACAAATTCTGCCAAGTGCAAATACTCTTCCATTTTTTATGGTTTTCATAGCACATACATTCTCAGGATATGATCCAGGTGGATATTGGTGGCCACCCGCCTATTCCACCTAGACCTCTAGTTAGCTTCATATGTTTCCTTGATTATAGCAACATTTACGTTTTTAGCAGTTTTTCGTGTCCTGAACTTCCAGAGTTGTTTTGACCCCCTAAAAGACGTTTTTTTAGGTATGGGCATGTGGAAAATCCTGTAGTACTTGAAGGTATCTTTCCGGGGAGGTATCGTACGTGCCAAACATAAATCATATGACCAAGTTACGACCTCGGAAAGTTGGTTGCCCAACTAACCCCAACGGGGCCCACAAACTCTTTACGTTTCATCTCCTGGAGTTAGGGTTTTAGTTGTTTAGGGTTTTCTTCTGTTTTTTAATAATAAAAAGGCCCTTGAGCTTCATTGTAATATAATTCAGGAGATGTGGCCACCACATCTCTTCTTAGAGATAAGCTACCATCACCCGAGCTAGTTTATTTCCATTATGTATGTAAGCATCTTTCAATTCTTTGATATTAATGAAATGAAGTTTTATTTATGTTGCATCTTTGTATTTATGTTTATATATGTATTTTGTTGCATTCCTGCATAAGTCTGGATTAGCAGTATTAGAGTGGCCTACTCTTTCTTTGTTTTTCTTTGCATGTCCCAAACGAGGTCAGAGTATAAGGAGTTAGGGCTTGAACTGGTTGAACATTTGCAAGACCAACCTCGCAAACCCCGGAAACCTCCCATGGAGAAAGAAAATAAAGACGAGGGAGCAGGATATCCTTTCAAAATATTGCTTGAGGAAGCCCTTGAGTGACAGAGAAATGCGATGATGGATAACTTTGCCCAAATCCTTCAGCAGCTACTAACAAGCGACACAACTTCATCTAACAACCACTCTGGAGGTGCCACTCCTTTTAAGGTACACGTTAAATTTGATATTCCCATATTTGAAGGCCAGATAGATGCATACGTCATGGATAGATGGTTAAATTTGTTGGAAGGATATTTTTTGGTTCATGACTTTTCCAATCAAGAAAACATTACTTTTGCATTCCTTAGAGTCAATCCTTGGGTCAAGGACTGTTGGGAAACCTATTGTGAACAAACAGATGAGAGGGAATCCTCATTGTTTTCAGCTACACCCACTTTGAATTCTTTCCGAGACGCCATCAAGGAATAATATTACCTTGTTGGGAGCTTTGAAGACAAATACATAAAGTGGACCACGTTGCAGCAAGGAAGGGACCAAGATGTGTCAGAGTTCACAAATACTTTTCATAACTTTCACACGAAGCTGGATATCAAGGATTTTGAGTGACATTTGGTACTCAAGAACCGCGACTGTCTACACAAGTACATCCAGGACAAGATGGAGTTCCTGGACATCTCCTATCTTGGCATTGCCTATCGATGCATTGTCAATATCGAGCATAAATTTAAGCAGAAGAAGCGAGACTTTGGGTCTGCAAATCTGAAGCAAGGGAAAGGCACCCCAAACTGCAGAACAAAGTACAAATACAAGGTCGATCGACCTAGGACAACCCGCCGAAGCCGCAAGCAAATAACAACACCACAAAGACAATGAAGGACATAGGGAAATGGTGCGGGTTCCATAAGAGCTACACTCATAACACATGTGAATATCGGGTTAAATAATCACTAGTGGCTAAGTTGAAGGCTTTTGAATCGAATGCATTTTCTGACTCTGAGTTAGAAACTAACAAGGGGAAGAAAATTATTGATGTGGAGCTTAGTGCCACCGTTGCCACCACCAAGATCCAGAAGATTGAGCCGGAAGATCCATAGGAGGGGGAGCGACTCTTCCACTCACAAATGTGGGTGAATGGTTCTCTGCTACAGTTTATTGTCGACATTGGAAGCCAAAAGAACCTTATTTCATTAGAGGTCATGAAGCAATTGGACCTACCGACCACACCACACCTACAGTCGTACACCATTGAGTGGCTTCACCAAGGGTGAGATCTTCACGTCAGGTAATAGTGTTGCCTTCCCTACTACATGAAGCCCTTCACAGATGAGGTATTGTGTGATGTTGCTCCTGTTGAAGTTTGTGATTTATTATTAGGCCAACCATACTGGTGCAAATGTCATGTTGTGTATGAGTCTAGGCATCACATTGTCATTATTTCTTTGGGAAATAAATTATATGGGATACCAGAGGTAGCATCGCCTACCACCATCTCTTTGATCTCTGCGAAGAAATGTAGTAAGATCATTTCCCAGACTGGGAAATTTGTCTTCCTTATGATTCACCCTCAGGGCAAGAAGAATATTGTGGCCACATCCACAACCTCCAGACATGGATCCTCTGCACGATAACAACAGATGGACAAGGTCGTGGAAGAGTACAAGGACATCTTCACCTCCCCCACTAGGGTACCCCTACATTGTCAAGTGAAGCACTCCATTGATTGACCCTGGGCACGCCGCTACCTAACGTACTGATCTACTTACACTCTGTTATGGAGAATGATGAAATTAAGAGGTAGATTTAGGAGATGTTTCAGAAAGGGAACATTAGGCCAAGTTCATCACCTTGTGGGAGCCTGATCGTGTTGTTACAGAAGAAGGATGAACTTGGAGACTTTGTATTGACTATCGGGCATTGAATAAGATCATTGTCTGGAATAGGTATCCAATCCCATAGATTGATGACCTTCTATACCAGGTCAAGGGAGCCAAATATTTCAACAAGATTTACTTGACCTATGGTTATCACCAATTACTAATTGAAACCTCTAATGTGTGGAAGGCTACCTTCAAATACAAGGAGGACCTTTTCGAATGGCTGGTCATGCCAATCGGGTTAACGAATGACCCCACAACCTTCATGCAGTTGATGGACGACATCTTGCAGCCCTTTACCAACTCATTCCTGGTAGTGTACCTAGACGACATCCCTATCTTCAACCAAAGTTGGGAAGAGCACATACACCATATCTGACACGCCCTCCAAACCCTACAACATCACAAACTGTGTGCTAATTTGGAGAAATGTACTTTTGGTATGACCTAGGTTCAATATCTAGGATACATCATTAATGAGAAGGGTGTGCATGTGGACCCATCCAAGATACAAGTTAATCAAGCTTGGCCAGCCCCAGCCACTTCAACAGAGCTCCGCAGCTTTCTGGGTCTTTCCAATTTCTATCAAAGGTTTGTGTTGGGATTATCTCATATCACTTGACCTCTAAGTCAAGTCACCAAGGAAGGAGCGAAAGAAAATTTCTTTTGGTCTGAATCTCAATAGAAGGTGCTTGTTGAGTTAAAACATCACCTATGCTCTACACCGGTGCTCACATTACCAGACATGCAATAACCATTTTAAATTGAGACAAACGCCTCCAACTATGCTATTAGTGTAGTTCTTACCTAACAGTGGCATATCATAGTGAGACACTTTCAGATACAGTCCGAAAGTATCCCACTTACGACAAAGAGATGTATGTTATTGTGCAGGCCCATCGACAATGGAAGCATTACATTATGGGGAAGAAAATGGTCATCCACAGAGATCACCGACCCATGCAATTCATACAGACACAAGGGAAGTTGCCGAATAATCGCCATAAAAAATTGTCCACATATTTGCAACAATTCCATTTGAACATCAAGTACAAGAAGGGAAGCACTAATAATGTTACAAACTGTCTCAGCCGACCATCAGTTATGGTGTTGACTGTTGTGCTCGACTCTTATGGACACGAGGCTTCAAGGTGGCCGCATCTTTACAACAACGATCCAGGATTCAACAACACATACCAGATGCTCCTAGAAGGCAATCAAGTTCCATATTTTCACCTCTAGAGCACATTGTTATGCCACCTGGGACACCTTTGTGTTCCTACAAGCGAGTGTGCCAAGATGATTTGGGAGGTACATTAGATCCTACACTGCTTGCGCCATTGCCAAACCAAAAATCAAGAAGTAAGGCCTATATACTCCTTAGCAAACTCTTAGTCGGTCTCAGGACTCCATCTCCATGGATTACATGTCGGACCTTCCTTCTACTAAGCATGGAAATGGTTGCGTGTTCGTAGTCGTCGATTGATTCTCTAATATGGCCATTTTGGTGGATTGCAAGAAGAGTATCACATCAGAAGCTACTGCTAAGCTATTCTTTGAATGAGTGTGGGCACATTTTGGGATCCCATAGTCCATTATCTCAGATCGGGACAATAGGTTCCTGGGTACATTTTGGTCAAGCCTCTGGTCGATGTTGGATATCAAGCTCACTAAGTCCACAACCTTCCACCCCCAAACTGATGGCCAAATAGAGGTTGTTAATAGGATGATCATGCACATTTTGTGCATGTAAAACTCGAAGAATCCACGCACATGGGATGAAAGCCTCCACTATGTCTAGCACAACTACAACAAATCTCTCCATAGCTCGATTAGCCACAACCCCTTTCAGGTGGGGTTGGGATTCCAGCCACTATGTCCCATTGATGTGGTCATACCATTTGAAACTACTATATCAGATTCAGCTCATGTCCATTCTGAAGCTGACCGGGCTAACAACTTCATTGAGTGCATTCAGCACCTCCTCCCGCAGGTCCATGACATATTTGATAGAGTCAATGCTAAGTACAAGCAACATCATGATCAACATTGAGTGCCATACAAGTTCCCGATGGGCGACAAAGTTTGGTTACATTTGTAGAAGGAGCGCCTCAGTGGGCCCCACTGCAAGCTTTTCCCGCTCCAATATAGGTCGTACACGATCAGCAAGATTGTAAGGGGCAATGCCTTCAAGCTCAACATCCCACCGTTCCTTGGTTTCCACCTAGTACTCAATGTGTACCAGTTGGGACCATATTTTTCTCCATTGTTGGACACATCCAACGTTGTTGAGCAGCTGACACCAATAGAGCTCAACCCAAGTTGCGGCGTGCAAGCCACAACTAACAGGATCATGGACACACAAACCAAGAACACTTGTCAGTAGAGGATCAAACTATATCGAGTTGTCAAAGCAGCTCAACTCCTTCACTAGGGAAAGTGGTTCACCAAGGACCACACTCAACATAAATTCACTCACCTCATGGAGACTCTGCACGTAATGGGGACCATTGCTTCCTAAGGGGGGAGGACTGATCTAGGCAGATATTGGTGGTCACCCGCCTATTCCACCTACATTTTCGTTTGGTTTTGCTTGTTTCCTTGATTATAGCAGCATTTAATATTTTTAGTTTTTCGGGTCCTAAACTTCTGAAGTTGCTTTGACCCTCTAAACGATGACTTTTTGAGGTCTACAACAGGTCCATAGTCATAAGTAGGGGAACGTGGAAAATCCTTTATTACTTGGAGAGATCTTTCCAATGAGGTATCATACATGTTAAATGGAGATCATATGACCAAGTTACGACCCTCTGAATTTGACTGTCAAACTAACCCCAACGAGGCCCACGAACTCTTTGCATTTGATCTTTTGGGGGTAGTGTTTTAATTGTTTAGGGTTTTCCTTTATTGTTCAATAATAAAAAGGCCCTTGAGCCTCATTATAACACAGTTTAGAGGATGTAGCCGCTACATCTCTTCTCAAAGATAAGCTACCATCGTCTAAGCTAGTTTAATCCATTCTTTATGTAAGCATCTTTCAGTTCTTTGATATTAATGAAATCAAGTTTTATTTCTGTTGTGTCTTTGTGTTTATGTTTATATTTGTATTTCGTTGTGTTCCTACATAAGTCCGAATCAGAATATCTTCAATCACTTGATTGACCCTCTCTATCTATTTATCTGAATATGGATGATATGTTGTACTAAAGTTTAAATTGGTTCTAGAACCATTGAATAAACCTTTCCAAAAGTTTGATGTAAACTTGGGATCCTTGTCTAAAATTATTTCCTTAGGCACACTATGTAGCCTAGAAATTTCCCTTATAAACTTCAACGATATTTGTTGCCTTGTGTGTTAACCTCATTGGAATGAAATGTATAACCTTAGTGAGCTTATCCACCACTACCATGATGGAATCACGCTACCTCACGGTCTTGGGAAATTTTGTAATGAAATTAGTAAAAACAATGTCCCATTTCCACTCATAAATGGGTATTAGTTGTAGTAATCTAGTTGGATGTTTATGCTCATCCTTAACATTTTGGCACTCTAAACACCTAGTTATATAATCAACAACTTCATTTTTCATACATTTTTTAAAGTATTCACTTTTTACAGTCAAAATTGATTTTTGGTACCTTAGGTGTCCAACATAAGGTACTTGGGAAGGGTGAAGTTCAACCCCTAGAGCATGAAAGTATAGACCATCCTAGTGAACTCACATCCAAAAAGAGATGAGAGGAGGAATCAAAGTGGGTGCATCATAGAAGGGACTTAAATTCCCCATTTTCTAAGATTTTCTTATATGCTCATCATTCCTAGGGATCCACATAAGATGTGCACGAATCAAAGGGAAAGTGGATTGTAGGAGTTTCCATATTGGAGAACCTACCTTTTCTATTGGAACTTGATCAAAGTAACAAATTCAATGTCCCATAAGATATTTATTATGAATGACTTCTTCTCACAAGGCTTATATGTCCATGAGGAGTCATTAACACTATTTATCAATGACTTCTTTCCAAGAGGCGTATATGTCCATAAGGAGTCTCTAATACTATTTAATAAGGACATTGAGGTGGGTTTTGATCTACTTATGTGTGCAACTATCACAAAACCATATAATCTCTCTAGGTGGGGAGTCTCTAATACTATTTAAGAAGGACATGGAGGTGGGTTTTGATCCATGTATGTGCGCACCTATCACAAAGCCATATACTCTCTCTAGGTGCAACCACATGTTCAACCACTACCTCAAGGTATCCCCATGGCTTTCAGGGTAAGAGACCGTCATGAGAATTGAACCTTTCTCAATAGTGAAAACCTTCTCTTTTTTCACCATTGGATAAATATAAAAGAACATGGGGGTGGGCTTTGATTAACTAATGTGTGGATAGGTCACGATATCATTAATATAATCTTTTAGAGGCAACTACATATCTAACCACTACATGAAGGTGTCCCCATGGCTTCTACAGTAAGTGGCCCTCAAAGAATTGAACCTTGCACAATGGTGAAAATCAACACTCTTCACCATAGGATCTAACATGTTTAGGCTTTAAAAAGTATGACCTGGGAGTGGTCTTTGATCCACTTATGTGTACATGGATCACGAGACAACTAATATCATCTCTCTAGGTATAGCCAATTTTTTTACCACCATCTCAAGGTGTTTGATGAATTCCATAACTCACCCTCATGAGAATTGAACCTTACCCACTAGTGAAAACTCCTTATTTCTCATCATTGAATCTAATCCCTTTGAGCATAAATTTTGTTTTTATATTAAAAATAATACTTTTAACAAATTGAAATTAACAACTCATCAATGACAACATTAATTAAAATTGTGAATATTGTGCAAATAATAATAGTGATAGGAGAAATAATTATTAGGTGGATGGTAGGGATTTAACCTTCATAGAATATTCTAAAATAATCTTGGTAGTATACACAAATCAAAAGTTGAAATTTATTTCCAAAGTAGTTTCGCCCTTTTTGTCCTTTTAGTCTATTTGATTAATTAGGAAAAAAAATCATGTGAAAAAATGTCTTATGAAGTGAGTTATGGTTATTTGGGCATTTGGTATTGGTAAACCATGATATTGTAACAAAGTCTATTTACAGATTAGGAATCTCCATGTTAAAGTGGGAGTAAATATCCATGGTTAAGAATCTTGTTCCATGTTTTTTAAAATGTATATATGTTTAACTTATATATTGACGATGCCTGTAATTAGAGAGGAAGGAACCAGGGAGGCTGAGCGACTCAGGGTTTGCCTGCATGTATGGTTTCGAACCCTCCTAATGGGGTTTGCAGGCCGGTCCACGGCCCTGTAAACCCCCACTTGCATCCTGTACCCCCAGCTTACACGTTATTGGCCCTCGCGTTTTTACCTTGGGTCCCCCGCGGCTCGTGGTTTCTTTTTTCCTCTTTTACCCAGGCTCTTGGCGTACTTTCTCATTTCACCAAGTTTCTTTTACCCTCCAAGGGTTTTACTGTGCAGCCTGCTATCCCGGTTCGAAGCTCCCGATCCGTCATTCGCCGACAGCTTGAAGACAGCAACAGACGATCGTGACCAGCAGCTTGACCTCCAACAGCATTTCTCCAACGGATACTCCGCTGTCGGTGCCGACGACCTGCGGTTACCTGGTTTCGAGGCTGTCCCTCTCAGGCGGTTACCAGTTTTCCGAGGAAGGAGCTGCAGCTGTCACCATGGATTCGGAGGAAGTTGATTATTCGGAGTCCCCGCTGGCGGAAAGCTCCATCTGGCATACCACGTTTGCCTCATCTGGGGGTTTACACAGTGAGCCATTATCTGCTAGTCTGGAGCATCTGTCGCCCTCCATCGACCCCTCACTCCCCTCCTCGCTTTACCCTGGTGAACCCTCCTCCTGGAACTCATTTGCGGTCCCCTCGCCTGCTTCACTAGGGTTTCTGGCGGATTGCCTTCAGACTTCCCCGGTTACTGCTTCCCCTCAAGGCCCGGTTAATCCCTCCCATCCCCCGCCCCCGGTTACCTCCCTGGAGCTCCCCTCCCTCTCTTCGGCAAACCCTCCCACTTCTCTCACGGTCCCGGTCTCGGGTCCCTCCGCCCCCTCCGGTAGTTATCAAGCTGTCCCTCCCCTCCCTGAAGCTTTCCCCTCGCACGGGGCCATCCCCCCTCCCCCCACTCCCTCCCTCCCCCCGTGGGTTCACAGGACTCCGAAAATCAGGGCCGTATGTCCTCCAGACCTGCAAAGAAGCAGCGTTGTTACAAGTCTACTGCGGAGGACGTTTTCCTTCGCCTGGAAGAAGATATTCAGTGGGGCGAAGTCATGGATCTAGCGGACTGTGTCCTGGTGGGAAGGATAAGAGGCAGACATGCATCGGCTGCAAAGTTAAAACAGTGGGCGACCGAGATTTGGGGACCATATCTTGCGGATCTGCCATCGGTCCAGACCTTTGTTCGAGGATGGTTTGCTCTCCGTTTCGCAAGAGCGGACCACACGAGCTGGGTTTTATCCTCATTCTGGCATTTTGAGAAAGCCCCGGTTCTCCTAAAGCGGTGGACACCCCTCTTCGACCCGGAGACGGAGCTTTTAGGCATTGGACCAGTTTGGGTCCGGCTCCCGGGACTACCTCCGCAGTACTGGTCGGAAGACATCTTCAAAAGAATTGGGAATGCCCTCGGCACCTTCATGGAAACAGACAAGTCATATATTGCATCAGGCTCTTTGGCATTCGCAAGGATACTTGTTCACATGGATACCAGGGGGGAGTGCCTGAGCACATTACTATCCAATGGAAAGCTACTTCAAGGCGGCAGAAGCTGGACTACGAAGGCATTCCCTACAGATGCAGAAGATGTCATCAGGTTGGACATCTATACAGGGATTGCCCCCTCCTCCAGAAGTCTCAGCAGAATGCTCCAGGCCAGGAACTACCCTCCTCTGAGGGAATGCCAGACCCTCCGGTTGCAGCGGCACCAAGAGCGGACAACTTCATCAACTCGGATACGGTGGAAGCGCCCCAAGCCCCTCGCCGCAGGAAGCAGACATCAAAAGCGCCCAGGCCTCCATCCCCTCCGCTGACTCGTTCAAAGGCTGCAAAGGGAGCGGTCTTCTCCTCGGGTATGTCCACTTTTTCGTCTGCATCTATTTCTCAGTTTGCTTCTTTAAGCTTATCATCGGCTGGCATCCCCCCTCCCATCAGACTCCCGCCCCCCTCCTCCCCGTCGGCACAGGACCTGGTAAAGGTACCCTGTACATCCCTCCTCCCTGTCGGCTCACTGTATGTTACCTGCCCCATACCTGGACATACAGGGCACCCTTCATTATCCTCCTCCCCCTCTTTCCCTCTCCCTTCCTTTCCCTCGCCATCCCCCTCTGTTAATTCAACTCCGCGATATCCCACCCGATCGTTATCAAAACTGAAAACCTCGGACGCTGTGGGTATGCCGGTGGATCCCCAGCTCTTTTCGCCCAAGCAGGGGCGTGGTCGACCCTCTTCAAAATCCATTGCTCAGAAACTTACGGAGGAAGAAATCCTCCTTGGAAAACAAAAAACTCTTCCCAGGGCCCTTAGAGCGCATGTTACCCTCCCTGATCCTCCTCCATGATTATTTTGTCCTTCAACTGTAGAGGGTTGGCCAGCCCGGACAAAAAATTGGCCCTGAAACGACTCTTACTCTCAAACCCTGTGGACATTATCTTCCTACAAGAAACTTTATGCAAAGCAGACTCGGCATCCTCTATTCTGGGCTCATGGCTGCCTGGATGGACTTTCTCGGCCATTGATGTCTCAGGCCGATCAGGAGGAATAGCCATTGGGTTCAAGAACAAATCCATTCAGCTAAACAACATCTGGGGTGGAGGGGGTTTTCTGGGGGCAGAGATCTATTCGAGGGACTTGGAGGAAAACCTCATGGTTTTAAATGTTTATGGCCCCTGTATTAACAGAGAGCATTTCTGGCTAAAGCTCTTTGGCTCCCCTATTCTACAAGCGGAGAATATCATCCTGGGTGGAGATTTAAATTTCTCAATAGGATTCTCTGAATCCTGGGGACACCTTGCTCAAATAGATCCCCTTTCTGATTTCTTTGGGCGGATCCTGGAAGATCACCACTGGATTGATCTCCCTACAGCAAAGCTTCAATTCACGTGGAAGAACAACAGATCAGGGGATCAAAGCCTAGCGAGAAGGCTGGATCGTTTCATCATGAAAGAAGGACTCTGCCCCCTTTACCCTCGAGCTCGTCAATGGGTGGGAAGTGGAGGGATCTCGGACCATAGGCCCATTTTCCTGGAAATTGAAGCAAGACAACGAGCTCAAAATGCCCCTTTTAAATTCAATGCTACTTGGCTCCGGGATCCATCATACTTAAAGCTGATAACGGATTACTGGAATGCACACCCAATTTCGGAGAATATGGACCCGGCAAATGGTTTGGTGAGAAATCTCCAAGAAATAAAAGGAAAATCTAGAGAATGGGCGAAATCGAAGAGGAAACAGGATGATCAGATTCTCTCCCAGGCGGAGCAAGCAATTGAGGCTCTTGAAGAAAATTCAGATGGAACCTATTTATCTCCCGAACAAAAATCATTGTTTGAAGAATTAATCAAAAGGAGATCTCAGATTCTTAGAGATAGGGAGGACTCTTGGAGACTCAGGAGCAGAGCCATCTGGCTCAAGGAAGGGGATGAAAATTCAAAATTTTTCCATCGTTTTGCAAACGGGCGAAAGGCAATCAACACTATTTGGGAGCTGAAAGATGAACATGGTCATCAGGTCAGCAGTCAAGGGGGACTGGCTCATCTTGCAACCTCTCATTTTAAGAATATTTATAAAGCCCCAAATCAAGCAAACCTCTTGGAAATAATGAGGGTTGCAGAACTTTTCCCTAGATTTGTGGATGAGGAGGAGGCAGAGGAGCTGACAAGGGATATCTCTCTGGCGGAATTGGAAGCCACCATCAAAGGTTTCCAAAAGGACAAAAGCCCGGGTCCGGACGGCTGGACCATCGAATTCTTCATAGCTTTCTTTGAGCTCATTGGGAATGACATCCTCAAAGCTATCAACCATTGTTGCCAAACTGGATCTATCCCCTCTAGCATCAAAGCCACTTTCATCGCCCTCATCCCAAAATCGGATAAGCCAGTATCCTTTAATGAATTCAGGCCTATCTCGCTCTGCAATTGCCTCTACAAGATCCTTGCCAAAATTCTAGCGAACAGGCTTAAGCCCATCCTTTCGGCCAACATATCCTCCGAACAATTTGCTTTCCTCCACAAGCGCCAGATCCATGAAGCTATTGGCACTGCTCAAGAACTCCTCCATTCTATGAAAAGCAAAAACCTCAAGGGTATGATCCTCAAGGTGGACCTCTCAAAGGCCTTTGATAGGGTAAATCTTCTTTACATCAGAATGCTCCTCACTCACCTGGGTTTCCCTTTCCTTTTCATCAAAAGAATCATGTGCTGCATCTCTGATGTACCTTTTAGTGTCCTCCTTAATGGTTCCCCCTCCCCTTTCTTCTCTGCTGAAAGAGGGCTCCGACAGGGTTGCCCTCTATCCCCTCTCCTTTTTCTACTCATCATGGAAGGCCTAAGTAGATTGATTGCAGCAGAACACCGAAGAGGTCGTATTAAAGGGATCAAAATCACAGACAACTGTTTCCTCACACATCTCCTTTTTGTGGACGACGTGCTAATTTTCTTAAATGGAGGCATGGCTGACTCATCGGCTTTACATCAGGTTTTTGACCTCTTTCAGAAAGCTACAGGGATGGTAATAAATGTTGAAAAATCCACCCTCTCAGAGCTCGGTTGTTCTCCACATGAAGTTATCTACACCAGGAATCGCTTCCCCTTCCATATTCACCCATTGGAGGAAGGGCTAAAATACCTGGGTTTCCGGATTAAACATGGAGGTTACAGAATAGCTGATTGGACTTGGTTAATCTCTAAGGTGGAGAAAAGAATCAATGTCTGGTATAACAGATACCTCACTAGGGCAGGCAGACTCATTCTAATTAAAGCTGTGCTAGAGGCAACGCCGGTGTACTGGATGTCTTTGGCTTGGATACCAAGGGGGATACTCTCAAGGCTCCAACAAATCTGCTGCAGATTCTTATGGAAGGGATCAAATCAAGGAAACCTATTCGCCTGGGTAAAATGGGATACAATTGCATTACCAAAGAAATGGGGAGGATGGGGAATTAAGAGACTAGATTTTTTTGCAAAGGCTCTCGCTGCAAAAATGGGTTGGCAGCTCCTCACATCCAATAGTCTCTGGCAGAAAGTTGTCTTGGAAAAATATATTGCTCCTGAAAGTGTCTTCAGCTGGATCCGCAGGGAACATAGGGGAAGTGGCAACCACTCCATTATCTGGAAAGCAGTCCTAAATTCTCTTCCCTTAATCAGGGAGGGCCTGACCTGGAGAATAAAGCAGGGAACCTCTGTTCGCATTGGTGAAGACCCCTGGATTGGCTGTGGAAACATGCAAAGATTATCTGAGCGACTCCTCACTCATCTAAGGGATCAAGGAGTCACGCACATCGCCCACATAGCAGACCATGAAAACTCTGGTTTCCTCCATCAAGCTTGGAGGTCTTCCCGAGATCTCCACATCCCGGATCAATGGAGACAAGAATGGAATTCTTACACTGAGGCTCTCTCACAAGCTCACATCAGAATATCGGAGGGAGAAGACGAGATTGTCTGGGCTCATGCAAAATCAGGAACATACTCCCCAAAAGATGGTTATATGCAGCTGATGCAACACCATCAGCCAGAAATATCTCAGCCATGGTGGAAATCCATCTGGCATCTAAAAGCCGCCCCCAGAACTCGGCTGCTCATGTGGGCTATTCTATCCAACAAGATTCCTACGGGGGAAAATCTGATCAAAAGGTCTTTCAATGGCCCTTTTTGGTGCCATCTCTGCAGAAGTAACGTGGAAGATACGGAACATTTTTTTCTCACCTGTCCGAAGACTCTTGAATTATGGTCACTCCTCTCTTCTCGTTCCCCTTCCCCTCACCTGTGGCAAGGCCAGTCTATCACTGAGGCTTGGGCTACCTGGCAGGTTCAGCACTCAGGAAAAGACAGGAACATCCCCCTCCTCATGTGCTGGTCAATCTGGATTGCACGAAATAGAGCAATTTTTGACCAAAAAACCCCTCTTTGGCCGATCACCATTGCCCACATTGTAGCAGACCTCGCTCTCATTCCTGATGACCCCCCACAGGCCCCCCCTAGAACTATCACCCCTGAACACATTGACAAATCTTTCCCCTGGGCATATTTTGATGGCTCAGCTCAAGAGGATGGATGTGGGGGGGGAGGCATTCTTTACTTGCGGGAGAACCATTCCTTCTCGCTACAAATTCCACTGGGCAGAGGCACAAACAACTTTGCGGAACTCTCCACTGCAAAATTTCTCATATCTTTTGCATTAGAGAAAGGATGTTCAAAATTACAACTGTTTGGTGACTCCATGATTGTTTGCAACTGGCTAACAAGAAAATCTATTTGCTCTGCTTTCACTTTGAGACACATACTGGATGAGGCACTCAGACTAACAGATGCTTTTGAACACTTTGACTGTCGACACATATACAGGGAGCGCAACTCACGGGCGGATTACCTATCCAAACAAGCAGCGCAGAGGCAAGAAGAGACCTGGTTAATTCAAGAAGACCAGGATGGTACCTACTTTCAGCACTATCATAGACCCTTTGTCGACCAGGCACAAAGGGAAGCTCTCATATGAAAGGGGTTCCAACATGCACTTTTATTTACTGTTCTTGTATATATGCTTTCATATATTTCTGTCTAGTTTCAAGACTGTTATGGACTATGGTGACAAAACTACTATTATTTTTTGGTAACAAATTTTGGGCAGCAACTACAGCTGCATAAGAATGATTTGAACAATGAACTCTATGGCTGGTTTATTTTTGGTTTATACCTCTCCAAACTCCCTGCGTGGATAACAGTTTGATGAGAGAAGAAAATACATCATAGAATATCTGGTTTTTCTAGTGGCTTGGAACAATGACAAGCCTATTTCTGGTTTATTACAGAGAGGCAATCAGCCTCGATATGCATATGCACTGCATCTACAAAATGTAATCTCTATGATTAATAGAAATTACGACTTTTTTCTACGGGAAAAAAACTTATATATTAATTCTTTTTATAATTAGTAATAATAATAATAATAATTTAAAATAAAGTTATAATTTAGTCCCCGGTGAGGTTGGAGGAACATGGCTATATGAGGGATGGGAGTGGGGATTATTCCCTCTCGTCTACTCAAATGAAGGACATGTGGCATATCGTCAGCATGTAGTACGAGCTTTAGAGAAGCATCACATAGAAGATAGCCTTATATGCAGGTCGGTGAGAGTGGCATCGTTGTTTGTGAGTTGGGTTATGGGTATATGTGAGGAGGCTGTGAAGAGTTTGCACAGGTCACCAACATGTGCATGCCTCTTTGTATTTGGTTCTCTATGACAAAGTATCACGATTGCAAGTGAAGAATTTCCCGTGGTGTTGCTAGCAGCCAAATGCACCAAGTCTAGGATCCAAGAGAGCTTGAATGTTGAAGTTTGCTCTGCTTTTGGGTGGGTTTTGTGCAGAGGGAATGCTTTTTAAATAGGGCCGCTGGAGGAAGCTTTTTATTTTTGGGCTTTGCAATACATACTCTGCTAAGTTTTCTCGACTACTCTTGTGGTATTCATGGAATTTCACTTTCATTTAGTAGAGAGGTAGTGCTTTGTAGTGTTGTATGTTCCTTGTTGCTTTTATTTTTGGTGGAGGGTTGCCTGGGTAACCATGATTTCAAGGTCAATGGTGGCTGTAATTGGGGGTCAATAACAAGTGCTTGGGTCATGGTATTGTTTTTGGATACTCAGGAGTTATGTTTGGTAACTACAAGCCCCTTATCATGAGCTAGAGATCGCAGTCAAGGGGTTGCAAGTGCGGTGAGCATAGAGCCCTATTTTGAGTGTTTCCCTATTATATTTTTCTTGCAGTATGCGAGAATTCCCAGTCAATGGTGATTAGCAGAAAATTCTCCATATGGATTAGGAGAATTAGGGCCATGGGTTGGTTCTCAGGGCCTCTGGCATATTACTCTCGCTCTAGGAAGTGTTGGGCTAATTTGGGCAAGGTCGATGTTGTTAAGAGAAGAGAGTCGACATTCTTTTGGAGTGTCAATTTGGAGAGGAAAAGTGGCAGCTCTTGCTGGGATTTGCCTGTCCTAGGTGAGGTCTGGATTCATTATTATTGGCACTTGTTTGTTGGGTACCAAGATCTAGAGTTGTGGCTAGATCTTTGCATATTGTTGTACATTTAGAAGTGGTCGCAATGGGGTGGGGTTGGTGTGAGCATGCACAAGCAGTGTGGTAGAGCGTAGAGAGGGTTCAACCTTAGAGCATAGTGAGCTGAGCACAAAGGGGAAGTCGAAGATATGGGGGAAGAGGATGGAGTGGAAGCGAGGTTGTAGGAGGAGGTGGCCCTCAACCATGCCCCTTCTCTAGTACATATGTACGTTCCTCCTACTCCTCATGCCTTGGGCTCACATCTTCAATACTTCCCCCATTTCTTGGAACAACTGGGACAAAACCACCATGATGACCATAAAGAGGTCATAGCCTTCATGAATGATTTGTAGCAAAATTAGTGGACTATGGAGGATCCTTTGGGTTCACTTCGATAGGGCTAGAGTAGAATGTCTGAGCGATTGGAGCACCTGCAGTAGAATGTCTGAGCGATTGGAGCACTAATAAGTAGTCATTGTTATAGTACTATGGGCCAATACCATAGCTTATCAATACCATATGTCAATATGACACATGTTGAAATGACATTTTCTTTAATTAATTAAATTTTAGATAAATCAATTAAAATGCACAACTAACTAGCATATAAATATGTGAATACTACAATGAATATTGTAGCATATTTCATGGAGGTTGAATCTTTACCATCTATCTATTAATTACTGATAAAGCCTATTTATAGAATAAAATAGAATGGACAAAACCCTCTTTCTATATATATATTAATTATTTAAAACAAATTTTTTATTTTTTATTTTAACAAAATAATATAAATATTTTAATGAATGGTTATGTTTTCTTTTGTAGGTTTAGTGGGAATAAATCTTCATCATGTCCAATATTCACAATTATAGGGGTAGGGAATTGAACCTGTGATGTCACATGAAGGAGTGCCTTAACAAAGCACCAAATATTCACAATTATAAAGGCAGAGAATTGAATCTATGACTGCACATCAAAGAGTGTCTTAACAAAGCACCAAATCACTGTGTATCTAAAACCCTAAAACTTATAATGAATAATTATGCTATTTTAAAAATGAAAGGATTAAAAAATAAATAAATAAAAATTTGGCATAATTTAAAGAAATTCCGATTTCTACGGTGCGAAAGTCTGTTTTCCCCGAAAGTTCATCGTTTCATCATTTTCTACGATCCGAAATTTATATGACCGTAGAAATTTGATCAACATTTATTCCAATCAATGGACACAGAAAATTTTCACATGGCCAATGTATAACGCGTAAGCACTCTAATGGGTATGTCAATGCAATGAGAATGACTCTTGGGCGCATATAATGGGCAAACCCAGAACTGTACCGCACAATACTTATTACCAAAGCGACAGAAAACACATTCATCTTCCCGGAACCTTCGAAGGTCATGCTTTGCCGTGAACAGACGAAGGTCATCTTTGCCGTGAACCTTCGCAGGTCATCTTCCCGGAACAGACGATTGTGATATCAGTTAAGTGGCGATTGTGATATCCGTGAAGTGGCGCATGAAATTTCGCAGAAGTTGCCATGACGAGTCTTAGTATCCATTCAAGAAGTCAATGAATCGTCCAAAGCGGGAGATTCCGCCCATACCCGTGTTCCCTGGCGATAAGGCGGAAAGGGGTTCGCCCATGAGAATCGAACGCGTGACGTTCCTGTGCAAAGATGCTTCGCTTCTATGTTTTATACGCAGGCCAGATGAAACTTGGGAGACAAATTTGCGCGTGGCGTGTGGTCACCGTTTCATTACCAGTTTCTTGATCAGTTTTTATAGTTTGATTTGGTGCTGAGAAGAGGGGAATGTATTATGTTCTGGTTAAACGCTGCAGCGCCGAGCTTTGCTATGAAAATTTCATACCAGTTTGGTTTTAGCCTTTAAATACTTTGAAGGCGAGTAGGTTGTCATCTCTCCTGCGCATGAAAAGGGTCACCATGAGCTCCGGCGGGCCCGAAAACCCGCGGAGTTTTTCCCCGAGAGGAAGTCCTCCGTGGGAGAATTACGAGCGATTCAATCACAGCGATGACGAAGTCGAAATGCAGAACGAAGTTGAGAATTCCGGGCGATTCAATCACAGCGATGACGAAGACGAAATGCAGGACGATGTTTTCAATATTCCGCCCAAGAAAGCACCACTTGAAAACCTCAGAAAATGGAGAGTACGTATACAGTTCTTTCAGAATTTGAATGTTTTTACTGCTTCTGCCATAACTGTGAACTTTTTTCCCTGAAATTTGAGATTAATTTTATTTGAAGGTACTCTGTTAAATTTGGCTGGAGATTAGTTTTTTTCTTTCAGCCCGTAGACACTTATCACCTACTTGTGGCTTCAGATAACTCATAGTCTATTGGCACGGGATGATTTTCTGGGGTTCTCTCTTTTCACTTTTTGGTGTTTTTTTTTTTCTTTTTATACGAAATATGTGACAAGGTAAATACTAACTTGACAAAGTACGTCATTGTTAAGTGGACCACAATTTTGAATAATTTAAAATTATTATTTTAAAAATCTGTTATTGTAAATTAGTCAAAAGTTGGACTTAGTTGGGCTTAAGTGCATGTCATTGTCTTGTCAATTTATATTGTTTTTTGTAGCTTTCATGTCATTGTGAAAGCTATGTTATGTATGTAAGATTAAAGATTGGTTTAGGTGTGAATTGAGTGATTTCGAATATTTTAAGAATTCATCGTTGACATGATATTATTTTGGACCTGCCATATATTAAGATGAAACTAGGAGAAAATAAATATATGGTTTAAAAAAAAGAATTGAAATTCATTTATTTAAATGTTGTATATTTTTAAACCACAGTGTATAATTTTTTTTTATGGGTTTTTTTAGGTGGTGGTGGGAGGATGTTGAGCTTTGGCTCAAATCCACATTCCATCTTAATGTGCCTTTAGCTTTGAGCATTCAATGCATTCTATGTTAATCAGGACACCACTACCCTCACTTAATTCTCGACATTAACATCACTCGTGTTGGTGCTCCAATGTCTTCATCAAGGGTGCTTTCTCCAAGTTCTTTGATATGGTTTCCATTATCATTTTAGCTCTCACCTCCTTTTTGTTTCCTTCTCCTGTCATGAATTTCGACAAAGACTCCCCTTTTTAGGTTTCCTCGCCTAGTTTCCTCCCCCTTGCTTATCTCTTGCCCTTGCTAGAACTGATTGTGGAGGAAGGATTCGAATTTGTGGTGGTAAATTTGGCCCATGTCCTTTAGGATAGTATCCTTCTCTTCTTTTGTTTGCATTTCTTGTGACCTTTTGTTCTAAGTCTCCTTAATCTTGTTAGATTCTTCCTTCTCCTAGTTGTCATGAGCTATTAGAGAGCTCACTGCGATAGGGGAGGTGAAGGATGAGGAAGTGGAGGTTGTAGAAGTGTAGGAGAACCGTGATAGAGGAGTAAGTGCATTGTGAGCGTCAAGGAATTTTGGAATCGAAGGTTATGCATGGTGTTGTAACTTGGATCCCAGATACTGGGAACATTGGGGGTCGTCAAAATCACTACTTATATATTGTTGATCCCTATTGGCATGTCAAGTTACTTAGGGGGAAATTTATGGTTGATCGAAGGGAAGCTCAAGACAACCTCATGGAAAAACTGGAGGAGCTTAAGTTGTTGATGATGGATGTGGAGGGTCATCTAGCTCTCCTTAAAATGGGTTCACCTCCAAGCCCATTAGTGACACCACATTGCAAGGGGTCCAACCACCACCATTGTTATAGACACCTCCTTGTCTTCATGAATTACAGGGTTCTCTTTGTTGTTGTTATGTTTACTTTGCTCTAATTTTTGGTCTCTCTAGTGCTTGTTCCAGAGGTTGGTTTCCCCACTTATGGGACAACCATTTTCTTTTTTATACATATATTATTAGAGACAAGCATATAGATACATAGGAATGTCTATAATTTTGTTTTTTCAATAGTCGGTTTCCCAATCATGGGGCAACAAGGTGTTCTCCCCAGCAACTCTCTTTTGGATAATGGTGGACTAGCAATCATTATGTCTCTACTTTTGTTTCCCATGAGGTAGGCTAGAGGCAATGAATAACTCCTGACTTTTGTAATTCATGAATTATCAATAGAAAAATCAACTTACAAAAATAAGGTATGCATAGGTATCAATTATTTTTCCTTATTTTTTTTGTAAATAAAAGTTGCGCACTGTTTATATGAGCCATTGAAAACTTCTCAAATTTTCGACATCACTTAGAATTTTATTTGTATGGTTGACATTCATATTCAATGGAGAAACTTTTACCATATTTTCTTGTAGGAGATATCCAAGTGGTATAATTATATAACTTTGACTACAACATGGACCTTTCATTATACAAATGATATCCTTATCCAAGGGAGAAACTTTGACCATGCATGCAAGTAGGAGACCTCTGAGGAGACCATGATAGACATTTCGGCAAACACATTATGAACATGTAATCTATAGGTTATAAATGCATATATGAACATATGGGTCTCATACTTATCTGAAAATCATCAAGAAGGTCTGATGCCCTCTCACAATAGTTAAAACAACATCTATTAGGTCATGCATTCATAATCCATTCATTTACTAATCAAAACATGATGAGACACATAACTAAAGTCTATCATTAAACCATGCTTATAACATCATATAATCAAAATAATAACAATGATAGAACAACCATCAAAGCCACATAATAACAAGCATAAATACTCATGAAAATACAAGAGGAAAAGAGCTCTTATTAACATATGCAAAATCCAACCAAGTCAGGGACTTCCACGTACCACCCGACCATAGATTGCGCTAAACCAAATATTTATTTTAGCCAATCACCCCTGTTCCATATTCTAAGCATGAATGTGGGACTCGCAACAAAACAACCAGGGCTTCCTCAGGCTTTACCGTGTATCTTGCCATTACTGGTCAAGGGATTTCTAGGTCTGAAACCCTCAACTATACAACCAGGATTTACCTCAATCCTGCCATTATCGGTCAAGGGATTCCTAGGCCCAAATAAAGAAACATACATTACCAGGCTTTACCACAATCCCGCTAAAACCAGTCAACAGATCACTATACCCTAAATAAGCATGCATGCCTCCATATTTCTTCACCAATACCTTCAACAATTTTCTCGTCTCCACCCTCAGCCTTTACCGTGTATCTCGCCATTACCGGTCAAGGGATTCCTAGGCCCTTGGAAATTTTCCTGAGACCACCTCACCTGGTTCCAAAACCATCCGACAATCTGCCTCAACCAAATGAAAGCACCCCATCACACCATGGCTATCCAGAAATTGCAAGGAAAAGTTGAAACCACTGCCACACCTAGCAAATCCCATGCCAATGACAGCAAGAGAACCAAATACACACATACCATGCATGCCAAAACTAGTAAGGAAATCATACATGCAACTTGATACCTGCAAAGTACTCATGTTGTAGTCGTTTGATCCAACTCTCCCTTGCTTGATCCTTGCTTCGCTTTGTTTTCTTGTCATTCCTTTGTCTTCCTTTCTTCAATGCTAGAGTGCTTTAAGAATGCTCTAAGTGTGTAAGAGTATGAGGGAGCCGCAATACTTGAGTACAAGATGCTACTTAGAATCCTTGATACCCAACTGTGTGCAAAGGGTATGAAAATATTTTTGAACTTTGGCATGTATTGGTCCCTTCCCTGCCATAGTGTGGTCCATTTTATGTACTTATCTTCATAGCTCCCGACAGGGTAATATTGTTCCTTGGCGGTGTCTCAGAAAGAATTCCAAGTGGGTGTGGAAAAAACTAGTGAGGGCTCCAACTCGTCCGTCTGCTTGCAGTGGGATTCCCACCAGTGCTTGACATGGGGGCAACCTTGAGGAGTGCAAAAGTAATATTTTCCCTATTGGAAAAATTATGGACGAAAAAATATCCTTCTAACAGATTCAACTGTTTATCTACGACATCTATATTTATCCGACCTTCAAATATATGAATGTAGAAGTTAATTTGTACCTTGAAGGGTATAGTTCTGCCTAGGTGGTTGTTGAATGAAGATGCTTTGCCCACTAATATCGATCGAAGGATTTGGGAAAAGTTATCCATCTCATTCCTTTTTCGCTTAAGGGCTTCTTCGAGCAACATTTTGAAAGGATCTTCTACTCCCTCATCTTTGTTTTCTTCCACCATGGGAGGTCGACGAGGTCAGCAAAACCAGTTTTGCAAAGGTTCAACCAGTTCAAGTTCTAATTCCTTATACCCCGACCTCGTTGAGGAAATACAAAGAAAAACAGAGAAAGAGAAGACAGTTCTGATGCCACTTATCCATATTTATGCAGGAACAAAATGAAATACAGATTCAAACAAAAACACATAGTCCATGGATATGGATCCCAAGGCTGGCTAGGAGTAGGAATAGGGGTGTACAAGCCTTGCTTCTTGATGGTTGGCTCGACGATGGCACAAGAAGTGTAGGATCTCATATATTTTCCAATATCATGTTAGAGTTTTTTCTAATAAAAATACTTTTGTAAAACTACCACAATTTTTCCACGCCAAAGTGTCATGCGACCCAACTGTAGTGTGCCTCCAAAATCAACTTAACACGCTTGCTTGAAGACACACAAAGGTGGCCCAAGTAGCATAATAATGCATCCTAGAGGTGGAAGTCTGGAACTTTCTTGCCATCCACTAACATATGGTATGTGGTGGCGAACTTTAGATCATTTTTGTATAGTTGTGGCCATCCATACATCTCGTGGCCACAAGAATTTAGAACAATGGTCAATATTGTGACCAGAGGCCAATTAAGGCAATCTAAAACATGATTCCTGCTACCCTGTAGAAATTCCCATTGTATATCACCTGATAATTCAATATACTAAAGCAAAATACTTGATCTACTTCTACAACAAACTTTGCGGAAGCTTAATCAATTTTGAGCAAGATCAAATAGAACAAATATAACAGAGAATGAGAAATCAATCACACATGAACACAAAAGAATACTCTGGGGAAAGCCTCAGCTAAAAACCCCGTTATCTGTATCATCATACAAGTGGAAATATCTCTGGATTACACAAAGCTTTAGCTCACAAGCTATCCAGCTCTTAGTACAATCGCTCAATGCTACTCATAGATTGAATAGACACAACATATGCCTTCCTCTAGTCCTCCAAGTCTCCTATTTCCTTGCGTAGTTTCTCTTGGGTCCTCTGGCTGCCACCTGTGTGAATTTACCTCTCACACAACTCACCAAACTCAGAAGTAACTACGCAATCTCCAAAGAATGAATTCCTTCTACATGCAAGAGATATCCTCTATGGAATATTCCTGCAGCTGATAGTACACTGTCCCATCCTCTGATCTCAACTGGGTCTCTGACTGAACTGACATTCATGAGTTATTTATTAGAGAATATTCAGTTATTTGAAGTACAAAAGTTACATGCATGCATGCATTAACTAACTGAACTCACAATTAGTTCCACAAACTGTTGGAACTAATCTAACTGGACTTAACTCAGTTAACTGAGCTAACTAATTACAACTCAAAGTACAACTCATCCTGATCACTTTAATTAAGGGATAACTTCCTCAATCAAAGGGAAAATTGTTGCATGTCTTCACATAGACTTCATGTTTGATTTTCTCTAACTAATTAACTCAAGATGAATTAATTAATTATTTTTCAAATAGCTGCTAATATCAAATTCGAATTTTAATTCTCAATTTTAGTTCAGGGACTAACTAAAATTGGAATGTATCCTGGAATGCTATTTTTATCACTTCTATATTTAGTTTTCTTGTTACTATTTTCAACACTCCCTCTCAACAAGAAAGGGATTATCTATTAACCCAATTCTGTCTCTGTGGAACTCAAATTTGTATTTTGATAATGCCTTAGTCAAAACATCTGCATCATGTTCCTCGGTCGAACCATACAGCAAGAACATGATCCTCTTCACCACACAGTATCGAAGATGATGATACTAGATATCGATGTGCTTGGACCTGTCATGAAATACTGGATTCTCAGAGAGTTTGATACAACTCTGATTATCGCAATAGATCATAGTCGGATCCATCCTCTGACCAAACAATCCAACTAGAATTTTCCGCATCCAAATGGCCTCACATGCTGCCTGACTGGCAGCCATGTATTCAGCCTCTGCTGAGCTAAGTGCAACTGACCTTTGCCTATACCTCGAACTCATGGAGGAAACATAGACCTCGAACTCTATCTACTACAGAGCTGCCATAGCCACACATAGTCGAGAGTCTTTGTGCTTGAAGGGCGAATTTCCACTCAATGATATATCTTATATAAGTAATTATGCTTTTCTTTCAGTAAGGAACATGCTTAGAGCCTTTCTTTCCTTGCACTAGGAAGCGCAAGCCCCTCCGGGACCTTTCTTTCATGCTTAGGAAAGAGCTTAGTTCTTTTGAATGAAAGAAAGAAAGAGCCAGGAGTCCTAGCCGATCATTGACAGAAGGTCATTGACATAAAGACATTACCAGAATAAGAGTAGCACCTCTAGCGAATCACCTTTAGCCTCACCTAAACCAGGGAAGGGAGGGAATAACCAGAAGCCGGATAAGCCCTAGCCTCCTACCACATGATGCCTACGATATATTTACTTACGTTGATTCACACAATAAGAAGAGGAGCCATAGGCCAATCAATAATGTTAAGGAGCTGAGGACAATTGATGATGGATTTTGAAGAAAGAGCTGGATGATGGATAAGGATTCTGCCTGCCCATCAGGAGTTGCCGGGATATGAAGAAGGAAAGGTGCGGGATGGGGACAGCCTTGATTGATTTGATCGATGCTCAGTTGAGAGGAGCCACAGGTAGGGATGTCGCTGGATAGATTGATTTCGGGCTGCGAGAAACAAACAAGTGATGCACTTAACCACGGGAATGGGTGCGCCAAATGAAAACCCATACGGGTACGCTCTTATACCGAACTATTGTTGATATTGGGATTGCTAGATTTTCTTCATTGAGCAATAATGAATGAATGGCTTCTTAGTACCAAGAAACTCCAGCTCAACCAAGGTTGAAAATTCCTCCTAAAGTGTTTTTCCGGTCTGATGGACTCCTTGCCCAATTTGCATCGGTGAAGCCCTGAAGCTTCACTCCCTTTGTCCGTATGTACCCTAATCCATATTAAGATGTGCCTTTGAGGTATCTCAGCACATGCTTCGTTGCCTTCCAAAACAGCTTGGTAGGCTGAACCATAGCTTGACTCAGCTGGTTCACTGCAAAGCACAAATCTGGTCGTGTGTTCACTAGATACATCAATGACCCCACAAGCTGCCGATAAACAATAGCAGCTACTACCTCTCCTGAAGTAGCATCCTCCTTCCTCCAGTTACCTACTAGAGGACTCTGCACGGGCTTGCACTTCTCCATGTGGAATCACCTGAGTATCTCATTGGCATACTTTCCTTGAGACACAAACACTTCCCCATCCTTCTGCCACACTTCCATGCCTAGAAAGTAGTGCATAAGACCCATGTCTTTCATCTCGAACTCTCTTGCAAGGTCCTCCTTGCAAGACTTGATCAATTGATCATCACCTATCAATATCATATCATCAACATAAAGAACAATGATCAATGGCTTACTTTCTACCTCACCTGAAGTAGCATCCTCCTTCCTCCAGTTACCTGCTAGAGGAGTCTGCATGGGCTTACACTTCTCCATATGGAATCGCCTGAGTATCTCATTGGCATACTTGCCTTGAGACACAAACACTTCCCCATCCTTCTGCCACACTTCCATGCCTAGAAAGTAGTGCATAAGACCCATGTCTTTCATCTCGAACTCTCTTGCAAGACTTGATCAACTGATCATCACCTGTCAATATCAGATCATTAACATAAAGAACAATGATCAACGGCTTACCTTCTACCATGATGTGGTAAAGGTTCGCATTCGCTTCACCCTTTGTGAAGCCCAACCTGGTGAAATAGTTGTCGATCCTGGTGTACCAAGCACGAGGTGCTTGCTTCAGCCAGTACAAAGCTCTCTTGAGTCGGCACATATGCGACTCATGATCGAAGGTCTCAAATCCTTCTGGCTGCTTAATGTACACCTCTTCCTCAATCTTGCCATTGAAGAACGCAGTCTTCACATCCATCTGATGGATCTTCCAACCCATCTGAGCTGATAGTGCCAACATTGATCTGATAGATGAGTACCTTGCTACAGGAGCAAAGGTATCATCATAGTCGATCCCCTCAACTTATGAGAAACCACGGGAACAAACTTTGCCTTATGTTTCTCCACACTACCATTAACTGCTTGCTTTACCTTGTAAAGCCATCGAGAACTCACCACTGACTTGTCCTCTGGTCTTGGGACAAGATCCCAAACATTGTTCCGAACGATGGAGTCGTACTCCTCCACCATAGCATCAACCCAGACTAGTTGCTGCACTACTTCCTTGAAGGAAGATGGTTTGGTCTCTACAAACTCCCCAACCAGGGCCATGTACCCAGTGTACCGCTCAGGTGATCTCCTCTGTCTGCGTTGAGAGGATGGCTATCCCACATTCTCTCTTGCATCCATCACCAATCTATCAGCTTCCCTTCAGCGTTTCCACCCATCTCTGGAAGACTCTACATGAGTGATGTCTCCACTCCTAGATCCTCTGCATGCAGCTGCTCCGCATTAGTCTAAGGCTCCTCCTTAGGAAATAAAAGTTCCTCCTCTGCATGCAACTTGAGTTCCCTCTCAAGGAAAACTCGCATGGCTTTCTGCTTGTCGAACATCAGATCTCTGCATACCACTGTCCTCTGACTGGTAGGTAAGAACACCCGATAGTTGTGGGGTGTATCAATGTACCCCACAAGTATCCCCAACTCAGCTGTTGGATCTAGCTTCTTCCGGGCATCTTTGGTCACATGGCAATAAACCAATGATTCAAAGATCCTGAAGTGACTCACATCTGGTCTCTTCCCAGAAAAGGCCTCCACTGGTATCTTCATCCCCAATATATGATGCGGACTTCTATTTTGCAAGTATATTGTTATATTGCATGCCTCAACCCACAAATGAAGTGGTAGGCTTTGGTCATGCAATGTCGCTCGAGCTGCTTCCACAATCGATCTATTCTTCCTTTCATCCACCCTATTCTGTTGTGGGTTATGGGGTGTCGTCATCTCCCGTTTAATTCCTTCTGCTGCACAGAAGTCCTTAAATTGATTGGAGACATACTCTCCACCATTGTCGCTTCGCAAGGCTCTTATTTTCTTTCCAGATTCTTTCTCAACCAAGGCTTTGAACTCACAAAACCTTGAGAAGGTTTGATCCTTCTTCTGCATGAAATAGATCCAACATCTACGAGAAAAATCATCAATAAAAATAACATAGTACCTTTGTTTAGCGGTGGAGGCTGTAGAGAATGGTCCACACACATCTGTATGAACTCGCTCCAGGATTGCTCTAGCTCTACTATCTCGATCCTGAAAGGAAGATTTTGTATACTTACCCAAGGTACAACCTTTGCATGTATCCACTTGCTCCAGTTTGCCCTTAGGAAGTCCGGTAGAAATTTGTTGCATGATCTTCAAGGCCCCATGGTGCAAGTGGCCCAATCTTCTATGCCATAGCTCACCAACATCTTGGCTCTGCACCAACTTTTCTTTGGAACTCAATGCAACATAGTCGTCTACCTCCAGCTTGTAGAGATTCTTAACTCAAATCCCAATCCTCTTGGTCTGTCCAGTGCCGATATGCCTCAGGAATGCCTTTCCTTTACTAAAGACTACATCATAGCCTTTGTCTTCCAACATAGCGACGAACACAAGGTTCTTCTTCAGACTAGGCACATACTTTACATCAGTCAGGGTGAGAGGAGCTCCATGCTCCCTCTGAAACACAACTGTACCTTCACCTGAAACACAGTACTTTCCATCATTGCCCATCTTTATGCGCATTTGGAGGTCCTTCTCCTCCAAGGTACTGAATAGACTCTTGTCATCGGTCATGTGAAATGAAGCTCCACTGTCTAGGTACCAAACACAACCCACCATCTATGAAACCATGCATGCGATGAGGGTGAAATCCAATTCGAACTGTGAGGCCAGTGCCTCACCATTTGATCCTTTCGAGGATCCCTTCTTGGATTTCTTCTGTGGACAACTGTAGCATAATGGCCCACCTCATGACAATGAAAGCATGACACTTTCGATTTGTCAATCTTCTTCCCACCATGGGAAGCACTCGATTTGGAATGGGAAGCCTTCCCCTTCCCTTTCCTTGCCTTACTCGCTAAGGCTAGATTTTCTTCATCATCTTGCTTTGATGAAGATCCATCTCTAGTGCTTCTTCTTATCTTCTCCTGCATCAGATCTGACCAAAGTCGTTCCCAATCTGGCAGTTTCTCTCTTCCATTTACTGAGTCTTGGTAGCTATGCCAGCTCTTAGGAAGACCAAGGAGAGCAAGACTCACCATGTCATCATCGGCTGTCGTGATCCCTACACTTCCAAGCTCATCCCTACAGGTGGTGAGCTTGTTCAGATATGTAGAGATCGTGTCGCCTTTTTCACACTGATTTTCCGAAGCTTGTCTTTCAGCGCCAGCTTCCTCTAGTCGTTGCTGTTCTGATATAGATCCTTCAGTGTTTTCCACATTGAAAACGGTGTCTCCTTCCCATGGAGACTCGAGACAATATGGTCTCGAACTCCCTCTAGAAGTATTCTCCTCGCTCTAGCCACACATTTCTTGCATTCCGCCAATTCTCGTTAGCAGCAGCTGGCTTGGGGACTTCTTGATCATTGAAGTCCTTCAAACTGTTGTCCTCTAATACTGCTTCCCTGCGATCCTTCCAGGCTATATAATTCGAGCTGCCATCAAGGGCATACTCGAGTCTCAAACCGTTGAACGCCATTGGTGAAATTTAAGATTTGATAAGAATTCGACTTCTATAATCAGGAACTTCAAACTTCGAACTTCTCCCTTCTTTGTATATTTTTCTTCGCTTTGATCACCTTTGCTCCGATACCATGTAGAAATTCCCACTATAGATCACCTGATAATGCAATATACTAAAGCAAAATACTTGATCTACTTCTACAACAAACTTTGCGGAAGCTTAATCGATTTTGAGCAAGATCAAATAGAACACATATAACAGAGAATGAGAAATCAATCACACATGAACACAGAAGAATACTCTAGGGAAAGTCTCAACTAAAAACCCCGCTATCTGTATTATCATACAAGTGGAAATATCTCCGGATTACACAAAGCTTTAGCTCACAAGCTATCCAACTCTCAGTACAATCCCTCAATGCTGCTCATAGACTGAATGGAAACAACATATGCCTTCCTCTAGTCCTCCAAGCCTCTTATTTCCTTTCGCAGTTTCTCCTGAGTCCTATGGTTGCCACCTGTGTGAATTTACCTCTCACACAACTCACCAAACTCAGAAGTAACTATGCAATCTCCAAGGAATGAATTCCTTCTGCATGCAAGAGATATCCTCAATGGAATATTCCTGCAACTGATAGTACATTGTCCCATCCTCTGATCTCAACTGGGTCTCTGACTGAACTAACATGCATGAGTTATTTATGAGAGAATATTCAGTTATCTGAAATACATTAGTTACATGCATGCATGCATTAAATAACTGAACTCGCAATCAGTTCCACAAACTGTTGGAACTAATCTAACTGGACTTAACTCAGTTAACTAAGCTAACTAATTACAAATCAAAGTACAACTCATCCTCATCACTTTAATTAAGGGATAACTTCCTCAATCAAAGGGAAAACTGTTGCATGTCTTCACATAGACTTCATGTTTGATTTTCTCCAACTAATTAACTCAAGATGAATTAAATAATTATTTTTCAAACAGCCGCTAAGATCAAATTCGAATTTTAATTCTCAATTTTAGTTTAGGGACTAACTAAAATTGGAATGTATCCTGAAATGCTATTTATAGCAATGCTATTTTTAACACTTCTATGTTTAGCATTTCTTGTTGCTATTTTCAACATACCCTTCTTGTATTTAAAGTTCAATTGGAATTGTTGTAGATTTGTGAACGACTTCTGATGTCGATCGTTCTGTAACTTCCCTTGTGTTTGTATATACTAAAGAGCTCAGTGATCTGTGTGGATGATCGTCTCCTTCCCCAGAATGTAGTGTTTCCATTGCCGACAAGTCTGCATGATGGAATACATCTCTTTATCATAGGTGGGGTATTTTTGAAGTGTATCAAAAAGTGTCTGATTATGATAGGCCACTGTATGCCCTTGTTGGGTGAGAACTGCACCAATAGCATAGTCAAAGGCATTTGTCTCAATTTCAAATGGTTGTTGCAGGTCTGACAACGTGAGTACTGGTGCAAAGCAAAGATGTTTCTTTAGGTCAACGAATTTCTTCTGTTGGGACTCAGACGAGAAAAACTTTGCTTTCGCTATGCCCTTGGTAACTTGACTCAAAGGCCAAGTGATATGAGAGAATTCCAATACGAAACTCGGGTAAAAATTGGCAAGGCACAAAAAACTACGAAGCTCTGTTAGAGTGGTCGCGACTGACCAATCCCAAATGACTTGGATCTTAGCTGGATCCACATGCATGCCTTTCTCATCAATGATGTAACCCAGATATTGGACTTGGCTCATGCTAAAGGTGCATTTCTCCAAGTTGACACATAGTTTCTGCTACCACAGGGTTTGAAGGACTTGTCGAATGTGCTGCAACTGTAGCTCCAAATTCTTGCTGAAGATGAGAATGTCGTCCAGGTATGCAACCATGAAAGAGTTGGTAAAGGGTCGCAAGATGTCATCCATAAGTCTCATAAAAATTGCAAGGACATTTGTCAACCTGAAAGGCATAACCAACCACTCAAAAAGGCCCTCCTTGGATTTGAATGTGGTCTTGCATACATTTGTGGGCTCTATTGGAACCTAGTGATAGCCAAACTTTAATTCGATCTTATTGAAGTACTTAGCCCCCTTGATCTGGTCAAGAAAGTCATCAATTTGTGGGATTGGATATCTGTTCCTGACAGTGATTTTATTCACTGCTTGATAATCAATGCAGAGTCTCCAGGTCCCATCCTTATTCTGTACAAGTAAAATCGGGGTCCCACAAGGTGAGGAACTTGGTCAGATGTTCCCTTTTTATAGAAACTCCTGGATCTACAACTTGATTTCTTCATTTTCTTGAATAGAGCGACGATATATCGTCACATTGGGTAGGGGTTCCCTGTGAGTTAGATCGATCAAATGCTTGACCTGACTTTGCAAAGGTACTCCTGTGGGTGAGGAGAAGATGAGAAGAGGAGGGTGAGGAGTGCAAAAGTAATATTTTCCCTATTGGAAAAATTATGGACCGAAAAATATCCTTCCTTCATATGCATCTATCCGAGCTTCAAATATAGGAATGTCAAAGTTAACTTGTACCTTGAAGGGTCTGGCGCCTGCTAGGTGGCTGCCAGATGAAGATGCTTCGCTCGTTGATACCCACTGAAAGATCTGGGAAAAGTTATCCATAATCTCATTCCTTTGTCGCTCGAGCGCTTCTTCGAGCAATATTTGAAATGATATCTTGCTCCCTTGTCTTTCTTTTCTTTCACCATGGGAGGGCATCGAGGTTGGCAAGGTCGGCCTTGCAATGGTTCAACCAGTTCAAGTCCTAACTCCTTATACCCCGACCTCATTGAGGACTAATGGGCCTCTAAATTAGACATAAATTAAGATCCATCTGACCCTCCTTCAACACATTAAACCTCTCTTTTTGCATTAGGTAATGTATTTTTAACTTTAATATGTTCATTAGGAAGGTTTATGGATAATTGCATATTTGTGTCTAATATGATTTATTTTTGTGCAATATTGTGAGAATATTGGGCAGGCTATGAAGATTTGGAGGAGGACATAATTTAGGGACTTTCTCCCTAATATAGGAGGATCAATAGTAAATAATAAATCAAGAAGATATTATGAAATTATGGCACAGATTGTGGAGCTCCAATGATTGAGAAAATCTAGGAATGTGTTCCCTGCCATTTAATGCATATTCCTAGTATTGGGAATCAAATCCACTAATCAAGGGATTTTGGTGGGGAAAGCTTCTTCCTTTCATGGGGAATGATTCCTAATCATTTTGTATAAGTACCAAGTCGAATTTTCCTCTAGGGATTGATTTTTATTAGTCTTCTTGTGGAGAGAACTCGTATTTTTGCACCTCCACTATCATTTCTTGCAGGGATGTAATTGTATTAATGGAAATAATAAAGATTGGTGCCATGTTCAGCTTCTAAATTTTGGTCTCTTTCATAGGACTCTGAGTTTCCTGGGGTTTGGTCATCCCAGGAGCCTCAGAGCCGTTTTGTATCATTTACTTTTTTCCTTTTCACTTCTTATTCACATGCATCTCTTTTTTTTTTTTTTTTTTTTTTTCCTATTTCTGCATTTAGTATTAATGATTTATTGTTGTAGGATTGGATTAAATGGTTGAAGTAAGTTGTTTTGTAGGATCAAAAACATAATTTAATCATTAGAACAACTTTGGAAGGTCATAGTAATCATTGAGTTACTTGGATTAATTTGCTTATTCCCAAATCTAGATTTTTGGAAGTCCTTTGTGTCAAATAACAGTAAATTTCTACTATTTTTTAGTGCATACTAACGAGCTTCAATCGAGTTGATTCCACTTGCATTAGATCAAAAAACATTCTAGTTAATAATAAAAATTACCCCATTGCATTTTCACTTGATTATGTTAGGCATCTGATAGATTTACTAGCTCACTAATTTTCAAATTTCTAGATTTTAGACTGGTAATTTTTTGTCATTTTTTAGCATGGGTTAACAAAGGTATTTTTGAGTGATTTCACTTGGAATGGAGACCTAATACATCCTAATCAATAACAAAATTTGTCCAATCGAATTTAGATTTGATTTGGTTGGTCATTCGGTGAATTTGTTAGTATATCATCTACCTAATTGTCTGTTGGGACATACTGTAGCATAACGATCTCATCCTGCACCAAGTTCCTAATATAGTGGAAATTGTTGTTGATATGCTACATCCTAACATGAACCACGATATCTATAGACATCTTGATACAAGTTTGATTATCACAATTAATCGCAGTAGGATCCAGAGGTTTCTCGAACAAATATGTTAGAAGCTTCCTCAACCATACAACCTCCTTTCTTGCTTCACATGCAGCCATGTACTCTGCATCAACACTACTCAAAGCAATGAGATCTTGCCTTCTACTCATCCATGAGATCATGGTTGATCCCAAACTAAAGCATCCATCAGTAGTGCTTCTTCCATTTGTCTCACTGCCACCCTAATTAGAATCTGTGAAGCCAATCCACTTAACTTCCTTGCTATTGTACTTTAGGCAGTGATGTATCGTGCCAGGAAGATATCTCAATATATGCTTGGCAGATATTAAGTGATCATGGCAAGGCTCCAACTGAAACTGACTAAGGATGTTCTCAACAAAGCATATATCCGACCTAGTATTTACTAAAAACATTAGAGAACGTACCAATTGACGATAGGAGGTAGGATCCACGAGACTTTAGTCGAAGCTCCTCATCTTCTTGAGATTGGTGATCATAGGAGTAGTCGTGGGCTTGGAATCCATCATCCCAAATTTATGCAACAACTTGATGATATACTTTCCTTGCCCCAAATATATCTCCCCAGGATTTTTCCATACTTCCAGACCTAGGTAATAGTGCATCAATCCTAGATCCTTCATCTCAAATTCAGCTACCAACATCTTCTTGCATTCTTGTATTCTTCTCTCCATATCTGTAATGAATAGATCATCCACATACAATATACTAATTATTGACTCATCATTCACAACCTTGATGTAGAGATTTAGATCAACAGAACTCTTTACGAACCCAATTCTTAGAAGGTATGCATCCATTCTTGCATACCATGCCCTAGGAGCTTGCTTCAAGCCATATAGGGCCTTCTTGAGTCTACAGAAATGAGTATCTCTTCCATTTACCTCAAAGCCTTCAGATTGCTTAATGCATACTTCCTCATCGTAGGTCCCATTTAGAAATGTTTTCTTCACGTCCATTTGATGGATATTCCATCCCATTGTAGCAATCAAAGAAACCAAAGATCTAATGGTAGTATACCTTGCAGTGGGTGCAAATGTTTCTTCATAATCTATGCCTCCCTTTTGAGAGAAACCCATTGCAACAAATCTAGCCTTGTATTTATCTATGCTTCCATCAATAATGTGTTTGATCTTGTAGATCCATTTTGAGGTGACAACCAATTTGTCACTAGGTATAGGAACGATTTCCCAAACCCCACTCTTCATGATGGATTGATATTCTTCCTGCATAGCATTCTTCCATACTTCTTGATGAGCAACTTCTTCAAATGTATATGGTTCTACTTCAATTAGTCTTGTCATATATGCAGCATATCCAAAATATATCTTCGGACTTTTGCTTTCCCTGAAGGTTCCTTTCACAGATCCATGCCCTTCAGCATCTTCAAGACCATCTTTTAACCAATTTGGCCTCTTCCTTGTGCTTGGTATGACCACAAGTTGAATAGGCTCACTTGCTCCTTCTTCTTCTTCTTGAATCGTAGAAGGGTTGACAGGTTGTACTTCTTCTTTTTCTTCTTCTTCAAATATAGGTAGATATTCGTCATCAGAAACAATAGGAATGTCCTTCGATCTTTTGTAGGCTTGATTCTCATCAAATATAATGTCCTTGATTACTTCAATGTGTCTCCCTTCCTTGATGTATATTCTATATGATTTTGAGGAGAGACTATAGCCAATGAATATTCCTTTGATGCTTGAAGAATCTAGCTTCTTTTGTTTGTCCTTTGGAATGAGGATGTAGGCAGGACTCCCAAATATTTGGAGATGGTCCATACTTTTCTTCTTCCCTATGAATGCTTCCTCGGGTGTCATATTATCAAGAATTCGTTGAGGACTTCTATTTTGAATATATACAACTATCATTGGTGCTTCTCCCCATAGAAATTTTGGTTAGTCTTGATTAAGGAGCATTGTTCGTACACCTTAAATTGTCCTATTCTTTCATTCAGCCATTCCATTTTGTTCGGGATATTAGGGAACAACAAGCTCCCTCTTAATTCCTGCTACTTTACAATATGAAATCAATTCTTTAGAAGTGTATTCCCCACCATTGTCGGATCTCAAAGTCTTTATTTTCCTTTCGATTAAGGTTTCCACTTTGAATCTAAACTCTTTGAATTTCTCAAATACTTCATCCTTTTTCTTGAGAAGGTAGAGCCATGTCTTTCTAGAGTGATCACGAATAAATGTTACATAGTAAAGATGACCTCCAAGTGATTTGTCACACATGGACCCACACACATCAGAATGTATGAGGTCTAATATTTCTTTAGACCTTGTTTCATTATTTGAAAATGGTTTTCTTGTATGTTTTCCCAAAGAGCATCCCTTGTAGACTCCTTCACGATCTTCTTTGATATCGGGCATGCCATGAACTAGATGTTTAAGAGTGGGAATGACCTTGTAATGAAGATGGCCATATCTTCTATGCCATAGCTCAATAGGAGAGATTTCCATATGGACCGGGGTTTAAGGAGGTGTAACGACTCTATACAAACTTCCTTCACAAACTCCAATAACCCTAGCTTTATCAATACTTGAATATTTTCCCCAAACCAAGACGTTTACATTAACAAAAGCGACTCTATCCCCTTTATCTTCTAAGCAAGAAATTGAAAGAAAATTCCCTTTCAAAGTTGGAACATATAATATGTTGTTGAGATGTAGTTTTGCTCCATTCTTAAACTTCAAAGATGTTGATACCAGACCTTTAACAACATAGCTTTTGTTGTCTCCCATTTCCACTGCATGGGAAGATGGTTCCTTTGATAGATTTTGTAGTTGTTTACTTTCCCCTGTCATATGCCTTGATACACCATTGTCAATGATCCATGCATTATCATCATTAAATGATCCTGTATGTGTAGCTAAGAACCCTTGACTTTTGACGTTGTTGAATAAGTAGTGCACAATCTTCTTGATCTATCTTCCTGTAGACTTGAATCCCATTCTTATCATAGAGGGAGTAATCATTTCCTTCAAGCCAACAAAGTGATCTTCAATCTTCTTTGACCTTAGCTTTGATACAATGTTAAGAAATAAATGCTAGTACGATATATTTCTCTTTCTTGATAATTACTTGTGAATTATGTTGGCTTCTTTTACTTATTTGTTATAGTATCTTTAATCAAGCAATTACCAAATTATGTCTGCATGAAGATCTCAAAAACACAAGCCACAAGATGTAGGCACTCTACCAGGGAGAAACCCCTATCTAGGGGAAAACCCTGTCAAAATCTTTTCCTTCAATAGTTTTTCTTGAGACTCTTCAACCTAGACACAAACCTCCTCCACACTAAGCCAACCTCTCCTTCTTTGATCCAACCTTCGACCTAGTAGCAACAACCCTTCGACCCTACCAACTTTGACTTAGTAGGTTCCGACATTAGCAACAACATCGACTTTGACAAGGAGACTTTGATCTCTTAAACTAGCCCACACAAGAGATAGAGAGAGATACCAAAAATTCGATTATGTCCTTCCCTTCCTTCTTGACCAAACTCACACTCCCTTTAGCCTCCTTGTTCACCTTCACACTTTTCCCATCTCTCAGCTTCTAGCTTCAGATATCGAACTATGTGAGAGAGAGTGAGATGCTCCAAATGAAGTCAAATTGCCTTGTATATATAGCCTTCCATTGAGGTCGAATTTCCTTCCTTGAGGTCGACTTGATCTTTTTTAGGCCGACGTGGTGTGGAGGTTACATAATTCATTTTTGAATAAAAAATTATTATTTTTACATTGTTCGAAAGCCCAAGAAGGGTCTCATAAAATATATAATGACTATAATGACTCTTTATTAATCCTAGGAGTCCACAATGAGGACTTTGACTAATAAAATGATGACCCAACCATGAAACCCATGCTTTAATAAGTCAATGTAATAATAATAAAAATTCTTTTGACAAATATATTTTATGAAGACTGAACCTAGTTACCCTTGTCAACAAGGGCCTCAAAACGACCTGAAAGTCCAGGACCCGAAAAACTGCCAAAAATAGTAAATTGTGCTACAATTAAGGAAATTGAAAGAAACAATGTTGGGGGTCCAAGTGGAATAGGCGGGTGGCCACCAATATCCACCTAGATCACCTTATAGTCTAAGTTTAGATGTAAAAGTCATAAAGTCATAACTATATAGATATGTAATTGATGTAGTAAAACCTAATTAAAATTGACTCCGTCAACATGACACCTTATAAAAAGGCAATAGGAAGAGAGTGAAGTTCGAGAAGGATAGGTCCCAAAATTGATCTCATTGCATATAATGGCTATTTCTAATGGAATCCTTCTTCTCTCTCCCCCTCTCTCTCTCTTCATAATTTTGTGATGCATTCAATTCTTGAATTTTTATTAATGTTATTATGATTAGTTTCACGGCAGATCCATGTGTTATTCTCCTCTTCTCTTGTCATTCAAGCCTTTTAGGTCTTAGCCCCCAAGATCTAGATCATTAGTATCACTCGAATTAATTGTATCATTATCTCCTAGTTTCTCATTTGATCCAACTTTTTAGTTAGAGCCACAAACCTCTCGAAAGGTATAAACTTATTTACTAGAGTTGCCATGAGGAGGACTATTTTGTGAGAGATATCAACGACTTCCTCTTCCAAACTCAAAAATCTATATTTTGTTGCATCTCGAGGGTTGTTATGATTAGACTTAATCACCATGGCTAAGGATTTGTGACTTTCTTCTTAAGCCAATTCTTCAATCTTGCAACTTGCCACAAAAACCCTAAAGAAAATTGCTTTAATACCAACATGATCTGTAAGTTCAGTGGATATTTTATTAGAATAATTCATCACAATAAATCTTGCAATGTTTTGTTTTTTTATTCAATTTATTTTGTCAGATCTCAGATTTATCATTAACAACATAATTTTCACATTTATGAAAATAACTAGAAATATGAAAATGAAAGAATAGAAAAATTGACACATTGATGCAAAAGCATTCGACTCAAGAAAAATCATTGTATTTTAGTAGACATAGGGGGTCTTGTGTTTCCAAGGAAGTTGGTTTCCTAAGTGTTGAATTAATGTAATTATTAAGGTTTTTGAGTGATTTTAATGAGAGAAGCTAGAATAGGGATTTAATTAAGTATAGTGAGACATATTTGTAAATGTTCTCGAATGTAGGAGAACATGAGAGAATCAGGATAGTTGAGAGATTGAGAGATTTGAGAATTAATTGTAAAACTTAGATTAGGAGTTAGTTCATGATTTTGTGGATTAGAGAGGATCCTTAGAGATAAGGAAGAGATTTTAGAATTTTGTTGAGAAGGTTATGGATCTAAACCAGGAATTGGTTGTAGAATCCTTTTGTATAAATGTAAGCCTAAAAGGCATAAAAAAAGTTAGTCAAGTTAATTAGTTAGGGAGTTAGAGTGTGAAGAAGTTGACTGTAAGCCTATGGGCAGATTGTGAAATAGAGGCCACTGATTAGAATATCAGGCCAGAGAGAGAGAGATACTCTTATGTAAATATTTATTTATCAATACAGAGAATTTGATTCTGAATTGTGTGGTGTGTATTGATTAATGGAGTTATGAATTGTGTGTGAATTAGAAGTTTCTGCATAGTATATGTATGCAGGTGAAGTTCGAGCTGAATACAAAGAAGAAGGGGAGTATGTAGGATCGGGGTTTGATCGATGAATCCGATCAAAGGATCCAAGTGAAGTTCAAGGATGGCAGTGAATAAGAGTACACGGAGTTAAGCTCAGGAGGAAGTTGTTATGCAGAACAACAAAAAAACCAGAAACCCTGAAGTAAGCCCGAAACCACAGAAGCACACTGAAGAAATGGCATAAAACCAAAGTAAAGAGAAGGACGAAGAAATGAGGTGATGATGCACAGGAGTCGTTGGATCTATAAGATCAATGAACGAGGCTGAAGGCGATGGGTGGCCAAGATTAAGTCGCACAACATTAAGTAAAAGAAATGAATGGCGGAGATTAAACCCAAGTGCTTGCAGAAGGTGAATCGCGGAAGTAGATCTGGATCGCCAGATCGACAGATCTGTTAGATCGATGGTGATCAGCAACTGCGGAGGTAGGAGTGTACGGATTTCTTGATCATGGTTGAAGCCCCGCACTCACTCCTAGCCGTCGATCTCATATTCAACTCTTAGGTCACAGTCAACTGCAGGGGTTAAGTTGTTTTTAATCCGTGTGCTAGTTGAAGACCCACAAGTCGTAGATTTGATGGCCTCTTATATCCAACAAATATCGGGTCATAAAGCGATCAAACTTTAATTTCGAAATCGGACCCAAACATTTATAGGTCAAGGATTTATATTCCTTATCAGCTCCGTAAGGGTAGTTAAACGTCGCGCAAGATTCCCGTCCGATATCGCTGTTAACCGTTGGATCAAAAGTACCTTGATCAACAGTGGAGGATCACCAATTAGGTTGGTTGATCAGGTGTATCATCAACCATCAGATTGCATGGTAAGATCAACGGTGGAGATTGAAGTCGATAAGAATTGGACCTGAGTGGACCCGGGAAGTTTATCAATGTGAGTTAAGTGATTTGAGTTCCGGCGGATGAATGGGTTTAAGTGGCCATACGACGCGACAACCGTTGATTTGATGGAGTGAAATCAACGGTGGAGGCTGAATGCGATAAAGGTGAGCGTCAAAAAATGTGCAAGGTCGTGGAATGGCGGAAAGAGCAATCGCATATCGCAAATCGGGAGTTCTGAATGCCATATTCTTAAGAGTCCTTTGAATCTCCGCGATTGCGATAAATGATGAGTTGGCACGTAGAGTTGGGGAATTTCTAACTTAAAACAACCTTTCCGCTGGAAAGGTTGACTAAAGTTCAGACTATTGAATAGTCAAATAAACGGTTCCGCATGAGATTTAATTAAGGGGCCTTAACCCTTTATTTGAGAAGGTTTTCACCATGGATCAGGTGATTAAGGCATGGGACCAGTGACATGCAATTTTATTTGCATAATGTGGGTATTGTCGGCTTTGCCCGTCATCACACATTATCCACACAAACGAACACAAGATGTACCCTTAAAAAACTTGATACAAGAGAGAAACCTAGCTAGAAAGTGAGGCTTATGCTTTACTCTCTTTTGTTCAGTTGTGAAAATGCAAATACAAAGAAAGGGGCACTCACATTGGAGTTGTCTTTTAACATGGTGGCTTGAATGGCTACCACAAAACTTTCTTGCTCCTCCATTATGCTCTCAAATCTCACTTCTAGATGTTATGCTCAACTACAGAACAAGTACAATGCTAAAGAATGGAACCCCCTCTCTTCCTAACATAGCTTGATAATCGTCCATGGTTGAGGCTTTTGCATGCCTCAACCCTCAATTTGTGTTAAGAATTGACATGAGCGAGATAAGACAAGTAAAGTGGTGGAAAAGGCCTTAAGCCATTTGATTAGACGTTGTATTGATCTCAAGATTCGAATTTATGGCACATCAATTGGACCATTTTATATCTAGATCTCAATTGAAACTCACGAGTAGATCATGATAACCCCTCATTAAGGATAAGGTTTATAACTCATATTTACATGGTTTTAGACATTGTGATTGTTTGGGGACTCACAGTCTAACAATTTGTGTTAAGCTTTTTGGACCTTACAAAATCTTCTTGAAAGCCTGCAAATGACAAGGCCCACATGTGTGAGCAATGAGCACATACATGACATCCACTTGATAACATGTTGGTCAACAAGGTAGATCAACTTATGGGAGGCATAAATTTTGCATAAAAACTCCAATTGAGGTGATTTTTCACATCGTTGGAAGGGTCTTCATCAATAGAATATTCTCTTGTTGATAAGAGTTATGCTCACAGAGTTTTGAGCCCAAAGAGTGTTGTTTGATGCTTCAAAAATGGCATTGGAAGGTTTCAGACCCCAAATCTCCAAATTGGGATTTGCCATTAAAATGAGCCAGACAAGCCATTTCCTCCAATTTTTCCACCCAAAAGTACTGAGATGGATGACAAATTATATAACACTCCACTTTGGATCACTTTCCATCAAGGACCATCCCATTTAATGGATTTGATCACCTAAACATGTAAAAATATGCATCATTGCACTTGTTAATGCTTCATAAGTTTAGACATTTTTAATGAGTTGTTAATGTAACTTTGTGAGACTGATCTTAATATGTGCATTCTCACACTTTAGAGTTACATTAATATTTCACATGACTTGATTTCTTGCCATCTGTAATAACTTGCATTCATAGGAGATGTACAATTGAGAAATCTTGGGTGTTATGGTTTTTCTCTCTAGCTTGATTATTTACCAAAAACATGAGCACCCGTAGTAGTGCAACATTGTTTTTACTTGTATATTGTTTGATTAACCTTAAAACGAGTAGGGATTTTTAAGTTAGATATATTTTCGCTAAAAAAAAGTTAGAGGTGTTTTTTTTGGAAGTGTACTATCTTTATTTATACCATGATAAGGGAGCTATGGAACAAGGTTTTTAATGATTTATTAGTGTTTTAGAGTCTAAAAAAAGACATGCTCCATAACATTGAAATTTAAAATTAAACTTATAACATTTAAAAAATAATACTTATTTTTAACTATTAAACCCCTCAAAATATGTCATTATAATTCTAACTTATTATTTTAAAATAATTAACCCACCATATTCACAAAAATAATAATAATAAGCTTGTGTTATCGTTTCTTTTCAAATTTCTTTAATATTCTGCACCATCTTAGTTGGAACATTTTCAGAAATACTTCAGATTTGCTTTAATATTCACGTGAGTTCACATGTACCACATGAAACCATTCTTCATCAATCGGGGCTTTTGTCCTCCGTGACTTAATTTCGTGCCCCTTTTCATGAACGAGGGGGCGTACATTCAAGGGTACCTGTATTAAAGACTTGTTATTATATATTTTTGGGTGAGTTGTGAGTTGGTTGTTACAAAGTTGAGGCCACTTGATTTAATTGGTTCGTAGCCAACTTAAACTGAGGAAGATAAAAGGAGACTATGACTTTTGACTTGTTATGTGGAATTGTCTGGTTCTTGTACTCTAGCTCGCTGTAAGTTTGCATTTTCCTAAATTTTCTTTTGAGGTTGGTCAATATAACTATTCCCTGGTCAAGAATTATTATTGTTGGAGGTTCTGCTTTGACAATTTAACATGCAAAACTTGATCTGATTCTTCAACTTGTCCTGACGACGAACCACACTAGTTGGTTCGAAACACGTCGATGAATGAAATATCATGTGATTTACACCGAAAAATCTCTCGTAAACTTGACAGAAGCCTCATTTCAACAAGAAAATAACATAGTTTAACTAATAAACATTTTAGTTTTGGTTTTGAAGTGTGATTTGATATTGTTTTTTCATATTTACAAAATATTAATGGGAGCATTTTAGGTGGTATAGGTTTTTTTTGAATAAAAGTGATGAGTGAACATACATTTGTAGATAATTATGATGGTTATTCCCAATATTAACTTAACTTAGTTGTGATAGACTTTTCTCATATATAAATAAAGGAAAACAAAAAATAAAAAATAAAACATGTTAATATTTCAAGACTTGGAGGTATTTGGCAAAAGTGAGTGACATTGTCTAAACATTATATGTTTGGAGTTTTTAGCTAGGTAATTTTTTTGCCCAAATCTTGATGTGTTGTTTAAAATTGATTTTTGTGTGCATATATGGATTCAACACCCTAAAAAATCCCTAGCTAGGATTCACAACTCAAAATTGTGATTCCAACAAATACATGTGGAATTCTATGCAAATTAAAATATGCTAGAAAACACTACAAAACACATATAAGATGGAGTGAAAACCAACTCCCTTATGGAGCATTACCAAGACATTCCATGTGATGCGGTTTTCCTTGAATATTAGGGATAAGTGAACCTACATTTATAGATAGCCAAATAATGGTTTTACCCATTGTTAATGGAGAAACTTTGTTGTGATAGACTTTTCTCACTGTTTTCCCACTTTTGACCAAGTGGTGTGGAGTGAACCTACATTCGCATATAGCCAATGATGATTGTCCCCATTGTTAATTTGATAACTTGGTTGTGATAGACTTTTCCCATTGTTTATATTAAAACAAAGGGAAACAAAAAGTAAAATGGAAAAACAAAAAACAAAAAAAAAGATGTTTCCTTGAATAAGGGTGAGGAGTGAATCTACATTTGTGAATAGCCAATGATGGTTGTCCTGCCTTAGTTGTGTTAGACTTTTCCCACTTTTTATATAAAAAAAGTTTTCCTTGAATAAGATGAGTGAATAACGGCCATGAGTGAGCCTATATTTGCGGATAACTAATGAGGTTGTCTCATTGTTAATTTGACAGCTTAGTTGTAATAGACTTTTCTCACCCTTTATATAAAAATAAAGGGAAAAAAGATGTTTGAATTTTATTATTATTATTTTATTTTATTTTTTTATTTTTCCAGTCAATTTTCTCTGGAATATGATAGATATTTTCTTAGAATGGTTTTATACATTCAAATACATATTTTAAATAACAAAAAATCACAATCCTACTCAAAATTATATTGCCATATTTTATCGAAAAAAACCTAAACACGTCTTAGACTACATCAAAAACATTAAACAATTATTCAAAAATAAATAATCATAATAATTAATATACAAAATGGTTATTTAAATTTAATTTTATAATGATTTAAGTTCAATGACCATCTTTCATTGATTTAATTTAAACCTTAATAAAAACATTGTAACACCTTTTTTTTTATATTATTATTATTCTTTTAATCGGTGGGACAACTAAGGAATTTAACCTAGTCTGTCATTCTCTCCATAAACAAAGTCAAAACTGGGAAATTACATTAAACAATTATTCAAAAATAATTAATTATAATAATTAATTTACAAAATGGTTATTTAAATTTAATTTTATAATGATTTGAATTCAATAACGATCTTTTATTTATTTAATTTAAATCTTAATAAAAAATTATAACAACTTTTTTTTTATATTATTATTATTATTCTTTTAATCTATTGAATAAATAGGGAATTTAATCTAATGTCTCTCTCTCCCTAAACAAAGTCAAAACTGGGAAATTTAACCTAGACCCTCTCTCCCTAAACAAAGTCAAAACTAAGAAATTTAACCTAGAAAATATCAATTTGTTGAGTATTCAGACTACTTCCAGCATCATTTAAGCTACCTTTGAAACTTTTATTATTATTTAACTTAAATCTTAATAAAGAGTTATAACAACTTACTTAGACCACCATTTGAGCTACCCTTAAACTTTTATTATTATTTAACTTAAATCTTAATAAAAAGTCATAACAACTTATTTTTATATTAATTGCAAATTTGATTTATGTCCATTAATGGTTGACTTTCTTCTACACCAATTTCATATTCAAATTTACCATCAAATCAACACAAGTTCTAAGTGATTGTAACTGTCCTTATCAATTGTATTTTATGAATGTTTTGTATGAAGAGTAAATTCCTTCGAGGAGATGGGATCATGACAGGTTGGAAATAAAATTGTTATCCTTTTTGGCCTTGAAAATACAATTTCCTAAACCAGTAGTTCTTCATATTCTTGAATTTCGTTACTTCCAGTTTGGAATTTTTGGATGTCACGCTTTTGACCAGATGGTATGCTGAATGCATGGAGCACTGAGAAGGGTGGAAAGTGGGTGTATTTTTCCAGCCAATATTCCCACGAGAGGCCCTCCTCACATCGGAATTCTTAATGTGCAATTTCCGCGATCCTTCGCACAAAGTTAAAATTTAATTTAATTTGAAAAATAAAGTGAAAACGAACGGACTTGAAGACGAATCGACAACATATTGGACAAATGAAATTTCACAGAAACTTCTGCAAAGGGGATTCCAAATCCGGATAGAATAGCAGAGAAATACCCGAATGTTCTGAGAATAGCTCTAGATCCAAATCCCTGGGCGAGAAGACCAAAGGGGTTTTCTCCGCGTTAAACCACTCAGTGAGAATCGAGGGTCCGACCACATCTGCGCGTTGTTTGTAAGCTTTACAGGCGGGGCCGACAAGGGGCCTCAAAAGGGAAATTGTCCGGCCAAATTCTCCAGGTCCAGCTCAGCGGTTCCATTGGCGGATTCAATTTCAAAATTTATCTTGGTGCACGGGACACACAGCGAACAGGGGAACGCATAATAAGCGTGTTTAACTACAGTACATCAATGCGAGTAATATCAAGATTTGGTCTCAGGAACTAATTAAAAGCAGCCGGAATTTTGTAGTCCGTTATTGCTATCGGTGACATTTGCGATCGCCATGAACTCCGATGGCACCGGAACGCCGAGAATATTTTCGCCGATTAGATTTTCCCCGGTGAGATCCCCTGCGCGCGAGATGTACGAGCGATTCAACAACAGCGATAACGAAGACGAAATGCAGAACGATGTTTTCAATATTCCGCATAAGAAAGCACCGCTGGAGAGGCTCCAAAAATGGAGGGTAAGTACTGAATCTCTCTATATTTTTCTTTCGTTGATCTCTGGAATGTTTTTAAACCAATTTTGCCATAACCACGGAAACTGTTTACGGGCTATGGGTAACTTCTTTCTTTCTTTTTTTCCCCAAATTTAACATAATTAAGAAAGGGTGTATTTGTGTTAAATCTGGCTTGATCGGCACATAATGCAACATTGAACTGGGAATAGTTTTTGCTTTTGAGTTAGTTAAGCTGTGAGCTTAAACATAATTCTTTGCTAATCATTTCTGATAACATAATTAATTTTTTTTTTTTTTTTTATAGCAAAAGCTTAACCCCCAAAATATGCATTGAACTAATGCTGGAGGCACTTTTATCCATCCTATTCTTAAATATTTAAGAAATCAGCAATAGAGTTAGTTAAGTTCAGTAGGTTTGATCAACTACACCTCGTATCAATATATTTCAATCATTGCTGAGATAGTTTGATCATCTGTTTCTAGTATTAAATTATGAAAGAGTAATTTGCTAAAGCAAGAGATCACTAGTACGATCAACGAAAATAGAAATGCTATATTTAATTGTTTAAGAAGGAATAGGAAAGTGGCCAAACGTGGATGTATAAAAACATTAAGAACTAGGGCATAAATGTATTAGATTATGATATTGGAGGGGTCAATTTAGAAGTATGAGGATCATTTTTGTTATTATTGGTGGCTATGGAGGGGTTAATTTAGAAATATGAGGATCATGTTGGTTATTATTGGTGGCCTTGCTCGTCATTAGTTTGAGAACAATGATTTTCTATTCAAAGTGGTCATTATGTCAATGTAAGAATCTCAATCACGACTGGAGCAAACTTGTCATTCCATGCTGCATTAGGGGATTTACAAGTATGGTGGATTGTGTTGAAATGTGTGGTTCTCCTTCACAACCAGGCTTGGTTTTCTCTGGGATGATAGGCTCTTGGGTTTAGTGTGGGGGAGGATTTTAATATTCTCAAAGTTGTGAAGTAGGGGATTTTAATATTCTCAAAGTTGTGAAGTAGGGATGTTGGTGATCTTTAATTTTATTTATTTATTTGTAGAGATAGACTATTCAAATTTCCATTATGTTATGTGGTAAGAAAAGATATTTATTTTTAATTTTAATGTGACAAGAATACACTTTCCTTTTTTATTTTTTAGTGGAGAAAATATTTAATGAAGAAAGTTAGATTGCAACAATTATTTACTCAAGATTTTAGAGTGAAAATGTAAGTATGGGGTATATTCATCAAACTTTGGTTTGCAGTAGAGACCAAATTCTTTCCCAAGCACATGCACTATTATAATCATACACATAGGTGAAGAGCATGTCATTGGAGAGATTTGAATCCTAGAAGGAGCAATAACAATGTTTTATTTTCACTAGGAGTGGTAGGAGCCGTGGGGATCTTATGCTTAAAACATTATTCAAAATAATATATCTATTCGAGAATCTAGTAGGGCAGGTATTTAAACCAATTTTCCTTATCCTTAATAATTGCTTGTGAACTTTATTTATCTTCTTATTGTTCTCTATTAGATATTTTCATCAAACAATTATCGAGAGAAAAAACAATAAAGACAATAGACACAAGAAGTAGGCTCCAAGGTAGGGCAAAATCCCTCCAAGGGTTAAACCCAGAAAGACTCTCTTCTCTTCTTTTAGAAAATCTGATCAAATGAGAAAACCAAGACCCAAAGACCAAAATCAAGACCTCTTCCAAGCACCAAGTTAGCTGTCCAAGAATCTCTTCCAAATAGGTCAAAGATCAACCAAGTCAACAAGGGTCAATCCTCCTTCAATTTGCTTCAAATCTTAGTTTTAGCCCCTATCTCGGATCTGCAACTCTTTGTCCTACAATAGTTACAGTAACCCTAATCCTTTCTTTTTTCCTTTTATTGATTTTTTCTTGCTTCCTTGACCTTCACTCTTGCTTCCTTCTTGTTCCTTGGTTCAGATCGAACCTATCTTTGTGCAGATCGATTGTGTGTCAAATGAGATCGAAACTGCTTCTATATATTTGCCTTTCATGAGGTCGAATAACCTCTTCTAGGTTGACTTGTCACTAGTAGGGCTGACTTGTGCTTTGAGGTCTTTTTGACTTTCTAGACACAAGAATAAATTATTTTTCATGTTACAACTTGCTCAATAGGGTCTTATACAAATGATATTGACTCTCTTAGCTCATGACAAAAATTCTTATGACATGACAAACCCTAGAAGCGTGAAGAACATGCTTAACCTCGTTGAGCAATCAAAAGAAACATGAAACCTGTGCTTGAAAATAATATATTTCTTTCTTCTTTTGCTTGTTACATAAGATATACATAATGACATGACTACAATGATACTTATGAAGACCGAAACTAATTACATTTTCCAACATTCCCTCTTAACTAGGGCGATATTCATAACTATACAAATGATACAAGGATTTTTCTCAAACTGAAGAGTTCTCATAAGAAGAGTCGGATTGGTAAGCTATCATTAAGCATCAACATCATGACCAACATTGTCAACATAATAAGACCTTAACTTGACAACCCCTAGATTAGAGCATAATGCTGGGAGGCTTTACATGAGACATTGCACTACCTATTCAAGGTACATACCCCATCCAAATGTTCACTAGGTATGTCCTTCTAGGACTATTATTATCTTGGATTCTCAATCTTAAAAGAATCTCAGTTCTCTTTGACCACTATTGTCTTGGATACCTGTCTAATCCTCAAAGAGTGTCAGTCAACTTCCTATCTTGGATTATTTATCCTCAAGGAGTATTAATCTTAGATGCTTATCCAATCCTCCATTCTCCTTCCTAGTGCCTTCACTAAGACTTATGGTTGTTAGTCCTGGTCTAGTGCATGACACATGGAGAATATGATGTCTTTAACATCACTCCCTCTCAACCTAGAGAGGAAATTTGTTGAAAGTGTAACTATGGTTGGTCTTCATATTTATTGTTGTATTTCATCATTATGTGTTTATTGTAAAATTGAAAAAGAAGAAAAAATAAATTATTTTGAAGCATGGGTTTCATGCTCTTTTCACTTGTTCATTAGGTCAAAGCCTCCATTGAAGGCTTCTAGGGTTTTCTTGAGTCATGAGATTCATTATTGTATGTATTTGGCCCTTCTTGGGTGCTGAAATTCTAGATTGAGCAGATTTTGAGGGTGTTGACCCTTGTTGACTTTGGCAAATTTTGTCTACTTGGAAGGAGGGTTGACTTGGTGATTTGAGGAGGTCTTTGTCTTTGTCAAAATATCTTGGATTGTATTACTTTGACTTGGTTCTACTAGAGAAGAAGAGGTTTCCTGGGTTTTCCCCTAGCAGAGGGTTTTTTCCCTCGCTAAGTGCTTACATCTTGTGTCTCTTGTTCTTGTGATCTTCGTGTATTTTTTATTTGGTAATTGCTTGATGAAAGATAACATAATAAAGAAGTAAAGAAGCCAACACATAACACAAGTAATTATTAGGAAAAGATGAATCAAATAACAACATACATTGATTTCTCAACAAGATCCTCATTCCCTCTTGATTGGGGAATAAATCCTTGGTCCTTCTCAAACATTTAAGGAGACTTCTTGCTCCTTGTAAAGCATAGAGGGGATTCTTTTACTTCCTTTCAATTGGGAAGCTTTCTAATGTGTCTTCATGAAATTGAGCTTTCACCTTCCCGAATGTACTGGAGATAAACTCAATATGATGGCCTCTTCCAATTATGCTTACTTTTGAGATCAACATCCTTTCACATGGTCTATCTTCAACTTTTACCAAAGATCCTTCCCATGCTTATCACTTGTAATCAAAGTGTCGATGGAACAAACTGACTAGTAAGCTGCAATTTCTTCTTTTTGGAGTTGTCATTATCAACTCTTTTTCTTTCTTTAGGAAACCATATTCAATGTTGATAATGTCAAGTATTACTTTCTAGGAAGAATCTTGATCCAAAATTCAAGCATCGAGTAATCATATGAAAGATTTCTATGCATATTCTTACAACCAACTCTTCTTGCAAGATTCTTGTAGACATGAATTCTACCTTCTAGAGAAGAGTTATTAAGAACATACATAATTTTTCTTTCATATGACCATCTAGCCATCCTTCCTTGAACAAGCTTGCTTCTTATACCTATTAAAGATAGGTTTATTTTCCTACGAGGAGAAAGACTTTCTAATTATTCCTTTCATATTGCAACTCGACCATCTACATTCATTCATCCTTCAAGAGTATTGTTTCCACACAAGGTGGAGTGTACTAGTCATAATGCTTCTTCCAAGAACCTTCCCTAGATGATAGTTAGTGATCCTTTGTGCATGATAGCTCCTTCTAACATTATGTTAGAAAATGCTCGGATGTTATGCAAGATGATCTAAATCTTCTCATTCCTTAACAATTAGATGGCTTTTTCAAAGCAATTTGATTACGTAGACTCTAACTCTTCTACAATCATATGCTTCCTTCTATGATGCCATACTTCACAAAACTCAAGACTTCATTTAAAGAATGCAACTATGCATGCTTACTCTAACTTCTATTTTCTAATAAAGGAAAGACAAATTACAAATGAACCTGTTAGAGATGGAGCTTTCAATAATAAAGATCTATGGGATCTTCTCCTTTTGGCTTATTCTCAGGTTCTACCTTTTCTTTAGCTATGTTAGCTTCACTCCTTTCCTTGCTTTGTTTGTTTTTCTTGTTTGGACAATCCCTTTTGAAATGTCTATACTCATTGCATCCAAAGCATTATATCTTGGACATAACCTGTTTTCCTTTGGACTTTCCGAACTTTCCTTTCTTCTTCTTCTTCTTAGAATTTACAACAAAAGCTTGAGACTTCTCATTTGATTCAGTGTCATCCTTTCCCTTTATCCATGTTTCTTCCAAGATACATGGAGCCCATAGTTCATCAAAAGGAGTAGTATCCTTTCTTGAGTAGACAATAGTTGCAAAATTGCTCCAATCAGGTGGCAAAGCATTTAATACACAAGTAGTCATTTCTAAATCGGAAACGACTTCTGTTGGAAATGCTGAGAGGGGGTGAATCAATATTTCTTTTCAATTGTTATATTTTAACAAGTAGATCACTTATAATTAGAACACAAAATGAGCAATAAGAATAAATACTTGTATTAATCAATGAGGACTCCAATCCTCTTTACAATAAATCCAATAGAATAATGTGTAGGGGTCCAACCCTAGATGAAGAAACCAATCTTCAATCTCCCAGGCTCCAACTTGTATTTTCCAAGCTCCGACTTGGACTTTTCCAAGGCTTCAACCTTGTCAATTTTGAAGCACTAACCCTCTAGGGCTCCAACCCTATCTCTGGTATAGGATCCAACCTAGTCTTTTGAGGGCTCCTATCCTCTAGGGCTCTAACCCTCTCTTCGGTAGAGGCTCACCCCTGGTATATTAAGGACTCCTATCATCTATCTTCTAAGGCACCAACCTTGTCTCTATGAGGCACACACCTCCTGCGTCAATTTGTCAAGATAAGTTTAGTAATAGTTCACATCTCCCTATGCCTTCTTCAATAAGCCTTGTTTATCTCCAACAATGTCTCCACTTAATCTCCACGTCACTTCATCAATGAAAACCTTGATTTCACTTGAAGGAGTATCCACAACTCTTAATGTTACCCAAACAGAATCTGCAAAGTTACCTCATGATGATTTCAACAATGCATCATGATCTCCAATGATGTCTCCAAGATCTGCTAAAGCTTTTCAACAAGATATCTTCAATAGGTTGTGCTAAGCCTCAATGTCTGCACCAAACAATTCTCTGTTTCGAGCCTCTGTTCACACTACTGAGGTAACTGCTTCAAGAGTTTGCTATATGCTTACTTCCAGGGAAAACTCACAAACACTTCAATGTTGGTGTCATCTTCAGCTCCCTTCAAATGATGACAAATGTAACCTTACTTCGTTGGTCCGAGGTCATACAGATCTGAGAATTAATCTTTTCACAAATCTGAGACAAAGATATAGAATTGATCCGAGCTACTAAACGAACCACCATAGGACTATCCTTCAAGTCGAGGTTTGCACTTCTGCCAAGCTACAAATGATCTGGGATTTCACAAATTCGTTGTAGCTCCGAGCCTCTCACAGATGTCTGTTCCACTTAGTTTGACCCTTCCAAATGTGATTGTCCACAGAATTGGGCTTCACTAAAACTGAAATGTCCACAAATCTGAGCTCTTATGACCTTATCTGCTTTTAATGTTTAGTGATCCTTCTCGGCCTTTAAGTCTCCTTTCTCATTCTCTTTCAAGTTCATGAGTTGTGAACTGTATCTTCTTCTCTACGATGGATGCCTGAGATCGATGCTTGATAATGAAGTATTTGATTTGTATTTGTATGAGATATGCCAATGAATGAAAATACACATTCATTAGAGGAGAGTCCAACTTGTGCATGAGGTGGCACTTTGACAATATATTCAATAGTTGTCGGAAGGGATCTTTTGATAATAGTGGACCAAATATGACATAGTTTCATTGAACAGAAACCATATTATAATAGATTTTGGGAGGTCCCACATGCCACATCATCACTTTACTCCCGCATATCGCAACCACATGAATATCGAAGATTTTTAAGTTGTGCACATGCCAAAGTTCTGATGTCAACAATGTCGATATTCCTATAACACATATCGCCCCTACTTCCTCTGACCTCCGACATAGCAGATGCGATATTTCAATGAAATCGTTTTGATAATCTAATCGGGTCCACAACATACTCTAACCTTTGATGGATGTGATATTTCAATATAATCATTTTGATAAACCAATCGGCTCTGCAAAGTAGATTGCAATAAGAGATTTTAACGTGACATGCCTTCAAAACTTGCGATAGGAAAGTTGCGATGCGACGGATGTGATATTACATTAAAACGTATTATGATAGAGAAATCAGGTCCGCGAATCGGCAGTTGGAGGTCCAGATCACAGTTTAGACATCGGAGGTCCATATCGCAAATTAGAGATCAGAGTCGAAGTTGGAGATCGGGGTTTTTGAATGGTGACACATAATAAAAGGTGCTGATATGATTTCTTCGATGGATATTTCGCTGATATCATTTCTCTTTGCTCCTCCGATATCATTGCTCTTTCCTTTTGGCTCTTTCTCTTGGGCATATGTGGTCTTTTCATGGATCTGCTTCTCGCTCTTCTCTTTGGTACTTCTCCTCCTTAGCTTGGGACTGCTCCTTGGGTTCACTGCTTCTATTCTATCTGTATATATATTCAATCCATATGGTCCTCCATCTCATCATATGATCTCCAACCATGTCATCATATGTCATCAAGTCCTTCAGCAAGAATATCATAATATACATGAGGTTATGGTATCTTCATAAGAATTTTCATCACTATGATCAATGGGAAACATCATGTATCACAAGAATTTTCCATCACAAACAATGTTATATTGACATCAATGAACACCTTGACTAATAGTCTCCCCCTTTGCCATTGATGGAAATATTCTTGCCCTTCCAACATTCTCTTCCCCTTTGACATCAATGGCAAATAGGGTACCCAAGTACTCCCCCTATCACGTTATTTCTTGTCATGTTGCTTCTTCCACTATTGCTTAGACAGTTGCTTGTACAACTCCCCTTGAACCTGTGCTCCCTTTTCTGTCATCATCATGCTACTCAGTCACCTTTGACATTTTGTTCTATAGTTCTCTAATGTTGCTATACTGATTTGGGTCTTCTTTGTAGAGACTCAAGTACCAGTTCGAATGCTTTGTAGCTATTTGTATATCCTTCAGATTCAACTGTTGTCTGCTCCACAATTTCTAGATTTTAGCTCTGTTCATAATCTTTTAAGATTAGCTTCATTTTTCTATCTTTACTAGGCATTTACTGCCTTTTGTTATCAGTGTTATCTCAGCAGCCCGTAATTTTCAACGCTAGTGGCTGTCTATAATTTAATTGTAGATGGTCAATCAGATCCCCTTGCCTGCATAAACTCCTCTAGTTTTTTGTTTGCTTCTGACAAGAAATAATATTGCAAGTGGAATATATCTTCAATCAATAGATGATTTTCTTCAATGGAGTTACTTTTGAGAGATGATCTTATCGGGTGATATGCCTCAACATGATTGTCCATATGTGACTCATCAAGTGTCCCATAGGGCTCTTCACAGTTGGAATAGTTCAGAAACACAAGCTCCCCCTAATAGTATGGATGGTCTCTTCTTGGAAAAATCTCATCATCAAAATTCATCAAAGATGCAATCATCAGATCAACAACATGTGTTGTTGGTTGGAGTGTTCAAGAGACTTTCAGATCTAATTTGCTTCCTTCTCCATACTTGTGTAACTTTGTTTTCTGGCTTGGTAGTCATGCTTTGAGCTTGTTTAGGAACCCTAGATAAGTTACAATCATGAGCCACATGTCCAATGTTATGACATTTGAAACACTCAGTCTTAAACATGAAGGAGAGAGCATAGTTTTTTTTGTAAATCTTGTTCTGGAGAACTGATAGGGATCTTCATATGATCTGCAGTGCTTAGCCATGTATCCAAAATTTGAGTAGGAATAACAATAACCATAAAATAAGTTTTGGTACCTGGGAAATGATGACTACCTTGATGCACTTCTAAAGGCATCTTGCCTTGAAATTCTTTGATGATATTCATTTCCTCTTGCATCCTTGACACTTTCTGCACAACTCTGTCTTAATGTGCTTCTAAAGTTATTCTGTCTTGGAAGCCTTTGATAAGATTTATTTCCTCTTGCAGTCTTGACACGGTTTCATATCTTCTTGGAGTAGGGTTTCTTCTAATGTCATATTAACTCTTCTCTTTGCCTTTGTTGGATTTGAGGACATCAATGTTTCTTTCAGGTTTCTCCACATCTCTGTTGTTTGAAGCAATAAGAGTTGCTTCACTTCTGTTTGAGGATTCACCTGTATAACCGAGACTTGTTTTATCAAATGGAGATCTCTGATGGCTGAGAAAGTCATCCAAGGCTTGAGAAATTTTCAAGCTTTTGTTTAGCAATTCAACTTCTTTCCTTAGTGAAACAATCTCTTCTTCCAATTTTCCATAGTCATCATTTTTCTTAGTTGGTTGTTTCTCAATTTCTTCCTTGACTCGTGTTGCTTCATTAACTTCTATTTTAAGGGAGATGATATCTGATTTCATCTTGAAGATTTCTTCATTCTCCTTTGCTACACTGATCTCCATTTCTTCCTTCATCCTTCTTGTTTCACATACTTTGGCCTTGAGAAAGTTGATATTTGATTTCAGTTTGAATATCTCTTCATCATTTTTTTCTAGTTGCCATATTGTGGTGTTTCATTCCTTTTCTGCATCATGAGCTTGTCCTTCTATGAGTGTCAATGCTTCCATCACCTTCTCACCTCCTTGGGCTTGTTTCTTTGTTTCTTGTAATTGAGATCTAAGGGAGGAGACCTTGTCTTTGTATTGACAAATTTCTGCTTCAAGTTTGTTCAAGATCTTGTGTCTTTGTTCAAGGTGGCTTGATAAAGTTTCTCCCCTTTTCTTTTCCTTATCCAATTGATATGTCATGGATATGACTTCTTCATGATGCTTCCTCTTGTTTTGATGAGATTCCTCCTTAAGCTTGGTGAGCTCCTCATCTCTTTCGTGAACTCGAAGCTTGAATAGGTTAACTTCCTTCCTTGTCTGGTCAAGGTCATGGTCACCATATTGTGATTGCTTCTTGAGCTCCTCATTCTTCTTTTTCAAGCTGCTTATCTCTTCTAGGGCAGCTACAAGATTTGTCATGAGATCTTCTTTGAAGTCATCTTTATTTTCTTCATCTTCTAGGTCTTCCTTAGCCTTGATGTTTTCACTCCTTCTTTCAGCTTCCTTAATGGGTTTTGAATTTCCTTCTTGCTTTCCATCATCTTGAGTGAAGATCGTGAAGTTTGTCGCACATATCTTTTGCCAATGAACTTTTTGCCACTTTGATCTTTATAGCATCTGGTAGCCCATTCAAGATTTCCTTCATCGCTTTTGTATTATATTCCTTTGATTTTTATTCCATCATGCTATCAATGATCACTGATTCCCATACTTCAACGTCTTGCGCCTTTAAGAAATTTCTAATTGTTACCTTCCATACATAAAAGTTTCCATTGAATAATGGAACTTTCCCAATATGATTGTCTTCAGTTTTCATAGTTGAGGAAGAGACATCTTTAGAAGGATTGGAGGCTTTCTTCCTTGGCTTTGCCATTTTTGTTCTAAGGATCAACCTTCAAGCTGTTAGGATTTGAGAGAAGGTATTGGCTCTAAAACCAATTGTTGGAAACACTGAGAGGGGGGTGAATCAATGATGAGGACTCCAATCCTCTTTACAATAAATTCAATACAATAATGTGTAGGGATCCAACCCTAGATGAAGACACCAATCTTCAATCTCCTAAGCTCCAACCTGTATTTTTCCAAGCTTTGACTTGGACTTTCCAAGGCTCCAACCTTGTCAATTTTGAGGCACCAACCTCTAGGGCTCCAACCCTATCTTTGGTACAAGCTCCAACCTAGTCTTTTGAGGACTCCTATCCTCTAGGGCTCCAACCCTCTCTTCGGTACAGGCTCCAACCTGATATATTGAGGACTCCTATCCTCTATCTTCCAAGGCACCAACCTTGTCTCTATGAGGCTCCAACCTCCTGCTTCAATTTGTCAAGATAAGTTTAGTAATAGTTCACAGCTCCCAATGTCTTCTTCAACGAGCCCTGTTTATCTTCAACAATGCCTCCACTTAATCTCCACGTCACTTCATCAATGACAACCTTGTTTTCACTTGAAGGAGTCTCCACAACTCTTCATGTTACCCAAACAGAATCTGCAAAGTTACCTCATGATGATTTCAACAATGCATCATGGTCTCCAATGACGTCTCCAAGATCTGTTAAAGCTTTTCAACAAGATATCTTCAATAGGTTGTGCTAAGCCTCAATATCTGCACCAAACTATTCTCTGTTTCGAGCCTTTGTTCACACTTTCGAGGTAACTGCTTCAGGAGTTTGCTATATGCTTACTTCCAGGGAAAACTCACAAACACTTCAAAGCTCGCGTCGTCTTCAACTCCCTGCAAATGATGACAGATGTAACCTTACTTCGCTGGTCCAAGGTCATATAGATATGAGAAATAATCTTTTCACAATTCTGAGATAGAGATATATAACTGATTCGAGCTACTAAACGAACCTCCACAGGATTGTCCTTCAGGTCGAGGTCTACACTTCTGCCGAGCTACAAAATATTCGGGCCTTCGTAAATTTGTTGTAGCTCTGAGCCTCTCACATATCTTTGTTCCACTTAGTCTGACCCTTCCAAATGTGATTGTCCACAGAACTGGGCTTCACTGAAACTGAAATGTCCATAGATCCGAGCTCTTACAACCTTATCTGCTTTTGATCTCTAGTGATCCTTTTGGCCTTTAAGTCTCCTTTCTCATTCTCTTTCAAGTTCACAAGTTGTGAACTGTATCTTCTTCTCTGTGATGGATGCCCGAGATCGATGCTTGATAATGAAGTATTTTACTTGTATTTATATGAGATTTGCCAATAAACGAAAAGACACGTTCATTAGAGGAGAGGTTGATTTGTGCATGAGGTGGCACTTTGACAATATATTCAATAGCTGTCGGAAGGGGTCTTTTGATAATAGTGGATCAAATATGACATAGTTTCATTGAACAGAAACCACATTATAATATATGTAGGGAGGTCCCACACGCCACATCATCACTTTACTCCCGCATATCGCAACCACATGAATATCAGAGATTTTTAAGTTGTGCACATGCCAAAGTTCCGATGTCAACAACGTCAATATTCCTATAACACATATCGCCCTTACTTCCTCTAACCTCCGACCTAGCGGATGCGATATTTCAATGAAATCGTTTTGATAATCCAATCGGGTCCGCAATATACTCTAACCTTTGATGGATGCGATATTTCAATAAAATCATTTTGATAAACCAATCTGGTCCACAAAGGATATCACAATCGAATATTTTAACATGACATGCCTTCAAAACTTGCGATAGGAAAGTTGCGACGCGACAGATGCGATATTACATTAAAATGTGTTATGATAGAGCAATCGGGTCCGCAAATCGGTAGTTTGAGGTCCATATCACAGTTCGGACATCGGAGGTCCACATTGCAAATCAGAGATCAAAGTCGAAGTTGGAGATCGGAGATCGAAGATCGGGGTTTCTGAGTGGTGACACATAATAAAAGGCACCGATATGATTTCTCCAATGGATATTTCACCAATATCATTTCTCTTTGCTCCTTTGGTATCATTGTTCTTTCCTTTTGGCTCTTTCTCTTGGGCATATGCAGTCTTCTCATGGATCTGCTTCTCGCTCTTCTCTTTGGTACTACTCCTTGGCTTGGGATTGCTCCTTGGGTCCACTGCTTCTATTCTTTCTGTATATATATTCAATCCATATGGTCCTCCATCTCATTATATGATCTCCAACCATGTCATCATATGTCATTAAGTCCTTCATCAAGAATATCATAATATACATGAGGTTATGACATCTTCATAAGAATTTTCATCACTGTGATCAATGGGCAAAATCAAGTATCACAAGAATTTTCCATCACAAACAATGCCATATTGACATCAATGACAACCTTGACTAACAACTTCCCGAAGCCCTTGCAACTAGTCCCTTATTTGTGAGTATTTCATAAGATTAATGACAATGTCTCCATCCTTTGACTTCCTTATTCTATATAGTTGATTCCTTAAGGATATCTTCTAACCTGGTGTACTTATAAAGTACAACTTCACCAACTTATCATAGATTGCTTTAGATGACTTCAAATCAACATCAAAGGGAATGAGATGATCTTTTATGGATTCAATAAGAATCCTATGTGCCCTCACTACTCCCTTCTTGTATCTTGCTAATTCTTGAGTCTTTTATTTGTCTGGTTGAGTAACTTCACCAAGAACATATTCCATGACCTCATTTTCTATGAGCACCAAATCAATCCTCTTCTTCCATGCTAAGAAGTTTGCTAACCCAACGAACTTATTGCTTTCCTTGCAAAATGTAGCCATTTGATTGTTAGATTGACACATGGAGCACAAAACGATACTTGTCAAACGAGTGTCCTTCTTGATGATGTCTTCAAATAGCTTGATGCTTTCAAGACCTTCAAAAGAGACTTCAAAGATGCCTTAGAATGATGACTTCTAGGATGCCTTCAACAATAGTGTCTTCAAACAACTTCAAAGAGTGGACGATGATCCAAAATTATTTGATGCTTCCTTTTCTTCAAGATGATGGAATGTACTAGAGAGCCTTCAACAAGAGCTTTTCCTTCCTTCCTTCAATGGGAGCTTGGTTCTTTTTAAGATGATGAGGTCTTCAATGAAAGCTTGATGTAGTAATCTTCCTTCTAAGTTAATAGGTCTTCTTCTGCTTTCCTTGTGTCCTTTTGCAAATGATTCCCCTTAACAAGCAATCCTTTCTTATGTTAGCAAGATGATCTTCAAGCTTCCTTCTCTTTCTTCACCTAAGTTCTGATACCATGTTAGAGAATCTCGTAGTGCAACTATTTAAAACAATTCTCCTTATCCTTAATGATTGCTTGTGAACTTTAGTTATCTTCTTATTGTTCTCTATTAGATTGTTTCATCAAACAATTATCAGGAGCAAAAACAATAAAGACAATAAACACAAGAAGTAGGCTCTAATCCAGGGAAAAACCCCTCCAAGGGGAAAGCCCAAAAATAATATATTCTCTTCTTATAGAATCTGATCAAATGAGAAAACCAAGACCTAAAGACCAAAGTCAAGACCTCCTCCAAGCACCAAGTCAACCATTTAAGAATATGTTCTAAATAGGTCAAAGATCGACCAAGTTAACAAGGGTCAATCCTTCTTTAATCTTCTTCAAATCTCAGTTTCGGCCCCTAGCTCGCATCTGCAACCTCGACTTGCAACTCTTGGTCGTGCAATAGTTGCATTAATCCTAATTTGTTCGCATGTGTGAGAGAATAAGGCTCAAAATCAAATCTTTCTTCTTTTTCTTGGTTTCTTCTTCCTTCCTTCAGCTCAAACTTGTCTCTTGTGCAGATAAAATGCGTGTCAAATGAGCTCGAAATCACTTCTATATATATGCCTTTCATGAGGTCAAATAGCCTCTTCTAGGCCGACTTGTCACTGGTAGGGCCAACTTGTGCTTGGAGGTCATTTTGACTTTCTAAACACAAAAATAAATATATTTCATGTTACAACTTGCCCCATAGCGTCTTATACAAATGATATTGACTCTCTTAACTCATGACACAAATTCTTATGACATGACAAACCCTAGAAGCATGGAGAATATGCTTAACCTAGTTGACCAATCAAAAGAAACATGAAACCCATGCTTGAAAATATAATTTTTGTTTCTTCCTTTGCTTATTACATAAGATATACATAATGACATGAGTATAATGACAATTATGAAGACCGAAACTAGTTCCATTTTCTAACAATATCACCTCACCAAAAAGGTCTCCATATTCACTTAGTTTTTGATGTTCTAAAACCCAACAACGTGAAGGCAGATGAGCTAGCTAAGCAAGGTACAAATATGGCCAAAGGGAACCTTATAGTAAATGGGATCATTAGTCAATTCAACATTCCATAGAATATGTTCTTATGCCAAATGGAAAGTCATTCTCCCTTAGAACACATGTTGCAAACATGCATTTCCATGGTTATGTCGTTCAATATGTACCTGCTCTTGACATTTAGCGTACTCATCGTCCGCGGGGGAAAGTCATTGTTAATGGATACACTATTGTCTCTGGTGTTTTTTTGCACACAATGCAATGAAAGAAATGATAGTCCCAAAGGATGCACTTGTGAGATTATAACACACCACCACCCCCCCCCGCCCCCCCATTGTATGCACAAGGTGTTGATGCTCTTGCTCGAGGGGAAACCCATCAACATGCTCCTAATTTGGCTCTCCTCACGTGGAATGGCGTGAAGCTGAGGTTTATGACTATTTTGATGATTCCAGAACAGAGGCAAGATCAAATTATAGTGGGGATTTAAGGTATGTGGAGTTTGTGCATTTGTGTATTGTTGCCAACTTGGTTGATTAAAGTTGATAAAAATTGAAACATGAGAGATTTATGTCAGTATGCAATGTTAGGTTCCCTAGGAGAGGTTATATCCCATTGGGAGTTAGTTATGTCTTTGCTTGAATGAGTATGCTATGTGGGATTTATTGGCATAGACAGTGTCTACACATCGGGGGTTCGCTCTCTTAGGCATTTGAGGCTCCTTCAAGAGGTTTGAAATTGCATGGAGGCTTGGATGGTGCACATTTGAAGGGTGGATATGATAATGACATCGTATGGGACATCTTGGGGTCCTTGGAGTTGTATGGGCAAGTTTGCAAATTTCTATCTCTTGTTTGCTTATGCTTAATTCATTCTTTGGGTTGTGTCTCCACTAGATTGAGTATGTTTAGTAGGACTTCTTCGTGTGTTCGATACGTGAGTATTGGGGGTTTTCTATCCTCAACATTTGAGGCATCTGTAGAGGGATGAATTTGCATGGATTCTTAACTGGCGCAATAATGCATAGTGGATTTGATAGTGGTGTCGATTGGGCTATCTTTGGATCCTCTGAGTTGTATGGGTAGGTTTGCATAGTTTCATTTCTTGCTTGCTTTTCCTTAAATTAGTCTTTGGTGTGGGGTTGTGGATTATGTGGTTGGTCCTTTATCAAACAAGGGAATGGACTTCCCCATGGCAACAATTTTGGGTAACAGAGGGAAACTCAGCTAGGGGTAGAATTTTAAAAATTATATTTAGAAAATTGAGGAAGAATATGGAACTAGAGATGCAAGAACTCCATATTAAAATCATGAATATGAAAATCAACTACAATTAGATGGAAACCATCGTCATTATCTCTATGAACTAGATCATTGCGTTGAATATTAAAATCAACCAAATGGAGGATGAGGTGGCTAGCCTACAAGGTCAAATCAAGGAGTTGAGCTAGAAGATAAAGCTCAACCAACGTTTTTCTTCTAATAACTTAGTTTGTGTCAGCTCCAGTACATCCCACATTTGGATTTGACCAATCCTGCCCAATAAGTGTACCCTATCCCCAGGGAAGGAGATAAACATATCTAATTATGTGAATGAAATGTAAATTTTGTCGTCTTTTAGGGGTTGTTTTGGAGAATGTACAAATGGAACAATGTATGGATATAAATCCTTTTGAATAACTACATGATATATCTAAGAAGGATAGTAGAGGAATTCCCATTTTTGACCTATTGTCTAATTTTTGTATCTGATTTTGATGTATGTATCTTTGGAGGATTAGTTGTGACCCAACACAATGTTTTAATTTAATACAAATTCATGGTTTCAGTAAAAAAAGGCAACACTCTACTTTCACTGACTTGAAAATTTGATGACGGAGCATCATCATCAGTAAATTCATTTTGACAATGATGGTCAAAATTTAATTTACCATAGGAAGTGGGTTTCTTGAATTATTTTAAATTATTTGAAATACTTAGGAAAATTAGTATTTAGTTAGAATTGTTATGAATTTGTATAAAATAGGAATTTGTTGTAGTTGATTTCTAAGAGATATTGTAATTAGTTTTAATAGATTAAATATCTTCTAGATTTAGGAATCATATTCACAATTAGTGGATCTTAACCAATTTTTTTCTTTTGTACTTAAATAGAACTTGTAGCTCAAGAAAAGGGTTCTAAAAAGTGAGTGCATGAATGTGGATTTATGTGTTTTATGAAGAAAGACACTGAATACATTGAAGAAATTTTGTTCCTCTTTGTTGTTGGATTACTGATGCTTTGTTTGATTTGGATTTTCTTCCAAATTATGTGTTATAGATTTGTTATCAAATCATTGTGTTAAGTATTTGTTTTAAGGCCCAATGGAAGCTATTGTACCCAATTCCCTTTGCAATTAAATCCTTTGGCATCAACGACCATTTATTGGATCAAATTCTTTTGTGGTGACGCAATTTATGGTGTCAGGTTATTTACGTAATCGTGTGAATAAACAAGTTTTATGAAGGCAAAAGAATATAAGACGAAACCTTTAAAACTTATTAAGGGTACACTGGCTAAGGTGGACGCAAGAGTCAACAGTTGAGATAAAAGCTAAGTTTTTTGTTTGAAGAATGTAAGCGGATTCGACACCCGACATATCCTTAGTGAATTTGAGTCCTAACCACCGAGTAGGGCCCAGTTGGAAACACTAGCATTTGTATTGAAATCGGAGTAGATTAGCCTCGACCTATAGCCAGGCTCACTTGATTCAGAAATTTTGTATAGGAGCTCGACCCGCTACTGGTTGCGGCGAACTCAACCTCGACCTCCCATCTTTAGTCAATTTCGAACCCTCGAATAATCCACAACAAGTCAGCCTCAAGCCCAATCAAGAGTGTTATAACAAGTTTCTTTGAAGTTCCAACCCAACCTCGTGAAATTGTTGAATAGGTTGGTTGTTTTGTCAAATTTAATAAAAGTGAGTTTTTAAAGGTTTTCCTTTGATTTTATTTAAAATTCGAATTGCATATAATTGTGATTTGGAGGCAAATAGTTAATCAAGGTCATTGGAAAAATTGAATCAACATCAGTTGTGGTATCAGAGCGGTTTTTTTTAATTAAAAGGAAGAATGGCAAATTGTTGAGGAGCAGTTCAAATAGAAAGTGAAGGGAGACCTGTAGCAAATGTGGCTTTCAAGCTGAGGTAATAAGATTTTGAGAGAGAGTAGCGGCTATGTACATTACATAGAGGAAAGATTGATGCAGGATATCTTAGTGATGTTGGAGGAGAAGCTTTTAATGATGAAGATCTCAAAGAATCAAAAGATGTAAGGATGATGAAGATGTTTGCTAAGGTAACTGTTAGGCCAAAGATGGAGATTCTGCCAAATGAAGGTAATTTAAATGACGATAAATTAATGGATTGGATAAACGCTCTTGATAAATATTTTGATTATGAAGATGTTGAAGCGGATAAGCGAGTTAAGTATGCACCATTCAGATTAAAAGACCATGTTGCACTTTGGTGGGGCGAATTATAAGTTGAGCGGAAGGGGAAAGGAAAAACTAAAATTAAAGATTGGGACAGGATGTTGAAAAAACTCAAAGGTAATTTTTTATCCATATCAATTACAAAATATTAGATAAAATTCCATGTCAGTTAAAGAATATACATAGGAGTTTTATAAATTGAACATCAAAGTTGGTCGTGTAGAAGATGATGCTGAGAAAGTTGCTAGATATATTAATGGCTTGAGATTTGATATTCAAGATGAAATTGGATTATTGTTTTTAAAGATTGTTGAAGATGCATATTAGGTTGCCTTGAAGGTAGAAGAAAAATTTGCTAGAAAACAAATTCAGAGAAGTCAAGTAAGGAGTCATGCAAAAGAAAAGGAAAATAGATTGGAAGAGGAAGAATTCAGTCTCAAAAAAGAGAAGATGAAAGAAGTTCCAACAGTCAAACACCAAGAGGAGGTGATTCAAGAGGGAGAAGATCATTCTTTAGAGATAGGTCGGGCAAGAGACTATCAACCTAGATGTTTCAAATGTTTCCCTCAAAATTAATGATAATTCTGGTTCATCTCCAAATCTGGTGTGTATAGACGAGAGAATTTCCTCCATGTACAATAGTCCAAATCGGCCTTAAAAGAGCACAAACCTCAACCCTTTGAAGGTACAACACTCGACCCCTTTGAAGGTACAAAATTTGACCCCTTGGAATGTATAGAAGCTCGACCCTTTTCAATACTCAACTCTAACAAGAATAATCCTCAACCTTCTCAATGACTATTCACAACCCTCCTTTTGAGTATTGTTCATTGTCCAAAAAATAAATAAGGCCCCTGATTTGTGTAAAAGAGACTTCAACTTCTCTTTGAAACAATGATAATGCTTGTATTGTAAGGGTTTTCAACCAACAAAGGAAGGGATTTCGACCTGTGAATAAGAGAGGTTTACAACATGTTTCTAATAGTACCCACAACCCAATATAAGAAGGAAAAACTCGACCTTCTTCAGGTGTGAACTTATCCCCAGTGTAGCACAAAGTTTGGTCTGCAAACAGAAAAATGAATACCAAAGGATGGATTATAAAATCAACTAATGTCACAATCTAAGTGATCCTGCTCCAATACTAGCTAAGAGGTATAGTTTCAACACCAAAACCAACAACTAGAATGAGGGTTTCCAAAAACCCTAGCGTTTTTTCAAGAACTCTCCAAAAATCTATTTTTAAAGTAAACAAATGAAAAATAAGAAAAAAAACTCCTCATTTCCTTTTTTATAACTCACTTGATCATTTTGCCACATTTTTACCTTTTATTTTAATAAAGTCACTTTAGTGGGTTTTCTCACTTTATAATTTAAAAGTGATTTTTCGTTAACGCAAGACCCACGTTCCCCTTTCTCCACTTCAGCTTTTAAAATGTGTTATCTTAAGTGAATTGTGTTCCCTTGATTAATTTTCCCCAGCCTAGCCTACAAGAACTTAAATAGGCTAATGCAATCTTCTCCTTATGTCTCCTAAGCAAATGGGGACATTACAATGAAAATGCCTTATTAACATTGACCTAGAGTTAACATATCAACTATGGATTAAGTCATTGATGAGACAATACCACACTTGTTAGAAGGCTACAAAGCTCATTTGTTCCCTTTGCACTTGTATTGATCTTATCTTCCTTAACTTCAATTGGATTTTATTATTATTTATAGTAGTTATTTTTTGTTCTGTTAATCTATTTTGGGCTACAAAGCTCATTTGTTCCCTTTGCACTTGTATTGATCTTATCTTCCTTAACTTCAATTGGATTTTATTATTATTTATAGTAGTTATTTTTTGTTTTGTTAATCTATTTTGATCATTTTGATTTTACTATTTTAACATTTGAAATAACATGATGTAATAAATTCCTTATAAATTAAAAATATTATAAAAATGCAAATATAATATTACTTTTTAATCTATTCATCTCAATTAACTACCTTATAAATTAAAAATATTATAAAAATGCAAATGTAATATTACTTTTTAATCTATTCATCTCAATTAACTATCTTTAATTTCATTTGAGTTAAATCTAATTTGCAATTTCATATTAACCTAACATATAAATTGTTTTAAAAATCATCCTACTAAATATACAATATCTTCATAAATATATAAATTGTTTAACAATAACTTTACCAATGTCTAAATCACTCATTAGCTATACTCAGTTCCTACCCATCATTTTCCTCACACATTTCTCCCTGCTAAAATCATCTTTAAATTTCATATCCCTTAACTCTATACAATAAGTAATTTTTCTCCCTACTGGATTTTTGTATAAAAAATATAATTTTTTAATAAATACTTCAAGTTCTATATCAATGACAATAACCACAAAGGGAAAATATATGTTACAGTAGTAGTCGCAAAGGAAAGTACATCTCATAATAATAAATAGTTGACTAATTATAATGAATATGCATGCGTGTTTAGGCCCTCTGTGTTATTTCTTATTATAACTTATAAATGTTTCAATGAAATAAAATCAAATATACCTAACCTAGAATGCATTTTATAAAAGACAAAAAAAAAATTGGGAATCTTTCCTATCCTCAGCCCTTCCTTCGCTATATTAGTTTTTAACCAATACTTCATATCTGAACGAACACATCCGACAAGCTGAGTGGAGAGATGGACTGGAGTGTCATAAATCTGTCGAAGTTCTTACAAAATTGCTCATTAAAGCTAAAGTTAAGCTATCAAAATAGTATACGGACCTGAAATTGCCAGAAAGACACTGTACCGACCTGAAATTCTGAAATTAGTTGGCCATCTGACAGCAGCAACTTTTGAAATAACGAGGCTTGTGAGGTGTATTCCATTACCGGGCGCTAACATAAGATGATTTTCCAACCCACGCCACATGAATGTCTGTTGTTGAAAGTTGGTTGGATACTTGCGTGCTGAAAATAAAATTATATGGTTCAGTTGTGGCAGAGTCCCACCAAACCACAAACCTACCGACCACACAGCCACAGACAGAAGCACACGTTCATCCTCAAGCCATGGGTTTGGGAATAGGTAGCTCTCTTTGCATTACCTTTCCAACTAAATCTCTCTCATCAGCCGTGGCAACAGTGTAAACTGTAACAAATAATTATTAAAATCTGGGAGGTATGAACCAGCTCTGAAATTTGAGCCCAGAGGCTTCCCAGAGGCAGGAAGCATCTGATGGATTTATAAGGGTGCAGGGTACTGATAGCGCGGCGGATGTGGAATATTTTCATTCACGCATAACGCTGTGCTTTTAGGCCAAGCATTGTTCCCATAATGCCGATAATGCCGATATTAATAGATGAAGGCAAGCCGTGATTTGCGTTGGAGATTCGTAGTCGTACAATTGTGAAAGGTTTCATATCTCCCGCGCCTGTTAAAAGATTGCGATGGACTCGGGCCGTACAGGAAACAGGAAGAGCTTTTCCCCGAGACGATCTCCTTCGCGGGAGAATTACGAGCGATTCGACAACAGCAACGAGGAAGAGGAAATGCAAAATAATGTTTTCAATATCCCGCCGCCAAAGAAAGCTCCAATAGAGCGACTGAGGAAATGGAGGGTATGTATCTAAATCTCTCAAATCTTATGGAGGGTATGTATCTAAATATCTCAAATCTTTTTATTTGGGTTGGAAGGAGTCTCTATGGGAGTTGTTTATAATGTGATTTTTTGGAGATTTCGGTGACGAAATCCGGCGGAAGAAATTGAGATTAAATCTTGATTTGTTGCAGTTAAAATGGTTTTTTAACTACATATTTGGATTCAGCACCTTGAAAAACCCCTGGGACGCTTTCATTGTACAGAAACTAGCTATCAAACTTGCAATTCCAATAAATTCCTGCCGGATTTCGACCGAAAAAACCCGCCAAAAAACTTTCAAAAAATCGCGTTATAAACAACTGCGTCTCTATGTATATCTTGGTATTCTCTTTGAACAGAACCGATTCTGTTTAAACTTTAAACGACCGTTCTAGGGACCTGGGATTGACTAAACTATTTGTACCTGCCACTTAGCTGTTACGAGCACCCTTACAAATTGGTAAAGCTGACACCCTTCGGCGCCATATTTTTCAGTATGTTACACAAGTTGCTAATGTAGAGTCCATGGCCCCATATATTCCAGTGTCCCACAAGTTGGTACCATAATTTTATATTTACGTGTTGATAAAGATTTTACACGTTGATAAGGATGTGGTACCATGATTTCATAATCTTACAAATTGGTTAATTTCATATCCTACAAGTGGGTAAAGATTCATGCTCATCATCGTTTTCTTTTTCCTCCTATTTGTTTATAATAAATAAAATATCTGTAAATTAATTTGAAATATATATATATGTATGAAGTTATGATTGGAATTTAATATATATCAAATATTTTTTAACATTTATAAAAATGAAATAATAATGTTAAGTTCTAGATAAACATATTTATGGCGTTGGGTATATTTAATTTCATTCAAAGTAGAGAAGAGGATGTATCACTCCATTTTTCTTTCAGGACTTGCCCAAGAAGGTCTTCATTTGCCATTATAAGGAAATGGAGTTAAGGTACAATTTTTGTCTTCCCCAGGTGTGGCCAAGGTTAGGAACCGAGTGAACTACCTCATCAAGTTTCTATGCATCTAAGAAAGTTTAGTGGTTAGCAAAAGAAAGGGACTCAAGGTAATGAATCTAATCATGAATTTTAAGGGGGGGGGGGGGGGGGGGGGGGTGGGGGGGAGACAGAGTGGAATATATCCACAGCCACTTGCACCTGTGCCTGGGTGCAATTTTGACCTTGGGGGCCATGACATCCGCCACCTTAGCGACTGCACATGCATCACTGAGGCATGTTGCGCAGTGGATGGAAACACCAGGGGTCTAGACACAACACACGGAAAGAAGAAAGACAAAGACAAGGGAGGACCGAATAAAGATTGGAATGGTAAGGTAACAACAAAAACATGAAATACTAGCACAGAGAGAGGGTTTTGAGAAACAAGAGGGCATAAAAGTCTCCGTAGATAAGTTTATACTTCAAGTTGATGACAAATCACTGCCATGCACACAACCAGAGCCCAACAAATATTGTGCACCCATTTGAACAATAGCCAATTAGCTCACAAGCTAAGGAGATAACAACACAGGCAAAAAATTGAGGAAGTACCCATGTATAGATGCTTGTCTTCATCCCAACTTTAGATTCCAACAAGGCTGAAGGTGTTGAGGTGACCACTAATGTAGACAATTCCAGCCCTGGAGAGAAACAACCCAACCAATAAACAATCATGTCAAAACAACCAACATGATCTTTTAATCCTCCATCCCACACATGTTGCGTGCACCAATCCTTCTAGAGACTAGAGACCAAACTGTTGCCCAAACATAAAGAGACCATCATAATGCTAATAATTAGCACAATTAGGCTCAATAAAGAGAAAAGTAGGAAAGAATTCCCTAAGGACATAGTTAAGTTGTCATGCACTGGCCCCTTGTCACAAGTGGCATCCACAATAAATCCCACCTACAGCGGGGGTGAGAGCATTTTCCACCATAAAAGACGTAGAGGGAGAGTATTACGAATAGAGAAAAAACTAGGATGAACACTTGCCTTTATGTTAATTAAGAAATGAGAGCTTACATGCTTGTGCATGAAGGGGGTTGGCCACACCACCCCCCTCATAAATGTTTTGCTTATTGGTGGGGAGGTAGACTTGCCCCCTAACCTCCTACCCTCCTTCGATATCCACCCGAATTGGGGGACTCTATACCTAATATCTATTATTTCATTTCTCCTTTATAATTTTAAATATTTTGATCATAAATATTTCTAATTACGCGTCTAAAAACATTTTGCTAATAAAATCATGATGATGATGATGTTGATGATTAACTTCCACTTAGACCTATATGGTTTACTGAACCTTAAGAAGGTAAGAGATTAATGAGAATTCTTTAACCTATTATTTCGATGCTTGGAAAGAAGTGAGGGAAGCTTTCCCAGATCACCATAGTTTTTCTGAGACATAAAAAAGGGTGGTAGTGTAACACATTTTTGATAATTAGATCGAATGCGAGAATAAGATGGACAATCTAATAGAAAGTGCTTTTTGATCTTCAACCCTCATAGAGTCGCGCAATGACAAGACTCTTTTATCCCATGGCGCTTTTTTTTTTTTTTTTAACTGTAACGGTTGTGATTTTTATTTGTTGAAAAAGGATGGTGGGTCCTTGCCGAGGCGACCCCTATTACATGGTTGATTTCCTTTTCTACAGCCTTTCAGCTATTACAATTTCACTCTTTTTGGAAGAGTCTTTCCCCATTTGCAGTTAAGCTCCCTTTCCTAAAAGTGCATCCAATGTTCGCCATCCGGTCCGCTTCGCTGTTGGAGTTTCTGAGTATGTGGTAGAGCTTGTATGAGTTGAAGTCTTGTAACACTCTCTTCAACCTGTCCATAATTTTATTGAGGCCAACATTGTTGAAGAGTTCCCCTTTGATTATATTTTTAATTATGATTTCTGAGTCTCCGAAAACTTGGAGATCTTTGATTCCTTTCTCCCTTGCTATCAGACAAGCGTTAAGTAACCCAAGGATCTCAGCTTGATTATTGGTTTTCAGGCCGAGTCCCCATGCAAATGAATCTCTTTCTGTCCCATCCGTTGAGTAGATGACCCCTCCAGCACCACCTACTTCGGGGTTCCCTTTGGATGCCCCGTCAAAGAATATGGAAGTTAAATTTTGGGACCTCCACCATTTCTGGAAGATGTCATCTGGTTCTCTTATTTGCCAATCTGATTTAGCTTTCAGGGGATGTAGAAGATATTTTCGGGGGTGAGGTTCAAGAGCCAGCCACCTCTTTTCTTCTAGCGTGAGCAGAGGATCATCTTTGTGGTAATGCTGTTGGGCCGTTTCCAAGAGGAGAGACTTTGCTTTGGCTGCAACTTGAAGCGGGGAATGTTGTATGTCTTTGAATATCTGCTGGTTACGGGCCAGCCAAAGCTGCCAACAAACGTATTTTGGTATCGTTATCCATACCTTGCGCCAGAAGGACTTGAGAGGGATGCGCTGAGGGTAGAAGGCATTCCATGTGGCAATGAAATCCGGGACAGAAATTTGAGGTGATATGGAGATCTGGAAATCTTGTAGGATGAGTCCCCAAACCTCTTTGGCGAAGAGGCATTCCAGAAAAAGATGCTTGTTGTTCTTCGAACCTTGGAGTGCTCTATAGCCTTCAGCTGAAGTGTATTTGCCTGTCCGCCCCCATCCCCAGCTGTCCCTCGTGGTTCTGTTGATCGGCGTAGCCTCTTCGAGGAGCTCCTCCAGAAGGTTTTGTTGGTCAATTAAATGCGCAGGTGCTCCGTGGAAGTTCCAGCCTGCCCATTCATCGCGTCTGTCCCAGTTTGACAAGTCGAAAACATTGTTTATGTCTGCTCTTTCTAACCATGCCCTGAGCTCTGCGATTTCCTCATTCTCAGCTAAAGGATGGCGCTTTTGGGAATTGACCAAAGACAAGTTTCATTACGAAGCTCATGAGACTTAGCTTTTATCTTAGCATTGTTCATTTTAGTAACACTAGTTAAGACAATAATATATTTTTTGTTTTCGAGATTGTGGTTGATCACCTCCTTATAATATCTTAGTTTTTTTTTATTGCCCTATAATTTCTCCTCAATTTTGGAATTAATAATAGTTTTTAATATTATGTGTATTCTGCAAGATGCTCTCTTCATTTATCCGCCAATGGTCTAGCCAAGATTTGACATCCTTATGCTACCCTCACTTGAGCCAAGTGGGGGTTTTGACTAGAGTTAGAAGCAATTTTACAAAACCTCTTGGCATCCATGTTAGATAACTTTTTTATATACATAAGATACCTAATCATAGCCATGATTGCAATGGAGGGGAGTTTTGCTTCAATCACGAGGATAAGTTAGAAAATATCAAGAGGTTGTAGATTATAAACTACTTTTGGATTTGTTCAATCTTTGTCTATGATTCTTTAGATACACTGCAAGCCCACACAGCACATCAATATAAATAATTTATTTATTTTTTTGCTCATTGTCTATTTCTTCCATCTTTTTCAACCAAAATTTCAAAATTTCTCGTGATTATTGTGGCAATACCTCTGTCATGGACAATAAACACCTTGCAAAATCTTGATAATAAAACAATAAACAACTTGCAAAATCTTGATAATAATCTTCTTATAATTATAACAAAATTATTATTATAAGAATGTACATCTTCATGCTCATCCTTTCCGTGCATCCTCCCCCTTTCCTTACATCTTCATCCTCACTTTTGCTATGCCATAACATATTATGTGGTTTTTGCCAATATATGATTATAAAAATTTAATTCTTTATAACATTTTTTAAAATATATTTTTTATTTACAAATTTTATATATATAATTTTTAATTGATTTCTAATATCCTTAATATCAGTGGTCTCTATCAATATCTACTATCTTTATTAATTTAATATGTAAATATATTAATTTTTATAATAATTAAATAAATATATAATATATAATGAAGTAGATATAAATCTCTATCAATAAATTTGATACATCAGTTTACCGACTCGTTCAAATGATTTTGTCGTAAGATATACTACGACGCGTTGTTTGTTTGCTAAGGAATTGTTTATTCAAGTAAAATCATTACTAGTACAATTATGCGAAAGTACACTACCTTTCGTGGTAATAAAAAGAGCCATTTATATTTTCAGTGAAATTTAGAAAATAAGTATTTAAGTCAACATTGGTTGGTGGATAGACTAACTCCATTGTACCTCTCATGCGGTAGTTGACCGTAATATCTATTTTTAACTCTTTCGTAAAATAAAATAAATTATAGAATATTTTAAATTTTATTATTATATGTTTATTAATTAATTTAAATTTTAAAGTGCTTATTTTTTTAAATTATATTTGTTAAAAATATATTTAATTATTATATTTATATTAAATTTAATTATATAAACTTAAATATTTCATTTTAACATTATATAAAATACCTAAAATATTATAAAAATGGAAAATTCAATTTTTTTACAATATTCGGCGGTGGGAGTACAATTACGATATATTGAAACAAAGTGACGTAGTCTTTCATAAATATACAACGCAACAGATATTTTAGTTCCTTTACAACTACAGACGACTTTTACAACTAAATTAATGGAATGCAACTTCCAGGAACCTTCAAAAACTATTGCTTTTAAAGCACGAACCGATAATCTTAAATTTAAATAAAAGCATGCGTACGGCCCACGCGTTGTACATTTCTAGAAGTAGGAGTAGAAATTAAGGTAGCAATTTCGTGGAAATTGCGGAAGCCCAATGAACTATCAAATGACGAGAAGGATCTGAGGATATCAGTTAACTGCCGGTCCCTGCATAGAAACGACCAGAAGGATCCGAGAATGCGTTAACCTCCGGCCCATGCGGTGGGAAGCGTAAAGGGTTCGCTCGGTAGCTTGTCAGCGAGAATCGAACATGTGCCGTCTTTATCCTACAGGTGTCAGGTGTTTTGGTAGTAAAGCTTGAAAGCAAAAGCCGGAAATGGGGTCTTAAACTAATTTAGTTGACCAAATAAACGTGGCTCATTGGCACAGCTTCATTATTCTGGAGCTTGTTATTAAGCGCGCGATATCAAAATTTTAAACTTTGTAAAGGTGCCCGGCGCTGACCCACAAGAAGTTGTCGGTAGAGTAGAGTGTGAGGAGTTTTGCTTTGAGTAATCTGTAAAGACGAGTTTTGCTTTGAGTAATCTGTAAAGAGGTAACACAACAATAATGTGATTAATAACGTGCTGGAATGCTAAGTTTTGCTTAGCAAGTTGGGGCATCAGCTTGAATTTAGTGTAAAATACTTAGAAGGAAAAGTGCGTTATCATCTTGAATTTAGTGTTTAATACTCGAAAGGAAGGATGTGATATGCGTCGAGAGGTGCTTTGTAGTCGTGTAGGGTACGATAGGATAGGGTCCATGGGATAGGGTAGTCAGCATATGTCGAAGGGTACGATAGGATAGGGTCCATAGGATAGGATAGGGTAGTCAGCGTATGTTGAAGGTAGTTGTTCTTTGGTAGTATAGGGTAGGGTGCATTGGACTAGTGTGGGGTAGGATAAGATAGGGTGTTTCAGAGGTAGTTGTGTAGGGTAGGATAGAATAGGGTAAAGTGCATTGGAATTTACAAGTTGAAAGTGCAAGTTTCTAGTGGGTTTAAGTAGTTGTTCTTTGTAGTAGTATAGGGTAGGGTGTATTGAATTTGTGTGTTATTGTGTAGGGTAGGATAAGGTAGAGTGTTTTGGAGGTATTTGTGTAGGGTAGGATAGGATAGGATAGGGTACAGTGCATTGGAATTTGTAAGTTTAAATATGGAAGGCTTTAGTGGGTTTAATGGTTAAGAATATGTGTTTTTTTAAAGGTCATAAGTTCATTTTCTTAAATTTTAACAACTAACTCTTTCCAAGGAGGTAAAGAAGAAAGATTGTTGTGAACATACCTTATATAGAGAGAAAGAAATTAATAACTCCTACTCATTAATTATTTTTTATTTTTATAGGAACTAGTAGGGGGTTTTAATATTAAAATAAAAAACTGGAATTGGATTCATTACCCATACAAAATGTAATCAGTTCCATGCCTTAACAGACCAGACATGTCCAAAAATCAAACTTCTTACATATGTATAAACTTTTAATTTCAGATCTAATAACACTTATGCTATAAACCCTATAAAATACCCCTAACAAAAGCACATATATGCAATAACAAAATGAAAGAGGCAGAGCCACATAATTAGGGAGTTGAAGCTCCACCTTCCATTAATGCTTTCCACACCTCAACTTTGCCCTCCTCTGCTTGCCTTCCAAACTTCAGTGTGTGTTGTGCTCACTTCCTCAAGTGTCTTGCATGGAGTCCAAATCCGCTGACATCCTATGCCCTCCTTGCATTTCTCATTTTCCAACTTCTCGACCATATTGCTTTCCAATGTGAGCTTCATGTTTTCAAACATCAGTTGCATGAGCTCATTTTCTAGCATCACCACATGAGCCCGTGTTTCCAGTTCCTTTAACACATTCCTTTGGTCCTGATGCTTTCATTGCATCCAACATTTGCTCCACAGAAACCACCAATCTCTTTGTCAGATCATTCATATGAGCTTGAGCCTCCTCAATGGATTGAGGTTGCGGAAGGATCCAATTTATGAATAGAGTTCTAGACTACAAGTGAATTCTATCAACAATCTCTAGCATCTGCATGTTGCCTTCCATCCCATTTTCATCTAACTTATAAACACAGAGAAACAGCCTCCACAACTGCTTTCGAGGCCACAAGTCTTGGGAATTAGTTCCCATCTCTTCCAAATCCATGGCATCGTCTTGGTAGATCCTCTTTGACTTGCCACATGAACAAATCTAGATATGGAGAAGGATGTCGAAGGAATTATCTCTACATCCTAAGAGAAACCTTCGTTGGGCTTTAATTGTCCCTCCTTCCAACTCCCATGCGGCTCACTCTGTTGGGTCCTCATGTTTCCATTTGAATCTCGAGGTCTTGTCATTCTTGATTTATTTTATGGTCATCGACTTGCCATGAGTGCATCACTGAAATTATTCATTTCTGGCACTTTGATCCAAATCGCTACCATCCTTGCCAACGAAGGTGATGAACACAACACACTCTAATGATTATATTCATGGCAATGGAAATGAATAATAGATTCATTCCTTATTTCCAAAATTCCTTGTTCTCACAAAACTCCTTGATTTGCCAGTATACATGAAAGAAGTCAATCACCTCAACCAATTGAAACTGAAGAGTGATATGTTGGAGAATTGACGAGAGGTTCGTGTAGATGGATTTCCTAGCCTTTCGTACTTTCTTAACCACTAACATTGAGTCTCCAATGATTGTGATCTTTGGGTTTTATCGTGTTATGCCTAGCTTGAGACCTTCCCAAAGAGCCAAATATTTTGCTTGGCTGTTTGTCACGACGCTAAGACCCCATGCAAATTGAATCTCCATTTGTTCATTAGGGAAAAGCATAACCCCTCTTGCTCTCATTGACCCTAGGTTGCCTTTCAAGGCGCCGTAAAAAATAGGAAATAAATTTTCGTATCCACTTGTCATTTCACAAATTCCAATGGATCCATTCTGATACAAATTCTCTTGCTACATAGGACGATTACTGAAGTTGCAAACATGATTTGGAGGCTTGACCACTGCAATCCATTCTTTTTCCTCTGGAGTGAGGTCATCCAGATCTACATCATTGAATGCTCTTGCTGAGATCGCTTTAAATAATAGACTCAAAGCTTTATTCCCAATAGTAGCCATAGTTAGATAATTATCTTTAAAGATGACACTATTTCAAGCTAACCACACCATCCAACAAATGCATTTTGGGAGTGCCATCCAACATGAGGTAGTTAACGAAGATGGTTTCCTTGGCCATGGCATTCAAGCTTTCCAAAAATCAAACATATCACCCAACTATGTGGAACACCCTATATATGACTCACCTTTCCAAGTGCATCTTGTCACACCTTCAAAGTAAACATACATTGATAAAAAAGATGTTGGATATCCTCCTCAGTTGTTTTACACAAAACACACCATGAAGAGCTTTTAATATATCTCTTCTTGAGATTTTCAACACTTCAAATTTTTCCATGCACCAACAGAAGGTGTTCACCTTTGGGACTCCACCCTTATTCCAGATCTTATGCCACAAAGAGGAAGGAGCGGGATGTGGCCATGTTTTAACTAACTGATCATACCTTTCCTTGACTAAATAATTTGGATGTGGGTTGGCCAACCAAACTCTTTGATCCCCCTTTGTGCGATCAAGGGGAGCTAGTCCTTTAAGGCTACAAAGAAAAATCTCCCATTGACACTCAAGGTTTTGCGGCAAGCCGTCACAACTCCACCTTTTCTAGATTCCTTGATCATCCCAATGGGAAATCTCCTAATGTTTAATGATATTTTTCTCTCTCATACAATTAGCTAGCTCTCGGAAGTCTCAGTGCTCTCCCAGTGGTCCCAGCTAGGTGAGATTCTCTTTCCATATGTTTATCCGACTCCCATTTCTAGCTTGCCAACCTAAATTGTAAGTGATTATGTATGCAATTGCTTTACATAACTTCCAATTTTTAGAACCCGTTCTTGTGCAAGTGGCCTTCTCAATATGAAAAATGCTATTTCAATGGAAGTAAATATGAATAAAGACATGTTTCCACCATTCTTTTTTATATGAGAATAAATGGCACGTTATTTTAGCACCAAGAGCTAGATTCATAAAATGAGGATATTTGATAACCAAACCTCTGAGATCCTTAGGAAGTCGAACAATATGCTAGTTCACTAAATGGAACTTCTTCTCATTACTCTCACCACCCTTCCAAAAACTAGGCACCCAATTGCATTATCATGCTTTTGGGAGCTAGAAGTCTAGAACAAATATAAATTGACAAAGAAGAGAGAACATATTTTATTAGTACTATTTCCCCTCCTGCATTCAACCATTGAGCTCCCCATGATTGTATCTTCCTCTTGAACTTTTGCAATACTTCATCCGAGTCTTCTAGGTTTGTGGCTCCGGGAAATTGGGATTCCCAAAATACTTAAAATATTTTGTTAATTTTATATAACAATGGTATGTTCTATGCTTAAGAGTAATTTACTTCAATTTTTCTTATTAGCCCAATATCAATTTCCCATTTCCGTAAGCATACAACCCTATTTCCTCCCATTAGAGGTATGCTTCCTCTCATTAGAGGTTTCCAGGTTGTTTCCAACCATAACTCCATGGATTTTGGCAATGGCTAGATACTTGTAAACTCCCTAATCAATGCTTGATCTGTGAAGGCTAGGGTTGTTGGCTAAAAACCTGCAGGTAAATCCAAACTAGGGCCTGGAAGGGCATTCATTCCTCCAGGGGAGGGGGAGGAGCCTCTTTCGAGCTTGTCACCATCAAAGACTCTCATCTAGGGTTTTGCAAAATTCCTTAATCACAATTGTTGGTTAAGTTTTAACTCTATTCATTATACTATTAAAAATGCTACAAAAGTTTATCTTTGACGACATTTTCTACTTACACATTATATGCAAGATTGTTATGAACATAACTTATATAGAGAGAAGGGAATTAATAACTCTATTCAATATAAATTACAAATGCTACAAAAGTTTATATCTTTAACCCTGTCGCTTTCTATTTACACATTGTATGTAAAGACAAGTTCAATCTGAAATCCCTATAAAGAAGTAAAGAAGAAAGATTGTTATGAACATACTTTGTATGGAGTAAAGGGAATTAATAACTCTATTCATTATACAATTACAAATGCTACAAAAGTTTTTATATTTTACTGCACATTATATGCCAAGACAAGTTCTTTCATAGTTTTCCACTTTGTCCCTATATGATAAGAGTTTGTTGTTTATGATTTTGGCTAATAATGATACTGTTATTTACACTAATGCCTATGAAAAGAAGTGGGTGTAAAGTGTTATTATTGCCACTCAAAATGTTCACACTATGGTTGCTTGTACATGTTTACACTAGTGACTATGAAAATGAAGTGTAGGTGAGGCATGACTTAGTTTATCACACGTAACCTCTTCATTGATGTTTGATTTATGTAGCATGGTGAGGTGTTTTCACCCATTTAATATCTCATGTAAAATTATGGTTGCTTTCCCATATTTACACTAGTTCTTGTGAAAACCAAGTGGGGCTATGTGTAAGGCCCTGTAACACTTGTGGCATCTTAGCAGAAGTGTAACTTTTGTTAGCGTGGTGAGATGTTTTTGCTCAATAAGTATCTTGTGTTGTCTATAAGAATCCAACCCATAATTTATTATATCATCTTTTCAACTCATACCATTGATTCACACAATTGGTCATTGCGCTTGGTTGAAAAGCCAGTGGCGTGAAGTTACTGTGTGTCGGATTATAATTGAACACCTCTAAGTTAGAATCCACGCTATAAGCGGTGCATGTCACTCTTCGATTGTATCTCGATCCACAATAGTGTGTGGATAGGAAGGTCATATGTTTACCAGTAATTATTGTTATTGGCAGTTGAGTTTCCTCCATTTGTAGATTTTAGAGAAGAGAGTAAGGTCTTATGAAATTTTCTTTGGAAAAAAATTTTGCAATTTTAATTTAAAAAACAATAACATTTTTAATCTAAAAGAGTTGATTTCCTAATAATAAAAATAAAACAAAAACCCTATTATAATACTGATTAGATAAAATGACAACCAAAAGAGTTATTTGGAAGATTTGGACATGTTGTAAATACAATATTCAATGTTAAGAATAGCAAATTAAGTAAGACATTTACCAACCACTAAAATACAATTAAAAACCCTATTATAACACTGATTAGATAAAATGACAACCAAAAGAGTTATTTGGAAGATTTGGACATATTGTAAAAACAATATTCAATATTAAGAATAGCAAATTAAGTAAGACATTTACCAACCACTAAAATACAATTAAAATAAGACATTGACTAATTACCATACCTCAAATAAAAAATAAAATTATAAAGTTTTTTTGGTACTTTATTAATATAAATATTATTAAAAAAATATTTAAAGTGGTAAATTTTTTCTATTATTATATTATTAAGAAAAGACATTTTGTTGTATATTAACATAAATATAATGGGAAAGTTTTCAAAATAACAATTGCTTGATTAGGAGTGTTTTGGAGATGGTATATCATAAAATCTTAAAACTAAAGGTAACCATGATGATGTGAATTATGATTGAAAAAACATAACCGACTATCTTTACGTAACCATTATATCATACTATAAAAATGTTAAAATATAAAATTTTAATAGTAAAAGTAAAAACCCAAATTAAGTAAAAGTGTATACATTTATGGGCATCACAAACCCAAATTAAGCAAAAGAACCCAAAAGCAAAGGTGTGTTTATAAATATTAGGAGGAAGTGTGTGGAGTATAAAAGCATACCTTAGTGGATGAACAACTTAAAGTGCTTTATGCTGTACAAACCTCTTACCGACAAGAGCAATGCATTGATAAATAGTATTTAATGACAAGATACTTTGACTCACTAAACTATTCATTCTTAATTTGGCACTGCAGAGACGTCCTTTTGGTTCGTACACTTGCCGCAACGGGAAATGTTTATGTTCTATTTTATAAGTATTAAAATTAAAAGAGTCATCCTTTGGACAGTGACTTATAATGAAAAATATTGGGGAAGGTTTTCCCTTCGTTTTCATATTCCTGAACAGAGAGTTCTGACGGGTTTGAGTAAACGGTTACCAAAACCTCAATCATACGCAATGGGTGGATCTCCTCACAAGCAACCTAAGCTTTTAGACGTATACTGACGAAATCGGTGTGCAGTTCCGCGAACCTTCATATTTCTCAATCTTGTAAAAAACGATGATTAATTTATAGGCAAGCGCACTTGTACCATTAAAAAGCATAAAAACAGTGCTGCGTGTCACGCGTTTCGTTTGGCATTTCCTTGCTCGGAAGAGATATAAAAGCAAAGTGAAATTGTGTTCTGAAAATGGAGAGTTAAAGAATGGGGAATATCAATAAATTTACAGTCCTGGGCGATGACATAAAAGGGTTTGTCGGCATTAAAACACTTAAGTGAGATTCGAACACTAGACCTTTTTATCCTAGTTTACAGATACAGATGTTGAGCTTTGGAAAGCTCGAAGTGGGTGTGGACACGCGGAAACAAAGCGGGGAATAACGCGTGGCTTGTCGGTGATGTGGTGTGCAGCTTCATCAAAAGTCGAGTCCTAATTTATAAGTGCGCGAGGCAGTGAGATATTGCAAGGTTGGGAATGTGAGTCATATCGTGCTTTGACGTCAAATTTTGCTCCGAAATCGTTGGTCTTACTATAACTTTCGTGATAGAAAATTAAAGGCAAACTGCGATTTACATTTGAAGCCGTCTCTAATTTGTGCTATTGTGACTGGTGTGCCATCTCTCCTGCTCGTGGAAATAAAGATTGTCATGAGTTCCAATGGTCCCGTGGACCCGAGGAGATTTTCATCGAGAGGATCTCCTTCGTGTGAGAATTACGAGCGATTTGACCACAGCTATGACGAAGGCGAAACGCAGGATGATGTTTTTTATATCCCGCACAAGAAAGCTACACCGGAGCGCCTCAAGAAATGGCGAGTAAGTCTTCTAGTCTTTCTTTCTTTGAATGTTGAATATAAATCTTTATTGATATTTTTTTTTTTTTTTGGCGATTTTGTTGCCCCTATGGTTAGCATCGTTTAAGATATTTTTTTCTTGAAGAAGAAAATGTACAGTCATGTTAAATCTAGCTGCAGCATACTGTAGAATAGAAACAAATGCAGATTTGAGCCGAGACTGGTCTTGATTTTGAGTCAGTGAATTTTAGGGCTCAAATGTTTTGTAGCTACGCCCCTTCTCAACACTGATATATTCTTTCAGACTTACAACTTTAGGGGACTTTGAAACGGCATTGGCTATTGAAATCACATGGAAAATGGATGGCATTCATTTGCATTCAAATTCTCTCAGCAAAATTCTCTCAGACCTTGAAACTTCAATGGGGGAAGTTTAGGGGTTTTGTTGGAAGAACCAAGTGAGGACGAATCGCAGAAAGCGTGACTGGCACAAAGAGAGCAATTAATAATTCGAAAATCCTCTTGAAATCACATGACAGCCTTTCAAACAACATGGTCACGAGTTCGTAACTTTTGTTGTATTAAATGCCCGGATATCTTTATGCATTTGATCACGGGAAAAGTCCGTAATTGAAAAAAATAGCTAGTTGTGTATAACGCGACTTTTTCAAAGCCTTTTCGGCCGGTTTTTTCGGTGAAAATCCGGTAGTAAGTTATTGGAATCGCAAGTTTGATAACTAGTTTCTGCACAATCAAAGCGTCCCTGGAGTTTTTTCAGGGTGCTGAATCAGAATATGCAATTAAAAACCATTTTAACTGCAACAAATCATGATTTAATCTCAATCAAACTAGTTTCTGCACAATCAAAGCGTCCCTGGAGTTTTTTCAGGGTGTTGAATCAGAATATGCAATTAAAAACCATTTTAACTGCAACCAATCATGATTTAATCTCAATTTCCTCTGCCGGATTCGTCACCAGAATCTCCAAAAAATCTCTCCAAAAAATCTCATTAGAGACAACTCCAAAAAATAGTCGCTATCACCTACAAGGAAAACTAAAAAGGCACATTAACGAATTAATGGGGAACATGAGAAGTCCAAAAACCGAAGGTGCCAGGAATTAAGATGTTTAAAGACATTTGATCACGGGCAAAGTCGGTGATTGAAAAAAACTCGTCGCTTGCACCGACAAAGGAAAATTAAAAGTCACATTAACGAATTCATGGGGAACATGAGAGTCCAAAAACCATGGGGAACATGAGAGTCCAAAAACCGCAATGCCATGAATTAAGATGTTTAAAGACATTTGATAACGGGAAAAGTCGGTGATTGACAAAAATCTTCGCTAGCACCGACAAAGGAAAATTAAAAAGGCACATCCACGAATTTACGGGGAACATGAGAGTCAAAAAACCGAAGGCCCCAGGAATTAAGATGTTTAAATACATTAAGAGGTGGGATAGTTTGATTTATTTAATTTTCGAATTTTTTGTGTATATATTTATTGATTTTGATGGTATATGTCTCTAAAACGTTTTCGATGGTAAATGGGCTTAAAAGGTAAAATAATGTTCAACGACCAAACAATTTTTCTTTAGTCTTTTTCGCTAATGACATTTTCTTCTAGCCACTTTTAAAAGGTCCCCTTTTTGGGTGAGTCACATTATTTATTTTGCGGAAATTGAAGTTTGTGTAATCAATTTTTTTTTGAATAAGTCTTAACTTACACTAGAGGTATTATTTGGATTTTTGTTGTTTTTTGTTTTATGTGGTTCACGGACTTCGAAGATCGGTGATTGTTATGTCCACAGCATATTTGTATTAGGAAATTCCCTTGAAGACATTGTGTAATCAGTTTTTTTTTTGAATAAGTCTTAACTTACACTAGAGGTATTATTTGGATTTTTGTTGTTTTTTTGTTTTATGTGGTCCACGGACTTTGAATATTGGTGATTGTTATGTTCACGACATATTTGTATTAGGAAATTCCCTTGAAGACATCACTTCTCGCCGGCTCAATCATGGAGCGTAACCCTGAGAGTGTCGAGAGAATTGAACTCATAACCTCTCAATAGCAAATGTGCTTTAACGACGAGACTTGACCAATTGAACTAACTCTTAGAGCTTTTTTTTAAGTGTAGTTCACATATATTGGAGATCGACGATTGCTATGTCCACAAAAATATCGTGATAGATCCACTCGAATGGATCACTTATTGTCGACTCATTAGCAGAGCCTAACCTCGAGAGCTTGGGGAGAATTGACCCTCTGACCTCCCATTAACAAGGTGCTTTTAACGACGAGAACTCGACCAATTGAGCTAATATTTAATCACTTTGAAAAGTTATTTTCTTTAACTAGTCTTAATTCACAATGTAGTAGAAGTTATTTCCTTAGCAACATGGTTTGGTGAAATTACCTCTCCACACATTGCACACTGAATCTCATGTTCATTCTTCCATAGCTCCCAAAGGCCTTTCCCATCAAAACCATTCTCGTGTTTCAATGTTTTCTATCGTCCTTGATACTCCTTACTAGCTCTCCAAGAAAGCCAAATTTTCATCAATACATTATAGTGAAAGTAATTTTGTTAGTTATACAGTGCACTAGAAGTCACTTTCATAGTGACATAGTGTTGAGAAAATGACTCTCTTTGAACTAAAACAATGTTTCTCTTGTTGAGAAAGTCACCTTCCCATCAACATGTCATGGAGAATGACACTAGCAAACTCTGTTTTTAGCATCAAAGTCTGGCCTTTCTCCTCTCTCCACTAAGAAAGTGAATCTATCGGCGATTTGGTGTGATAATTTTTTTTATGCGTAGTGATAAATGACTACCACCCATTAATTGCTTTCACTTTCATGCCAAAAAGTAAAACGATATGAAAAGGGGCTTCCACTATGTTATTGTTAATTTTTATTAATCCTAATCATTGTGCATTGTCTAACCACCATCCATTTATGGAGACACCATGTCACAAAGAAAGATTCCTCCCCTTCTTTCCACTTGTTTCAAAGCGCATTGGTTAAACACACAATTCCTTATATTTTCGCTAATTTGCAATTTGTAGGGCGATGAATAGGGCTCACCCCTTTTCGCTCCACTTGTTTGCTATACCAACCGCGTTGTGTCTAAACATTGGGAATGGAATTTATCTCATTGTGGCACCAATCAAAGCTTGTCATCCTTGTCTATTTTGGATGGCCCTATTCGACCCAACTCCCTTGACAAAACATGGTCACTGTCAAGGGTTTCCACCTACCTCCTAGGGTTATCCATTGATCATTGACACCTAAAATAGGACTCTTGAGGAGAATTTCCTTGATGCAAATGGCTTGATAGATTTAACGATGAAACCTAATGAAAAATTGGTGGATCAACAAAATGATTTTTAAGCCCAAATCTAACATCAAGTACTCTACCAATTTGCTAAGGATCCCTTATTGATTGAAAGTAGCTATGTTATGCATATTGTATAACATACTCAATGTGGAAATGTTTAACGATGGGTGTCTCTTATTTATTTTGTGTTTATTGTTGGCAACATCTCTAATTGGATGGAAACTATGTTTGGATTTTTACAAGAAAATATTGGAGATGCATAAAGTCCAAATGCAAGAGAGCAACCTCAGTTACACATGGTCTCCCATCTCTTCAATGCAGTTTTATGTATATCACACATTCTAAAAAATGGGATGGAAATAGACTCCTCAGGAAAATCCCATTCATTTATACTACAAGGTACTATGCGATTAGATATACCATTCATTCTATTCCAGAATATTCAACTACAAGGTACTATGCGATTAGATATACCATTCATTCTATTCCAGAATATTCAATATTGTGTTGTTTCTTGGTACCTCTATATGAGGTATTATTTAATTGCTCTACACCATGCATGTTTGAAAGAGCTAGACAAGTTGTAAAAGCGGTTCGAGACTGGTTTGTCTGGGAAGATGGAACATATTTGTGAGTATTTGGTGCATCTAAGTCACCCCTATCTAGTACCACACTTCGTCATAAACAAAGTGGTATTGCAAGAAATTGGATACCAAACAATTATGGGAGTAGGAGGAGCACTCTCTAGAGATAAGAAGACACCTTGGCCTTCAATGCCTTTTTACCTCCACTCATACACACTTAAGGATATGAAGGAAGTGCGAGCAAATGTTGATAGCCTAATGAATTTTCATTTTAGGGACTTGTCGTTTCATAGATATGACGACAGATTGGTTATAAGGGATAATTTCCAATCATGTAAGTACACTGAGAATTTTAATTTGAGACATGGACAAAGGAAGAAAAGATAGAGGCATTGTAAACTACTTAGAGGTACTGTTCAGAATGGGAAGCTCTTCCTAACCTATGCAAAAAACATAAAGGCAAGCCTCAAACTACAAAAGAGGCCTTGAAAAAGAAGAGAGCCACATAGCTAGAGGTAGAAAGAATATCTAAGTAGAAGAAGCTCAAAGAAGATGATCTTAGGAGAATGAACGAGTAAGAAGTGAAGAAAAGCACATAGGAAGAAGAAAGAAAGAAAGAAGCAAGAAGAGGAACTTAAAGCACAATGCAAAAGTTATAGCTCAAGAAGCCAAACATCACAACAAGTCCCAAGGGGGGACCAAATGGGTGTGGATACCATTCAAACATCAACTTCAATTACCAGTGAGGGCATTTGTCGATCAACGAACTAGTTATCACTCGGACTAAGGCCAAAAAAGCAGTGAATCATAGTTGATTAAGATTTAATGAGACTCTCATGATGATAGGTGAGAAAATTGAAAAACCATTGCTTGTGCCTAAGTTATCTCTATATCAGTAATGATAGAGAGGGCCATGGTATGTGATACATGGGTAGACCCAATGACCATGGCTTTTGTCGATAGACCATTCTCTTAGGAAAACAAGTAAAGGAGATGTTGGAACAGATAGTAAGATAGAAGGAAAGAATTGCATAATTGGAGCAACAAAATAGGATGCTAATAATAGAAATTAAGGCACTCTTGACATAAAAACACTAGCAAAATATAAGATGCGTGTCACTGAAGTCCACAAGGCTTTCAAGAATATGGTAAAATAGGTGTATCCATGCCTCCAGGAAATGTACAAGATATTAGCAAGGTTACTCCCAATGTGGGATAAGGTGAAGGAGAGGGGCACTCAATTGAAAGACGTCCTTAGCATCATGGACCAACTGAAAAAGTGGACACAAGAGTACACCAACACACCTCAAGAAGTGCCTAGAGTAAGTTGGAAGGAGCTATCCTATGATCACATAGTGGTAAATAGGGCTCTTAGGCATATTACTCTGCATATGCAAAGCAAATTGGTCAAGTTCATGTAACCTCTCTATTACCTAAAAGAAAGCTACCAAAATAAATGTCTCTCAAGTTGGTGGTGTTGATTTGATAGAATATTTGGTTGAGCTTTCTTTCCACAAAAGCCTTCAATCGTTTAATCAAATAACACTCTTGATTCTTCGTTTGATTTTGATAATAATAATAATTCGAGAATAGTTTTTTACCCTATGGCTAGAAATTAGAATCACTTCCCTGTATGGATGTCCCATAGGGCCTCAAATCTTGTTGGTGTCATGCATGACTTGCACAGACATCCTAAAATACTTTTTCCTAAGTTTGATCCCGACAAACCATGCACCCTAGAGGATCACATGAAGAACTTTGATCTAGCTATAAGGCTCATGAGTGTGCAATATGAAGATGCAATTTCCAAGTTGTTCCCTTATACCTTCAAAATCAAAGCATCGACTTGGTACTGCAACCTTCCCCCTACTTCTATTGACAACTCAAAACCCTTTGAGAAAGTTTTCCTTGGTGAATTTGGTGAAGAGAAAAGTCCTACCACCCTCTTCAAGGAGCTCATACCAGTAAAGATGTAGAAAAAAGAGAAGGTTAAAGATTTTTTTAATTCTTTCACTTGAAGTAAACACTAATTTTATTTATTTATTTATTTTGTTTGTGTATTAATGCAACCTATTTACTTATATCTAATATATCACTATTTAGAAAACAATTAACATAAATATCGTTAAAAATATATATAAACTACAAATCTTTTATTCGAATAATAAGAAAAATATATCTACCCAGTAGTTTGCATCATTATGAAAACATATTTAAACTATACAAATTTCATATAATTATGTGGACCATTACATCCATGGATAAACCGACTCCAATTTAATTAAAAACACATATTTGTAAATATTACAATGATTACTTATATCTAATATATCATTATTTAAAAAACAATTAACATAAATATCGTTAAAAATATATATAAACTACAAATCTTTTATTCGAATAATAAGATAAATATATCTACCTAGTGGTTTGCATCATTATGAAAACATATTTAAACTATACAAATTTCACATAATTATGTGGACCATTACATGCATGGATAAACCGACTCCAATTTAATTAAAAACAAATATTTGTAAATATTATAATGATTCGTATAACTATAATTTTTAAAAACAGTTTAAAGTTGTATAACCATCGTTTTAAACAGTAAAAGAAAATCTATCAGAGCTAATCATCTTCGTAACCAGGATAAATGTTTTAATTAAATCTTCGTAACAGGAGTAATGTTTTTATTATTATTATTTATTTATTTATTTATTTTTTTTTCAGAACGAAAAAAGCTATATTGTATTATATAAGAAATATAACGGGACTGAAAAAAGATACATATTACATATGATTCTGAGATATGACCATATCTGTCTAGAGAGAAACAAGTCACCAAGATAATGTCGTTCATGTTCCTGATGCAGAAATAGATAGCAAAGATAAAACCACCTATCTGTAGATACAAGATCTGCAGAGTATTCTTCAAAACAGCTATATGAAAAAAGTGCTTAAGATCAAAGCATGTTTGAGGACTGCTAAACGAAATTAGAAAACTGGTGGGGAGAATTCCTGAATAGTGAAAATATCTTCTTCAGACAAAACCTGCACAAACCATAAACCAGGGGATGAAGAGAGACCCTTTTTAGATAAAGAGTTTGCCTTCAGATTTTGAGCCCTGCAAATGTGATTTATAGAAGACTCATTCATATCATCCCAAAAAGCCCTGATCCTGTTCACCCAGCCAGCGAGGTGGGGCAATGAAATATTGATTTTCTTCTGCACAAAGTCCACCATAACCTTTGAGTCTCCAAAAATCAATACTGGTCGGATGTCTAGAAAGGAGGAAAAATATAACAGACCAGCAAGAGCCATAGCTTCCGCTTTAGAGTTTGATCCCCTTCCTCCATTCCAATGGATACTAAAATGGCAGGAATCATTAAGCAGAATGAAAACCCCACAACCACAGATGCCTCTCTACTCAGCACCGTCGAAAAACACACATGGGAAAGAAGGAATTTCCTGAGGATCTGAAAGGGGGGCATCTCCATTAAACTTTGGCGCCTTCGTAGGGAGGCTTTCATAGAACGACACAACCTTAGAGAAAATATCCACAGATGAGCAATTTTTGCTGTTCAAAATGGAGTTGTTTCTCGCCTTCCAGAAGCTCCATAGACAGATTAAAAACAGCGGCCTCCAGATAACTTTCTGCTGGCTCCACCAAAAAACATGTCAGAGATAGAGGAGTGAGACATATGTTGAACACCGAACTAATTCTCCACAGACAGCCAAAGATGCTGAGCGATATGACAATTTAGGAATAAATTCCAGTTGCTTTCCTCATCTGATCTGCACATAGGACAACGCCCCGGACCCTGCCAACCCCGCTTCTTCAAATTTTCCCAGGTAAGATTTCTGTTGCGGAACAACAACCAGGCAAAGAAAATAAATTTCGATGGGCATTCAGATTTCCAAAAAATCACAGGAAAAATAGGACTGAGTTGGGGACCCATCTTGCCAATTAAAATCTGATAAACCTCTTTAACTCTGACACAATTCAGCGACTTTGAATTTTTCCAAATAATGTCATCAGACTCCTCCGAGCGGAAAATTCCAACAGTTCTGAGACTCGTCCTAATGGGCTCCCATATCTTGGCAATAGAGTCCGACATCTGTAGGAGACCAGCATCTTTCCACAGAGGGATCGACCCATGCCACCCAGCAATTAAACTTTCCCCAAAAAAGAAGCCTTTCCTGTGGGAAAAATTTAATAATGCATCCGGCACAAATATATCCACGTCTCCACTCAGAAAAAGATCATAACCGATCAGGATTTTACTACCTGTTTGAAACCTCCATATTAAGCTCTCCAAGAAGAAACCTTCCATCCTATGCAAACTTTTCTAGATTGATGACCCATAGGAGGGGCCAAACCTTCCTTCCCTGAAACATAAAGAAAAATCCTTTCCACCCAGATATTTCTTTTTAATAATCGTGCTCCAGGAACCCTCTCCGAAAATGCACCTCCACAACGATTTACATAATAGAGCCTTGCCAACCTCTGATGCTCTTTGGAGTAGCGATATCTGATAATTTTGAGAGGGAATTTTCTTCTTCCTGCTTGACCTCCCCAGATGACATTCGTAGTAATCTTATCCATTTTTTTAATAACGCTCGCAGGAAGGAAGAACAAGTGGGCCCAGTATACAGCTAGCTGGTTTAGCACAAATTGAGCCAAGATTACTCTACCCGCCAGAGAAAGACATCTAAATTCCCATAATGAAATCTTCTTGTGATATCTATCAATAACCCACAGCTAATCCTTTTTGGAATAGCCATTTGCCTTAAGCTGGAACCCCAAGTATTTAATTCCTTGTTTAACCGAGTGGGACTTTACACCAAACAGAGCTGATAACCAGTCCACCACTTCTTGGCTGATTTCATTATGATAAAATATAGACTTTTCCCTGTTTATTTGCAGACCAGAAGCCTTCTGAAAATTCTGAGGATATCATGAAAGCATAGCCAAGTAAACCTGCATAACATGGCATGTTAATGTGTATCACTTTTTCCCTTTTTGTGGCAAAGAAGTTCTATAAAAATAAATGGAGTTGGAATGTTTACTCTTAAATTTACAAAATCATCGAGAATTAGGTGGTGGTAAAAGAAGACAAAACATGTCAATTTAAATTCAATTTCATGTCATATTTTTTTCTAAAATTTAATATATATTTTTTATCTACTTTATTCATTTTCTTTAAAATATATTCATTAATATTTTACATAAATTTTTAAGTAGTGACAAAACTGCGACCCCCCCATTTCTCTATTGATTTATGCTTTTTAATTCCAATTTCTTTAAGAGATGTGTTGTAAACATTCTAACGATTGCTAAACAAATTTAAAAACAAAAAGTAAGCATATTTTTTAATTATTATTAAAATACTAGTAAAAATGATAATCATTTTATATATATAAAACCGCGACCCAAGAAACTATCCTTTCAAGTTTATAAAATCATTTTTTTTAATAGAAATTTGAAAATAACATATAACAAAATGTTAAAATTATTTTTTGAAATTTTGAAATTTTTTTATAATAACATATTTTATATTATTCAAAATATAATATATAAAATTATTTGTCTAGAAATTCTAATTCTATTTCTATATAAATATTTTAAAGAGTTTTATCATTTCATTTAACTTTACATATTTAAACCTGCATATTTAAAAAAGTTATTTATATTTTGTGAGTGATTAAACATAGCTTTTACCAATATTTACTATGAGTTGACTTATTTACAAATTTAGTATTTGCTTTTTATAACATTATTTATATTTTCTGAACCCATTAAATAGTTTCACTATAGCTTTTACCAAAATTTATTTTCAGTTAGCTTTGTTACAAATTTAGCATCTATTTTTTATAATTAACAAGTATGAAACTCAACTCATTTAATTGATATTTTTATATTCATTTTTTTTTTTAATCTTTTTTCATTTGAATACTTTTTTGCTTTTGCCATATAATGAGACACATTAACATGCTTTTACCTGTCATCTACAAAAGTGTTATGGGAGATAGAGATGTCCCTGCATATTTTTAAAGGGCGGTTGATATGGAGGTTGAGCGTGTTCATCGCCAGAATGAATATCAGAGGCGATAAGGGACATCCCTGGCGGAGACCCCTAGCTGCTGGGAAGAAGGATGAAGGAATTCCATTAATAATAATAGCATAGTTCACCCCTTCAACACAAGCCATGACCCAGTTAATCATATTGGTTCTCAACCCAATCTTTGCAAGCAAGCATCTAATAAAACTCCAGTCCAGGCAGTCGTATGCCTTACGAAGATCAATTTTGAAGATGACATCTTCACTCTTTCTTGAGTGAATGGCAAACAAACCTTCCTGAGTAGTAGCAACCGCGTCCAGAATGTTCCTCCCTCTAAGGAAAGCATGTTGATCTTTTGATATAAACTCTGAAAGAGTTTCTTTGATTCTTTCAGCGATAATTTTAGAGACTATTTTGAAAGAAATATTACACAGAGAAATCGGTCGATAGTCCTGAAGGGATACAACATCATCCTTCTTTGGAATCAACGCTATGTGAGTTGATGATATTTTATTGTTTATGCTGCTGGACATTCTTGTAGCCTCCACCATTCTTAGCAGATCATCTTTTATCAGGTCAAAAAAGTGGATTAAGAATTCAATCGTCCAGCCGTCTGGACCCGGGCTTTTGTCCCTTTTAAAAGACTTCATAGTTTCCAAAAGCTCCTCTTGCGATACCGGCTGATTTTTTTTTTCATTTAATTCCCATCAAACATCTGAGGGAATAATTCTATGCCCCACAAAATATCCTGAATCCTACAATTTTCAGATTTTTTGTACTGATTTCGAAAAATCTAACGACCTCTTTTGATATTTCCTGCTGGGCGAAAAGGAAAGCTCCATTTTCATCCTTTAACTTCCAAATAGAATTTTTTGCCTGTTTGGCACTCGCAAATTTATGAAAGAATTTTGTATTCTTATCTCCCTCCCTAAGCCACGTCGCCCTACTATTTAGCCTCCAACAAGCTTCCTCCTGTTTCAAAATCTTTTGCTTTTTCATCTGAAGCTCCTTTATCTGACATCTCATCTCGAAAGAGGGCTGATGGACATCCATGGAGACCATAATTTTGTCCAACTCTAATTGAATCTCCCTGAGAGACTTTCTGCTCAATTGTCTTTTTTGAAACTGCCATTCCTTTGCCACTTTTCGAATTGCATCCATTTTATCCCTGAAGGTCATAAAACAAGGAAAGGATTTATCTGACAGCTCATTCCAACACTGAGTTATCACCTCATTAAAGACCGGGTCCTCAAGACTTGTTCTGTTGAATTTGAAAGAGTATCCCTTTCTAAAACCCTTTTCTCTCCACCCTAGAATAATCGGCCTGTGATTAGAGATAAAAACATTCTCAATTGATGAGAAAGGCATGCCCATCTCATCAATTAAGCTATCATGAAGGATAAATCTATCCAGCCTTTTTTCTATATAAGCATTTTCAGTTCTCCCATTTTCCCACGTCGGCATCATTTTTGATGGAAGAATGTCAATCAACTTCCTGCATAAGAGTTCATTTTTGATTCTATCAGCAATCGGGTCTATGTTTTTCCTAGCGCCCCATATTTCCTCCATACTCAACAAGACATTTAGATCTCCTGCAATTAGCAAAAAATCAATGTCAAGTATTTCTGACTCGAACAGTTTATCCCAAAATGGTCGTTTGTTCTTGTAGGGCGCATACATATTTAGAATATTAATTGGATTCCTATGTCCCCTTAAATTAATTGCGATGAGAATGCCAGCCATACATCTATATGCCTTTCCCTGAATCCAATCGGGATCCCATAACACCGCCAGGCCTCCGACTGCATCTATGGCAGATATGTGCCATAATGGAAACATTTTCCTAAAATAAGAAATTGCAACAGATGAATCATGCATGGTCTCCTGAATCAAAATGATTTTGGGATTTGTTGATCGGAAAAGATCCTTTAAAGCCAAAAAATTTTGGTCTACCCCTAGACCTCTGATTTTCCGGCCTTGCTTGCTCTAAGGGGCCGATCTTTTGTCATATCAATAACCAGGACATCTATGAGGGACAAGTTTCGAAAACCCCTGCTAGCTCCGTCGCCCCTTCCCCTGAAGTGTTTGTTGCCCCTATTATTCTTCCTTCTCACTGTTATATTGCGAGAAGAATCTGGGCTAATATGGGGAGATGAGGGCTTTCCAGGCTTGTGAATAGTAAGCGGTCTGAGGTCCATCAAGTTCTTATTTAAAAGATAGTCTAAATCATGACCTATGGAATTTGTCGGAGAGGATGATGGGGAATTTACAAGAGTAGCCGTGGTTAATGGTTCCTTCCTTTTCATCCTGGCAAAATTTTCTTTTTTGGAGTCGGGGAAGAGGATGTAACCACAAGGATTTCCTTATTGGGGGAAATGAAGGGGAGAGGATCAGGGGGGGAAGAGGAACTTCGAAGTCAGATGCTGGCTCCAACGGTGGCATAGAAGGAGTAGCATTCAAAGGAGACGTAAATTTGAGTTGAGTAGGGGAGAGATGATAACCTTCTAAAGAGCTCCTTCTCTGATCCTTTTGCATAAGAGGAGACAGGCTTTTTTCAAATGATAAGCTCTCCGATTCTGGGGAAAGATACTTTCTCCTGTAATATTTTTTTCCAAATTGAGAATAGCCCTACTGCTTACGGTCATTTGAAAGAACTCTCGGGCAATTCTTGATTAAATGCCCAGTCTGGTGGCAGGCTGAGCATCTAAAGGGGACTCCCCAGAAGTCCAGCCTCTGACAGATTTTATAATCCCTCCAGGAAATGTCAATATGGTCTGGGAAACCACCCCTGAAAGATTTATCTATGAGAATCCAAGTGACACACTTGTCTTTCTCACCTAAACATCTCGGATCAACATACACACACCTTCCAATAGCATTCCCTATCTCCGCTAGAGTTTCTTTTGACCATAACTCCAAAAGAAGGCCTGACAGCTTTACCCATATTAAGTTGTTGGAGGGCGTATTTTTTAGCGGATTGTAACCCAAATACCACCTGTGTAAAGGTAGGAAGCTTCTCCCCGAGACCCACTGCTGGTTAAAAATGGATTCTAGATCGGAAGAGCTATGGAAATGGAAGCATTACCACTCCTTAAGCAATATGGTAACGATAGGTACATATCCTATCAAGGGCTTCGAATGATTTTCAAGCCAGACTCTCATCTTGGAGTCCTCCATTCCCGGGAAGTGCCAACGTCCAACTAAAGCAAGATCCTGAAGAATTTCAATGCGATCAGACAAGATCACACTTTCTAGCTTAATCGCCGCAGGAGGAGGGGCCAGTTTAACAGGTTTAGTATTTTTCAGAGAACCATGCAAAGAAGTGGATTGAGCCTTTCCCTTTGATTTGAAATTTTGGTTGCCTTCTCGAAGAACTCTCGCATCTTGAGGGACCAATGGGTGAATAAACATATCCTCCATCGTGGAGTGCCACTCACTGGATAGCTTGGCATTGTCGTGAGTAGACTCCGCCTGAATGGCCGCGTGGACCATGGCTTCCATGGTTGACGAGTCGGATGGGAACTCCATTCCCGAAGAGCCACCTGATTACTGATATAAGCAGTGCTATAAGATCCACAAGGATATATGTCGGATCATACGGTCAAACATGAACTGAATAAAAAACCTGGAGAAGATGGATTCAAGGCGCGAAGGATTAGGATTACTGACAGAGGTACTGACAGAGGAAGACTCGGGAAAGGGCCGACGTTATATCCAAAGGGAGATTCTTTTTAAAAAAGGAGGCCACCTGTCCACCACCATTAAGGAAAGCTGACGATAGCATGAGCTGGAGGTTGACAGGGAAGGGGATGATTTTGAAAAATGACAGCTCCCATTAATCCAGAAATTACTCTTGCCCCATATTGGAGTTAATATTCTGAACAGAATTAGATAAAAAATCAATTCCCGGAATGAAGGCTTTGTACCTCAATACAACTTCCGAAGCCCCGTAAGATTTTTCCGGGCCGGAAAAACCAGAGATCTAGGATCCACTAAATCTAGGCTTCAAAAAGAGAAATACCGTTAGAAATGCTGGGAAAAACCTTTACTAGATTGAAGATAGGCTGAATTACCTAGGCAAAACAGAAATTACTTACAAAGGATCCTCTAGGCAAACTAAACAACAACAATAAAACTCGCAGACACACCACCAAGACCCTAGTTTAAAACGAAAGTTGGAGCAAGGCTTGGAAATGACAATATAATTATTAAGCTTTAAGCCTAACAACCATGACCAGAATGAGGATGTTTTATTAGACATGAGGATTTTGAATACAACATCCGAAACTAAAGAAGATTTTAGCAACCATTTAAAACCAATCTCCGCTCTTCTTATTTTCCATATCCATTTAATCCATTCCTAAACTGAAAAAAAGAAGAAGTTTTATTCAAAGCCTATGCTTTGCATTCTACTTCCAAGTAAACTCTTTTTGAAGTAATAAAGAGAAAAGGACGGAAAGTTACCAGCCTAGAGTCGCAGACATGCCGAGAGCAGGGTGCAGGTGGTGGCTAGAGAAAGAACTCCTTTATCCAATGATGCTAAGCCAGCCAATACAAAGCCCCAAGGGATGAAAAGAGGAGACACAACGGAGGGAGATTGGATTCTGGTAAAATAAACTATTGTGTAAGGAGTACACAGGGAAGATCTCTATGAGCTCCTTCTAACTAGGAGACCACTGGGAACTAAAATGAAGCGGGATAACCTCACCCATAGAACAAAAACTCATCCAACAAAAGATGATACTGGATCGAAATCATGCAGACGGGTCTAGAGACAAATGTCGGCTATGAAAGGTGTCCGAAAACATGCGTGATGATCTGAGACACGAAACTGAAACATGCATTGGACGATATTACCCGCTCTCTAGCTAATAGGCCGGGCGTCCTCCATCATCCCTCCGTGGTTGGCGAACACTACCAGCACACCTGCGCTCGACAACTGCTCTCCTCTTATCATCTTTACTCCTTTCTTATTTTGCCCACACTAAATGGAAACCTTCGAGTAATGTTTTAATTATATATAGAGTATCGTAAAAGGTATTAAAAAAGAGCGTTGTTTTGATTGAAATCGAAAAATTTGGTTATTTAAAATGTTTTTTTTTAAATGTATTAAATATTTATTTTTTTTAATTGATTTGATTTGTGTAAATTATAACATTTAAAATTTATATAATGAACCAAGAAATCTATCATATAATATATAAATATTTAGTGTTGGAAAGGGTAAACAAAACAAGACGATATAACTTCTTGCCGCTTAATTTAATAAAGTAGTTTAATGTCATGAAGGGTTGTATGTACCCTAAACAATAATAAAATTTTAAAATAAATTATATGAATATTTGTTTAATTTTTTAACATAATTAAATTTTTTTGATAGACAAAAGTTATATCTATATATATATATATATAGTTGACATTGAAGAGAATGATAACAAGTTAATAATTATTTATTTAATATTAAATGATGACAGTTTTTTTTATATAATGCTTATAATATATTATAGTACACATGTCATGTCATTAGAATATAAATTGATATAATGAGAGTGGTACAAAATGTACACATGTTATTTTTATATATATTTTATAAATTAAAAAATAAAATCCATAAAAATGGTCTATTCAATACTTTCCACCTATGAGAAAATGGAAATTTTGAATTTAATTACAAACCACTTGTGTTTATAGTGCATAATAATTAATATATAATGTTATTTTTCAAATTATTTATATTTAGTATAAATAGTAATTAGTGATATAGAACATTATAGATTACACATAAGTAAAGTATATCATTCTTTGTAAGGCAACCTGATAGTATGCTGTTTCCTATCTCAGAAGGCATTTGGTTCTTCTGAATAGCATGTTTCTTCCAGTTTTTCTCTCCGATCCTAGATCTTTCTTTTAATGTGGGGCAATTTTAGCTGTTCTTCAATCCTTAGTGTGCCTTTCAGATCTTTGAGATCTGACAATAGAGATTCTGCTTTTTCCAATTTTTGCATGGCTTGGACCATTGTAGAAATCCTTGGGCTTGAAACATAAGGAAGTTCAATTTTCTTTCTTTTGCCTTTTGATGTAGGAATAGAAATAAAATAGCCGGCTCTCCCTCCTTTTAGCCTGGCTGAGCCATGAGGTTCTACTACAGCTAGAAAGACATTTCCTAATATACAATCAACAGGAATGTCTGCTACAGCAAATTTCATATATACACAATGAGTATCAAAACATAATGATGCTCTGGGAATTTCATATTGGAGTTTCTTATTTCCAAGGCCTACTACCGTTCTTTCAGCTGAAACCCAATATTTAGCTGGAACACTCTTGATATTAATGATATTGATGTCGGCACCAAAATCTAATAATGCAGTCATTTGAAAAATTTGCCCTTGGATACAAATCTTTACCTTAACATGATGTTGTAAATAACCTCATATCCTTAAATCCAAAATGCGGGTCCTCCATGCCTTTAGCAACTTGCACTTCTTGGTGATATGCAGTAGGATTCCAGGAATCATCTTCTTCTTTCTTCTCTGTTTTTCCTTTTTGTAATTCTGCAATTTGGACTTTAATTGCAGAGATTTCTGCTTTGAGGTGGTGAATTTCACCACTTACTTCTCCGAGAGTAAGTGACCTCACTTTTCCTGGCTTTTGATGATGCATTTGAAATGATTTAGTATTCCTTTCATAAGATGCATCAATAAATAAAGGCTTCTTACCTGATTCTTTAGAAGCTTTGGTCTTGAGCTGGTCAGTGAATGCTTCAATCAGGCGATTCTTCATGTCTCCTTCCTCCATTGCCCTTATTTGAGATAAAATCTTCAATTCTGCCTCTTCTTCTGTGGATGCCATGAGAACCTTTTCTTTTGGAGGCTTAAGCCTTTCTTCTTCACTGGAGCTGGTGTAATATTCAGAATCATTTTCATATAAGGCATGGCAAACACATTCATCTGAATTTGAGCATGAACATTCTGATGAGTCTGATTCATAGTACTGGCCCATATTAGCCTGCAATTCTTCTTCTGATGTAGAGCTAAAAGAATCAAGAGAAGATTCTTCTAGTTGATGTTGCTGGGCTGTATCTCTGATGGAAAGATTTGGGCATCTTTCTGTGACATGTGTCTTGGATTTGCATCTAAGACAAAAAATAGGTCCTGAATGTTCTTGCTTGACTTGCTTGGACTTCTGAGCATAAACAGCTGTTTTCTTTCCTTTATTGAGCTTTGATTCTTCTCCTTGGGGACATCTGGAAGCTGTATGCCCATTTTGACCACACAACCAACAAGTGATTTTATTCCACTTTTCTTGTTTGGTTGAATGCAAATGAATATCAGAGGGGTTGTAATAATGAGTCTTTGGGACATATTTATAATAACCCTTCTTTTTATATCTCTGATTTTTATCCTTTGCAGGATATTTTCTTTTATCCTTTGGGTAATTTCTTTTATTCCTGTAGAAAGTCTCTTTAAATTCTCTTTTGGCTCTCTTTTTGGATTTTCTTTTCTTAACCAAAGGATCATCTATTGTGAGTCCATACTTGCTGTAGATGGACTTTTTGTCTGGTAATCTTGATAATTTTTCCAGAGATTTGTTAACCTTTGAACTAGTACAAAGACTCACCAATGTCTTTGTAATATGAGAATATATCTCACCCCATGTGTAAGATTCAAAAGGTAACTGAAAAATCTCTTGCATTCTGATATAATCAACAAATCTAGAGGGTAATGCAGCAAGGTATACCTGTTTCCACAACAAATTCTTGGAGTCTTTTACCTCATAGATCCGCTGCCTCCAGTCTCTATGGAAATCATCGAACTGTGACAGAACTACTATCACAACAGACTTTTCAAATCACAGAGATACTCGATTGCAGAAATATAGTGTACTCATTTTATTTCAGAAACTGAAAATATTACAGAGATAATTTCTTTACAGAGATTCACTGTTGTCGCTTTTACCAGACTGTATACCGTTCATAAAGAACAAGTAATATTGGAGGCTGTGACCAGTTTTTCCATGGGCTTTATTGTTCAAAAGCCTCCACAATGTAATATTATCCATCAATATTTTCTCGTGGGCTTTGGTACAAAAGCATCCACTTTGTAGACAGTCATGATATCTGTCAGATTTACTTTAAGTACAAGAATCTACTTTACAGACAATATCTTAGCGTTACCCGAAAGCAATTATTCGGTCCATCTTATAGACCCGAATTTTTGTGCGGACGTCGCTTTGGTAAAAGCTGGAAAGTAATGATTCCTTCAGCTTTAAGTCTTTTCTTTGGTCCGACCAACAATAATGTTTGTCCCCCCTCTCTTCCTATATAAAGAGGGTAAGGCTCATTTGATAAGCATCGCAGTGTTGAGAGTCTAGGAGTCTTGAGTTTTGTGAAGTTTTTGAGTCGAGTGTATTTCTTGCTCTGCATCTCTAAGGGTCTGATCTGCTTGCACCACGAAAGATTCACTCAAGTCTTTAGGTGGTTTGGAAGCCTGTGCATCAGTGTGCTCGGCACTGGTGAGAACCTAAAGTGGCTGAACCATTAGTAAGAGTCTTTCAGTTTGTAGATGTCAGCCATAAATTTCTGAGGCAGAGTCTGTCTATCGCCAGGTAGCCTCCGGTATTACTTGTTCTTTATGAACGGTATACAGTCCGGTAAAAGCGACGACAGTCAATCTCTGTAAAGAAATTCTCTCTCTGTAATATTTTGAGTTTCTGAAATAAAATGAGTACACTATATTTCTACAATTGAGTATCTCTGTGATTTGAAAAGTCTGCTATGATAGTAGTTCTGTTGAGCTTTCGTCCGAAGTTCGCAGGAAGTTCGCCAAAGGATCGAAATGACACTAAGGCTATTGTGAGGCGTGGAAGCCGTTGTGTAAGCTGAAAGAGTGTGAAAGATCTAAGTAGGTTCACCACTGGTTCACCAGGAGTTGGCCATCAACATTAACGAAGAGGCACAGCGAGTTGCAAGCTCGTGACCCCATGTGTAAGATTCAAAAGGTAACTGAAAAATCTCTTGCATTCTGATATAATCAACAAATCTAGAGGGTAATGCAGCAAGGTATACCTGTTTCCACAACAAATTCTTGGAGTCTTTTACCTCATATATCTCTGGTTCTTGAGGTTGGTACTCTTAAATCCAAAAGTACTCTTATTTCAGAATGAAATCGTTCAGGAGATCTGTTTCTTTCCGAGAACTTGAAGAGAGAGATTTTCAAGCTGGGGAAAATTCCCTTAGAGAAATGTTTGCTAGTAGTTCAAGTAGAACTCTCAACTCTGCGAAACTTACCTATGAAGAAACTCAACCCTCAACTAGATGGGAATTACCCGCCATTACTCCCTCATAGTAATTATTACAAAAGTCAATTCTTGCCATCATTACACAATAAGAGAGACATTTCAATAAAAGAGAGATAAATAAAAATAAATTTTATTTTATAATGTTAAATTTTAGGCTTTTTAGTCAAAAACAAAACTAATAAGAATAAATTTTATTTTATAACATTAAATTTCAGATAAATTTTAATTTTCTAGTCAAAACAAAACTAATAGCCAATCATGCCCTTGACAAGCATAATAAATAATAAGAATAAATTTTATTTTATAACGTTAAATTTCAGATAAATTTTAATTTTCTAGTCAAAACAAAACTAATAGCCAATCATGCCCTTGACCAGCATAATAAATATATGGCATCTCTTTGTCTTTGCTTTACAAATTTTTAAATAAAATACTTTTGACATCGTAAGTTTGACGCCCCATCTTTCGGTTTGTCCATTTGCCGAATGCTTATAAAAATCAAATGTGACATCGTACATGCTTTAAAAAAAAAGGGGAACTTGCGATAATGAATTCTAATGGAGAAGAGTGGGGAAAAGTGTTCCGTACGGGTCCAGCAAATTTTCATGAACATCTTGGCAAGTTGACAGCCCAACCCGCATTTCCATCATGAGCCCAGATGGCTCCCTTTGCACTTTCGGGAACTTCTTTTCGCTTTTTTGGGTTTGTTTTTGGTTTTTTCAATTTAGTTTACCGCTTCTGGAACCGTCCTCTCTTTTTTGTTTTGTTTTTGTGCCTTTCTTTTTTCAATTTAGTTAATTATTTATTTTAAAGACCTACCGACTTTCGCTTTAAGACAAACAGTAAACGGTGCTGCGTATCAAGTTCTTTGTCGCATATCTTCAGCAACAGAAGAGTATTATTACTGAAGCGAAGTGAAATTGTCTGTGAGGTGCTCTGAATATGGATCACGAATGACAGTGCCTCCGAGAGATTTGAAGGGAAATATACAGGAAGGGAGAAGTCAGTTTTGACCGCGTCAAAGCATTTGAGTGAGATTTGAACACAGGACCACTCTTTCCCGCGTATGCGTGCAAGTTCATTAAAGTGTTTTTAAAAATTGAGCGTAGATGTATGACATGGGTATGAAGCGGGAAATGGGAGATATTTCGTTTTCAGTAGTTTGAAAAGCCATTATTACAGCACATTAATGTGAGTCTTACCGTGATTTTACGCCAAGTTTTCATCCGCAAATCTGTTGTCATCTCCCCTGTGGAAATAAAGGTTGCCATGAGCTCCAATGGTCCGGTGAACCCGAGGAGATTTTCTCCGAAACGATCTCCTCCTTGTGAGAATTACGTGCGCTTCAACAAAAGCGATGACGAAGACGAAACACAGAATGATGTTTTTAATATCCCACACAAGAAAGCTCCGCTGGAGAGCCTCAAGAAATGGAGAGTAAGTCTTGTCTTTAAGTTTATCTTTCTTTGAAAGCTGAATGAAATCTTTATTGATGTAAGTTTTTCTTTCTTTGAAAATGGAATCAAATCTTTATTGATCTTTAGGTTTTTCCTTCTTTGAAAGTTGGATCAAATCTTTATTGATCTCTTTTAGCGATTTTTTTACGCCTATGGTTAGCGTCGTTTAATATTTTTATAGTTAAAGAAGAAAGGGTATAGTTCTGTTACATCTAGCTGCCGCTAGCTGTAGGTTAGAAACAAATGCAGATTTGAGCCGAAACTGGTTTTGATTTTGAACCCCTAAATTTTAGGGCTTAAATCTTTTGTAGCTACGGACCGTCTCAACGCGGATCTATCCTTCAGAGTTAAAAGTTTAGGGGACATTGAACAAATGTTTGAAAGCGCATTGGCTATTGAAAACCACATTGGAAATCGTTGGTATTCGTTTCCACATCAATGGGGAAGTTTAAGGATTTGGTTGGACGAACTAAGTGAAGACGAAGCGCAGAAAGCGTGATTGAGAAATCAGGAGCAATTGACTATTTGAAAATTCTTTTGAAAACGCATGCGATAATTACTGATGGCTTCCAAAACACGATGGTCACGAGTTCAAAACTCTAAAGCAGTTCGTACTTTTTATCGGTATTAAAATGCCTTGGATACTTCATGCGTTTTACCACGGTAGAAGTCGGTACTTGGAAAAATTGCCGGTAGCACCTATAAAGGATAAGACAAAAGCTATATTAACGAATTCACGGGGACATGAGAGTCGTGCTAGAGATGTCCAAAAGCATTAAAATGCCGAATTGTTTAATTGTTCCATTTTTTGGATCCATCTTGTGCATATGTTTATCGATTTTGGTGATAATTGGGTTTAAAATATAAAATAGTGAGCCTATTTCTTAAAATGCCATATTAGTACACGCAATAATGTTTCTAAACTATCATCATAAATATATCAAATTATGCAGTTGTCTCAAGGATTGGGATTGGTTCTGGTTCCAAAGCATAACGAACATTTTTGTTATTCTAGAGCTGTCCAACTCAACATTCGGTTGGTGGCTTAGGCTAGGATTAATGATTTTCTATTTCCCATCCATTGATGTCATTTCAAAAATTACAATAGCTAGTGTGTGAAACATGCCATTTGAAGCTCTAGGAGTTTTGATAAGGCACAAAAATTACAATAGCTAGTGTGTCAAACATGCCATTTGAAGTTCTAGGAGTTTTGATAAGGCACTTGTGCCTATGTCCATAATGCTATTGCACAATGTGGTGAGGTTGATATTTATTCATTTGTGATGGTTGAGAATGTGAGGAAGGGGTTGACAAATCTCCTGGGCTTTATACTTTTGACTCATTATTTATAAGTTTCATATTTTCTTGACATTACATAAGTTGATGATCTCTAACTCCACCTTTTGCACTTGCACATACTTTGTATAAACATGTTAGCAGTTAGCACAAAGTTCCACCTTTGAGAAGAATTTATTATGAGGAGTTTAATGCCATTTACTTTCTCCGAGATAAGAAAAATACTTTAATTTGAAACCTTGCCATTTTAATTTGAACCGAATAAAAACTAATCTCTACCCATGACAAGAGTTGATTTCCATGAAGTGGGATGGTGGAAAGATAAACGTAGAAGGTAATGGAACCCTTTATAGAAAGAACACTTAGTGTGGGGATATCTATTAAGTAGATAAAACGTCAATGGACAAGTGAGCTCCATTGAGTTCTCACTAATAAAGTACTAAGTTCGTTCTCGATAATAAGGTACTAACTTCTAAGTAAAGAAAACTCTTGATTTGTTTAAATTTCTAGAAATATAAGAAACAAAGCTTATTCAACTTAGTTAAGTATCTAAGATATGTCTTCTAGAAAGCCATTAATAGTGATTCACAAGTTTACATTTATGAAAGGCCTTTAAGACATTCCATTTGTCTAGTCCTTTACACTACACTTAGTTTGAAGGAAAAATCTAGGAATCAATTCTTCACTTTGTCTAATATCAGTTTGAATGTGTTATTGATCATAACCCTGACTCGTATATTAGGCTAGGGACCTAGTTCATAGAATTAACATCAACATCAAAGGCATTCAGAACCATTGAAATTTATTTAGAAGCCATCGATGAGGAAAAAGCTTTATAGACCATCAAATCATCTACCAAATTGATTGTGACCACCAAATAAACTACCAAATTAGTTGTAGATTAGAATCGATTGTAGGTTAGAAGATAGGCATTCTTGAAGATATTCTCCCTTCCATTTGAAAACATTCTCCGTTACATTTGTAGAAAGTTTGTAGGTTAGAAGATAGGCATTCTTGAAGATATTCTCCCTTCCATTTGAAAACATTCTCCCTTACATTTGTAGAAAGTTTATTGGCTTCATATGCGTACCAAATTATTTGGCAATAGTGCCTTCAATTTTCATTTAAAATTCTCCCTTCCATATTTGGAGATACCAAATTATTTGGCAATAATGCCTTCAATTTTCATTTAAAATTCTCCCTTCCATATTTGGAAAAAATTACTTTCTCCAGAGAAAAAACAACAGAAATAAACAGAACTGCAATGTCGGACAAAAGGGATCACGGCTAGAAGCCAAGATAATCTGAAGCAAAAAAAAATAGGCAGAACAATCCCTCAACGAGACTGGGGAGATCCCCGAGCAGCTCGATAACAAGCCTGCGGTCAAAACACAGAGATCAGGAACCTGTATCCAGCAACACATCCAAGGAAAAACCGATCAAAAGAACATCATGTGAAGGTGAAAGCGCCTGAGACTAATATAGCACCCTGCTCCAGGCACTCAAAATGTATCAGCCCAGGCAGTGCAGAAATTCCACGATTAGAGAGCCAATCTGCGGGAGTGTTCTGTTCCCTATACATGGAAAAAAAAGACACAGTAGAAACAATATTTCATGGAGGCTATTTGATCCGGCCAATGGCATAAAGACAGCACAACCTGGGAGAGCTTCCCCATAGTCCAATAGTCACCTTCGAATCACCTGAGATAACAATTTCATCCACCGCTAGATTCCAGCGATTTTTTTGGCTATGGCACGAAATTGACATTTCAGTAGACAACGATGACAACAAAGAAAAAAGAGACGGGTCATGGTTCATCGTACACGTCTGTAGATGGTTTTGTTGGTTAAATGAAGAGTGAGGTGTCTTTCATTTTATATGCTTTTGTGAGTCAGCTGCCACGTCGGACAGTGGACAGTGAGAGTGAGGTATAATTTGCGTTTTCCTCTGTGACTACTCCGTTACACAGATCTTCCGCCAACTTTCATAAATCACGAACAGCTTTGAGGAAAAAATAAATAAAGGCACAAACCACTTTTAAGAAAAACAAATAAAAGCAGAGCTCCGCGTTACTGTCCTTTTAGTACCTTTTGACAATATAATACAGAATGAGTATGCTCCTTTTTTTTATTTCGACTAAATTTTTTTTACTACGCTCTGTAATTTTACTTTTTTTACTACGCTTTGTAATTTTACTTTTAAAGATTTGTATAAATATTTAACGAAACATTAAATAAATAAATAAAAATTCTATAACATTTCAAAGTGCTTATCTTATGATAGCTTTTAAAAGTGCCCTTTTTTTTTCTTTTATATATATGATCATTCTTATAGCACTTTGGTATAACTTTTATGATTATAAACTCAATAGTTTATGACCTCAACCCTTCTCTATGTATGTTTTGTTTTGTTTTATTTAAACAAAATATTTAATATATGTAGCCAAATGTACCAACAGTGAAAGTGCAAGCATGGACAAGTTTAATGATTGTGTCGAAATTATTATAGTTTTTTAGTTATATATATATATTATTTTTTTATTTATATTTAATATTAAGTAGTGTTTTTCTAAAATAATTAGTTATATATATTATTTATTTATTTATATTTAATATTAAGTAGTGTTTTTCTAAAATAATTAAAATAATAATAATAGGTGGTCAGTTGTTTAAATTAAACATCAAATCGGTGTTGAAGATTTTTTTATTTGTGGCATAAAACAACCAATTTCTTTGCAGTTATTTGACTTCAGTGTATGCAGGTGTTTGTAGTCTACCTTTTTTAAGATTTAAACTTATAAAATCTTACGAAGATGTTTGTAGTCTATTTTTTTTAGATTTAAACTTGTAAACTCTTAAAAAAGGTTATACATGTTTTTATCCATAAAACTATAAATATTTAAAATTTTTAAACTATTGATATACACTGTTAGATGTTTGGAATAGGATTTTTAGAATTTTAATTTAAATATCAATAATTATTAAGTAGACGATAGAAATTGGATGTGCAAAGAATAATTATATGATAGAGATTTAATATTTTAGAATATTCATAGAATATATATAAGATTTATTTTCAAAGTGGTTATGTCTTGTTTTTTTTTTTTAATTAAATATATTAACTAAAACATTGTTATATCAACAAGTGTCAAGTGTCATATGAAGTGAGTTTTGGGTTTTTGAGTGTGAGATATTGATAAACCATGGTATTGTAACAGACCTTATTTACAAATTGAAAATCTCTATGGGAAAGTGAGAGTAAATGTATATATGTTTAACTTATATATTAATTGTTTTTATTATTTAATAATAATAATATATTAAAATAAAGTTAGTTTTATGTTTTTTTTTTAATTAAATATATTAATTAAAAGAATGCCATATCAACAAGTGTCATATCAAGTGAACTTTGGGTTTTTGGCGTGAGGTATTGATAAACCATGGTATTGTAACAAAGCCTATTTACAAATTGAAAATCTATATGGAAAAGTGGGAGTAAATGTATATATATTTAACTTATATAGTAATTGTTTTTATTATTTAATAATAATAATATATTAAAATAAAATTAGTTTATAATTTTTTAATTTTAATAATGTGAGATTTATTTTGATATTTATTATAGATTGATGTCTTTTGACATGTACCAACTATTTAATTTTAATTTATATGATTTCATGTGATTAAACTAGTATTTATAAAACTTAAAAAATATATAAATCTATACATTTTTTTAGTCAACAAGCAAAAATTCATTAGATTATTTAAAATTTACATCAAGTACTCACTAGTCACTATATGAGCCAATGTTTACATAAGGAGGAGGATCAGGTGGGTGCATCAACATCAATTGAGATTAATAATTTTACGAAGAAATTTGAGAAGGAATTTTCTTTCATTACTTGTGTTTCTGGCAATAGTACTATTGTGTATGAGGGTAATGGGTTATGGCTAGTGGATAGTAAAGCGTCCAATCACATGACGAGGATGAGGTCAGTGTTCCATAGTGTTTCAAAGACAGGCTTAAATTGTAGCATGTTTAGTGGGACTAGTACCATGGATGCAGTGAAGGGGGTTGGATGTGTAAGATTCTAGCTAGAGTTAGAAGGATTTTTGGAGGTGACAAGGATGTTGTTTGTTCCAGGGTTGATGGAACACTTACTCCAGTATCAACCTTGGACGATGTTGGGTATAGAGTTCTGTTCCAAGATGGACATACGCTTCTATATTGAGAGGGATTGACCTTGGATGCACATGTTGAGCTTGGCATCAAACAAGGGCTTTCATACAGGTTGCTGGGACAACTTGTGGGTATATCCGAGGGGATCTTAGATACAAGAACAATGTCAGTTGTTGAGAGGGAGCAGGGGGCAAGGAAGAGCGATTCTTCAAGTACTGTGAGGAGCCTCCATTGGTGTGATATGACATTGTTAGACGCTTAGGATTAAGATCCTCAAAGCATGGTTGGAAAGAATAAGTCTTTATATAAGATTGTGAAACATGTAGCAGAGAAGTCTTCTAGTTCAAAGGGAGCAACTACAACAACAGATAACGTGGTGGTGTTCGAGAAAAATCCAAGTGGAAGAGATTCTTCCAGAAGTACTTCCCTTGCTAAGAGGGACCGTTGAAGTTTGTAGCTTGAGCAGGTACTTCTACACAAGCCTTGTGTCTAGGCGTGTAGAAGTCACCCAAATTTCACCATAGAATTTTCGTTGATGTAACTTAGCCTAAGTTAAACTTATGAAAGCACATAATTATATGTTGGCTTATTGAGCTAAAATAAAAACTTAGAGAAAGTAAACTATTTACTTTAGTGATAATTTTTTAATCTTAGTTGTAGATATCAAGTGAGGCGAGATCTAATCTTGGCCGTCCATCGCTTTGAGGTTAGGGTTTTGTCTCAATGCAAAGTTATAAAGGTGAGGCTAATGTGAGGAGAAGACACAATAGCAACACAAGATTGAGAGAGACTTCTTAGTGAGTATTTGCTAGGTCGAAGAGAGTGCAATGAGTTTGGTGATCAGTTTTGTATTTTCTCAGTTGAGCCATTATCTCTAATACTAGAACTCAAGTAAGTTCTGTGATCAATTTATTAATAAAGAACTGTTGATTGGGCATAAATTTGTTTATGTGTGTGTGATTCAGATCAAATAATTTTTGCTTCTGCTATTTTTTCCTATGTGTTAGGAATCTGGTTATGTATTTATTCTACTAATAATTGTTTATGTGTTAGGAATCTGGTTATGTATTTATTCTACTAATAATTGTTGGGAACAAAATTTCAGAATTAATTGATTTGATATTTTCTAATTACTGTTAAACATAATTAATTATAATTAAATTTTAATTGAACATAATAATTTATAATTAACTATTATAATTAACATTACTAATTCCAACCACTAAATCATTTAAACACAGGCAAATCATTAAAACACCGTGCAATTAACTTTTTAAAAACAGTGTGTATTAAGAACTTAATAAAGTAGATCTCTATCTTATCAAGATATGTACGAAGGTGATACAAGTTCTTCATAAAGGATTTTAATGTGTTTAAATGAGTCATTCCTAGCGTAATTATGTCCACTACGTTAGGCGGTGATAAAAGAGAATCCATTTATATTTTATTTTTAGATTCAGAAAAGAAGACTTTTAAGTCCACATTGGTGGGTGGAGAGAAGAACTTTTATCTGGCCTACCATGTGGTAGACCGGACCTTGATGTCTCTTTCCTTTTGTCTAAGATTTTCAATTTAAATTATTTTTCCATTTTTCCCTATGGGATCGGCATGCCACTCTCCTCTTAAGTGCGATATGGTCTCCTCTTAAATGCGATATGGGATGGGATGGGATGGGATGGGCATGTCACTCTCCTCTTATATGCCATAGGATTTGGTAGGGTCTCCTATCCATTGTCCCAAATTCCAACACCCGGATTGAGGACCAAAATACATTTCAAATAAAAAAAATGCATTTGTATAATTAAAATAATCCAAATATATTAATAATAAAATAATGGATTGAGGAAAAATACATTTCAAATAAAAATTATATTTGTATAATTAAAATAATCTAAATATATTAATAATTAAAATAATCTAAATATATTAATAATAAAATAATAATATTTATGAAAAATATTTAAAATATATAAAAAGATTTTATTTATTCCATATTAATATAAATATTCAGAACAACAAAATCCAATAAAAATCTTTATATAACATTTCACATCATCATTGTTAGTGTATAAAAATTTCACATCAATATTTGAAACAACGAAAACTAGTAAAAATCTTTACATAATAGTTCACATCATTCTTAAATTATAATAATTTCCTAATATAAATCTTTACATAATAGCTCACATCATTACTAAAGAATAAAAATTTCACATCGTTATTTTGGTACAAAAATTATTATCCGAACATAGATGGATGACCCAACCCAAACTAAAGTAAAATGTGTTTGTAAAGTATAAACATGCGAGGATGGATCGGACACATACAATAAAGCTTTTGGAGTCATCTCACTACCAAGATAAATGTGGTGTAAATATCACACAGTATCACTTAGGTGGCATCACCATATTAGGACATCTCGCGCACTTTTGGAAATTCTTGATTCGGACATTGCTGCTTTCCGGAAATGTCTAGGTTCTCTAAAAAGTTAAACGGAAAACTGACTTCAAACCAAATAAAAAAGGATCTTTGCATAGTGACTCACTATGGAGTTCAGATTTATAAACAGAGTTCTGACGGGGTGGAGTAAACTTTCGTCAATCTCTGCGCGGTCCAATCAACCTCGAGTGATTGAGCAAAACACGTTACCATCATCATCAAGTGGCGACAACAAAGCTTGAGTAAATCTGCTACACGCAGCTACTATTGAACATTCCTTTTCTCAATTTAGTAAAATGTAAATATTAATTTTAAAGAGAAACCGCCCTGAAGTATTAAAATAGATAAAAGCGTTTTGTCTGATATTCTTACCGGCAAAATATAATTGTTATACAGGCGAAATGAAATTGTGTGAATGGAGCGACTCTGAATATGGATTACGGATGCCAGTGAATCCGAGAGAGTTGAAGGAAGGGGAATATCAGTTACAGTAACGGGAGAGGACCGAAAGGGTTTTTGTCCGCGTTAAAGCATTTCAGCGAGAATCGAACGCTAGACCTCTTTCTCCTAGTTTACAGATGTATCACATGCCGAATCTCAAAGTGAAGGTGGACAGGCGGAAACAGCGTAAATAACGCGTGGCGTGTAGTTGCAGCTTTGTAAACTAGAGTTCAACATTTAAGCGCGTGATGCAGAGTTAAAATTAGGTTTGATTTAATACAAGGGCGTACGTATATCGTATATGAGATGGGTTAAAATTAGGTTTGATTTAATACAAGGGCGTACGTATATCGTATATGAGATGGGTTGAGAAGAGGGGAATGATAAGTATTTTGCTTTCAGTAATTTGAAAAGCCGTTAGAGTAACACATTAACATGACTCATACCGTGCTTTTACGCCAAGTTTTGCTCCGAAAATTTTGATCCCGGTTCGATTTTTGTGGTAAATAAAGGCAAGCTGTGATTTACATTGAAAGCGTTTTGTACTTTATGTTGTTGTGACCGGCGTCATCTCTCCTGCGCGTGGAAATAAACATTGTCATGAGCTCAAATGGTCCTGGGAACCCGAGGAGACTTTCCCCTAGGCGATCTCCTTCGTGTGAGAATTACGAGCGATTCGAACACAGCGATGACGAAGACGAAACACAGAACGATGTTTTTAATATCCTTCACAAGAAAGCACCACTGGAGAGCCTCAGGAAATGGAGGGTAAGTCTTTGTCTTTAAATATCTCTTTTTTTTGAAGGTTGAATAAAATCTCTATTGAGCTTTTTTTTTAGCGATTTTGTTATCCCTATGGATAGCGTTGTTAAAGATTATGGATGCTTGAAGAAGAAAGGATATTGCCATGTTAAATCCAGCTGCAGATTACTGCAGATTAGAAACAAATGTAGGTTTGAGGCGAGATTGGGTTTTGTAAGAGACTGGTTTTTATGCAGAGCTAGTGAATTTTAGGGTTCATATGTTACGCAGCTCCGCCAGGGCAACACTGTTCTATTCTTTCATATTTAAAAGTTCAGGAGACATTGAACAAATGTTTGAAACGGGATTGGCTAATGAAAACTACATTGAATGTCATAGGCATTCATTTCCATTCAAATTCTAACGAAGTTGAAACGTCAAAGGGGAAGTTTAGGTTTTAGTTGAAGGAATCAGTAATAGCTTCCCAAACAACACGGTCACGAGTTCGATACTCTAAAGCAGTCCGTACTATTTTCTTTGGGATAAATGCCTTATCTTCGTGCATTTGTGAATGAGGAATATTGTTTTTTTTTTCCTAAGTAAGATTGATTAATCTATTAATATAGTACAAAAAGTAATTATAGAGAGGTCTAGCCGTCAAAGAACTGAACATTAACCATCACAAAAAGTTTAGTTTCGCTGTCATTGCCCCAACAAAGGGGAAACCAATCTAGGGAAGCCAAAGTACTGAGCATCAACCATCACTAGAAAATTCAGTTTAGCTGTGACTGCCCCAACAGAGGGGAAACCAGTGCAAGAAATCCAAAAAACCACATATGGGTTAAAAGTTTTGACCAGAAAACAAAATAACAATTCAGAGAGTGCATTGATCTAATCATAAAACATGAAATTAACCGAAAACTCCCAGTCAGCATGAGCATCATATACCTAGCAAGAGATGCGCCACCTGGCAGCAATGTGTCAGGGCTAAAGGTTGTCTGGGACCGGCTCCTCTTCAATCCTGCATGCATATTTGTACCAGTCATCCTCTTCTGTTGACGTGTCCGCTCCCTGTGTTGGATGGGCCCTTTCAGCGCTCCCCATGTTTGCATGCAGGCCGGACGTGTCTCTTCGTCAGTTGCCCGAAGCCTGAGTGTCGCCAAGCATGTTGCTATAGCTTGTTGACTGTCAGCCGATGCTTTGCCATGCAGGGTGGCTCTATCAATGTCGGGCTACATTTCGCTTGGCCTGCAAACTCCTCTGTCGCTTGGAGCTGCCCTATTCAGCGCTTCTCTGTGTGCACTTAGAGGTGTCGTCTGATCCAAGTCTTCAGTGAAAGTATTTGTGATAGTAGCAGTGATGACAGGCTAGTTCAGAGTGCTACGAAAACAAAATTGAGTGGTATGGGGTGCTGGATGTAGGGGGAGGGGGAAATTTGCTATGTGCACTGCAGTGTCCCGTCATTCAGAGCCTCGGAAACGGGTTCTACCCCTTCCGCTTTGGATGTCTGGATATTGACCAGAGAAAAAATCGAGAGGGTTGGGGATGTCTATTGAAGAATCAGGGGAAGCTGAATCAGGGTTGGGGGTTGCAGGAGGGCGGACGCTTCCGCCTCGCGTGCCACCTCTCCTCCTTCTCATTCTATGATGAACCATGGCGGGATTGAAGGGATGATTAGCAGTGGGGAAGGTGGTGGAGTGATTGTGCAGAGGATGGACTAGGGAGGGCTGAGCCAGAGCTAGGTTGCAGAGCCTATTTTGTGAATAATGAAATCCATTACCCAAGTCAATGCAGCAACGCAGTGAGCAATGGTAGCCTGTGACAGTGCGAGAGCATGGCTCTAAGGCTTACAGGGGGCAGACACAATGGAGCAAGGGGGGAGGAATACCATAATTCTCTGCAGATGCCATTGCTATGAAGGAGGTGGAGCCGTCTCGGCCTTGGGGCTCATTTAATGGCATCTGCAAGGTGCTTTGAATGTGCCTCAAGCGGGGTTCGGGAAGGACACATACGGCCATTTGGCCAGCCCATCCGCTGCCCGTCCATCTTGTCAACTTAATTAGCCAGACAATCACCTGCATCCGGGTAGCTTAAAGGAATATTGTTGGTGCAGTTTAGTTTATTCTTTTTCCTTTTTTCCAAGATATATATATATATATATATATATATATTTTTTTTTTTTTTCCTAGATATATATATATATATATATATATATTTTCTTTTTTTCCGAGATATTTTTAAAGTAAGATTATAAATTTTAGTCATTTAAAATGCTATTTTTCTAGACGTAATGGCCGACCATTTTTCTGGTTTAAAAAAGCTATTTTTCATAGAAATATATTTTTGAGTAGGATTATAAATTTTAGTGGTTTAAAATGTTATTTTGATTACATAAATAAGTTGAACTTTCCAAAATTTGTTGAACATTAGAATTTTACAATTTACGCATCAAATATTTATAATTTTAAGAAATTTTGGCCAAAAAAACAAACATAGAAATTTTGGCTAAAATGAAATTTATAAAAAAAACATCTAATAATTAAAAAGAAAAAAATCTAATAATTAATGCATATTTCTTTAAATAATTCACCCCAAAAGCCTTAGAAAATAGAGATGTCATGCCATCTTAATATAAAGAACAAAGTTTGTAATTAAGATCTGATGTATTACTAAATCATGTAGTTGCATTGAGGGATCAGTTCCAAAGCATGATATCATTTTTGCTATTATTGGCTTGGGCTTTAGTCGTAATGATTTCCCATTCACTGTTGCAATGAAGTTTTTATTTTGGTGTTTTCTTAGTTTTAAAATTGTATTAGTTAGTATAAAACACATGATTCCATGGCTTAGGAATTTTGATAAGGTATTGTGTTACTGTTAGTAGTGTTATTTCATAATGTGGTAAGGTTGACATTTTGTCATTTGTATTTGTTTGGAATGTGATAAGGGAATCAACCAACCTATTGGCGCTCGACGCTCGAATCATTATGTACAAGGCTTATAATTTTTAGACCATAATTTCTAGACATTATAGGGGTTAGTGATCTTTATTTTTGTCTTTTGCACTTGAACATTCTTTGTAGAAACATGTTAACATAGAGTCCACTTTCTCAACCCATGAGAAAAGTTTATTAATAGGAGAAAAGTAAAGAACATTAAAACTTATTTATAATGCTATTTACTTTCTTTGAGGTAAGATAGAAGATTTTATTTTGAGAGCCTCCAATGCTAATTGGAATTTCATTCATAAAAGACTATTGTTACTTGTGGAAAGAGTCGACCTCTAGAGAGTGGAGACAAGGGAAAGGTTAACATAGAATTAACCTCGTGGAAAGAGTGGATCTATAGGGAGTGGAGACAAGGGAAAGGTTAACATAGATTAACCCTGTGGAAGGAGTGGATTTCTAGGGAGTGGGGACAAGATGAACATAGAAGAAACCATGCCATGCTAAATGGAATTTCATAAAAAACTAGTGTTTACCTAGGGAAAGAGTGAATATCTAGGGAGTGGGAATAATGGAAAGATGAACATAGAAAGAAGAAACCCATTATGTCTATTTGGCAAAGAAAAAACAAAAAGAGTTGTTTAAGATTTGGACCCTTTGGACCCTTTGTAGAAGGGACACTTAATGTGGGATACTTAAATCAATAAGAGGTCAATTGACAACTAAGCCTCCTTATAATAAGGGATTAGGAAAATAATTTTTTCTTAGCCCTAATTAATAAACCAAGTCTTGATCATTTGAGGAGTGATAACTTATTTAGTTAAGCATATAAGATATAACTTTTAGAAAGTTATTGATAGTCATTGACAAACTTACATATATAAGGCCTTTAAAACATTCCATTTCCAGTTTGTCCACTATTTGTCTAGAGCTTTGCCACTTGATTTAAACAAAGAAGTATCTAATTGTTTTCCTTGACATTGCGCAATATCACTATGTTATTGTCAATGTTCCACCAAGTTTCCGGGATGTGGGGGCGAGAGAGCAGGGATACACAGGGACGACCTATGCAAAAGCTCCCCACCAATTTTTAGGAAATGTGGGGGGATGTCAAGGTCTTAAATATAAAAATTAATGATATATCATTGAAATTTTAATATTTATAATGCAACTATCTTTATCATTATATACTATATAACACTTACATCATGAAGGATAAATGATAAATCAATGAATCATATAACTGAAGTCTGAAACAAATTTAAAACGAAAAGCATGATATAATATAATCATACATCATACATGTAAGTTTGTAACTGTACAATGTAACTGCTAACAATGTAGAATGAAAATAAATGTTTAAAGTTTTAAAGTTTAAACCATATTGAAGTTCCAACTATGAATACTGAATATTGAAATAAAACTCAAGTCTGATACATCAAGAGCCAAATTTTTATAGAGTCAACAATGAAGTCTAATATATCATATATCAAGACTCAAAATAAACTGAAGTCTACAACTAAACTCTGAAATAGAAAAACAAATAAGTTAATAACATAAGAACATATCAAAGGATAAATCATAAATGAACATAATTGCTCAAGGTAATGCCCCACTAGTTTCTGCATCTAGTTGCTGCATCAATAAATCATGATCAGCCATGTCACCATTTGAATCAGAATCACTTGCATTCTCAAACATGCTTAAGTGGCACACCAACCAACCCCATATGTGTCTCATCAAGTCTCTTCCATATCTACCTGTGCATCATCCTTTGGATCAACATCCCATCGTGTTCCCAGTTCATAAAAATTAGGATTTTTTTTTTTGTTTCATTAAAAAAATGCGATTTTTGTCTAGGGAAATGACCCCTCACGACCCCACACGATCCCTTTCTCCTAGGTAACAACCCCATTTGGAGGATTTGACCCTGAAAATCGAGGAAACACCCCCTTACAAGTTTTCACGTATACCCTACTTTTTGGGAACATGGGGAAACGATCCAGTCGTCTCCAAGTCCCCGGAGCGTGAGGGAGCTCAGAAACTCAACCCCAGGTGGGGGGATGCGACCTTGTGAAATATTGATTATTGTTATTGGTCATGCATCCAACTCTTAAATCAAGCTAGAGGGACCTCATTTGTAGAGTTGGCATTAAAGACATGTAAAATTATTTTAATGCATGGTATGAAAAATCTTAAAGCCGAGAACCATCGAATTCTAGCTAGAATGTATCCATTATGCAATAACTTTAAAGATAACCACTAAATAGATGGTTGGTCAGAAGATATGCGTCCTTGGAAACATTAAAGCTACCATTTCGAAAAAGGTTTAATGGCTTCAAATGCCTATCAAATTATTCGACAATGGAAGTGCTTTCATTTTTAGTGGCGTAAGAATGATAATAAAGCCCCACAAAATCAGGACCAACTAAGAAGTTTTGTTATACGGTATTCCATGCTTCATGTAATTTATGATCACCACTTTCCAATCTTCATAGCATTTAGGAGTCTATTTTGAACATGGGCCTTGTGCTTTTAAGTAATGTTAATACTCATCATGCCCAAATCATTTGGTGTGTAACTACGGTTTCAATTGTTTTTGTGAAATTACTTTGACCTTCAAAGTTAGCCCATAAAAAACATCCGAGAATTTCTCCAACCTTCCAAGGGCATTGAGGGATCGAGTCCAACTTGATGAGTAGTAAAATGTCATCTTTGTCTTATATATTTTACATTTACCTCCATCCTATATTTTCTAGTGTGTATACTAACAATAATGTTAAATTGCTAGGAAATAGAGACTAATCTATTAGACTTTTGAAAAACTAGATTTTATATAATATAAATAAAGCCTAAGTATAGAAAATATATTAAAAAATCAAAACCCATTCATAAGTCACAACATGAGAACTGAATAATGAAATGATAACGTGTCATGTTTAGTTTAAGAACCAAACCTGAATTATAATATGAGAACCAAACTGATTAGATAATTTATAAACATAAATATTAATATCATGCATTATCTCTCGTGCAAAAAAATAATTGTAAATACAAAATTAAATTTCTCATTAATGATCATTTTATAGAATTAAATATATATTTTAAAATAAATTAAATAATTTATAAATATAAACACTAATATCATGATCAATTATACCTCATACAAAAAAATACTTATAAATACAAAATTGAGCATCTCAGTAATCATCATTCTATAACTCTAAATACATATTCTAAAATAGGTATATATGTACCTCATTTAAATATTTCAATATAATTAGTCATCTTTTTTTAAATTTACTATAAATTATTTCACACATATTATAATGGATGTATTTTATTGCTTAAGAAAAATTTTCATTTAGAATTAAATGGAATTGATAATTAAATTTCATCTAACTAAATAATTAAATTATTATTAATAATATAAAAAATTAAATAATTAAATTATATTCAATAATATAAAAAATTATTATTAATTTTGTAGACCAAAAAAACACTACGTATCCATTATCCATATAATTTATCTTATAATGTATCATACTTTTGCTAGCATCAAGAAAAACTTAATAATGTCTCAAACCTTCTGTTAGCATCATTAGAAACTAAAAATTAGAATTTTTATGTCTCATGGCTTTTTTCTTTGGCATTATCACATGCTGTACAACTACTACCTGTTAAAAGTAATCAATAATTTATCTATTTAATTATACAGTTTATTAAGTTTAAAGAGGCTTTTTAATTTAGTAAATTAGAAAAAATAAAATTAAAAACTAAGTATTGATTAAAGTAGAAATTAGAAAAGGAAAAATTAAAAATTAAGTTTTGATGGGTAACAATTTTTTGGGATGTAAACTTTTTCAAATAAAATAAAAAAATTTCTTTTAGCTTAATGTTTTAATAAATCTAAAATCAAAATAAATCTACACTTTATGCTTTCTAAAACTTCATTAAAAAACTACTCCTAAGTTTTATTTTTACAAAAATACAAATTTTAATATTTATTTATTTGGATTCCCGCATGTGAAGATTACATAATATGGTTCCGGACTTGAAAATCCATTTACGTGGCACATCCTACGTAGATTTGGGCGGATTCATATCTATATCCGATCCACCCTCAAGCCAAGCCACTTTGGATTCCGTGACACAGGGATAGTATTAGTAAAATGCCATCTTTGCATTACATATTTTACATTTATCTTCCTCTTAACTATTTCAAGGATAATAATAATAAATTTATTTTTAAGTCTATGAAGTTTAAAGAAAATTTGAAATTTAAGGAAAATTATATCACCCATATAAATTCTATTTTGAAAGCAATATTTTGGAAGAAGTTGTCGATTATAAATACTTGAGAATTGACTTCAACAAAAGTCTGAAAAAAAAGAACTTTAAGGGGTTGGAAAACATTTTATGCTTTTCAATTTAAGGGGTTGGAAAACATTTTATGCTTTTCAAAATAGGTGTAGAGACGCAGAGTTATGGGCCTGAAAACCACTCAAATTCTTTTTAGGCTTCTAGTGATTCTCTATAGTTGTGAATTATGGGTCAGCAGTACATCTGACATGTAGTGGAAACAAATTGAGAAAATTCAAAAGCGTTTGATTACAAACAAATTCAAGATTAAAAGTGCATTTCCTTATGCTATATTGTTAAGTGAAACAGACGCTGCTCCGGTTGAAGCAATTGCTATGGTGTGAGTGATAAGTTATTTAAAAAAATTGAGCAAATGGAAGAGGGTAGAAGGCCTAAGTTTGTCTTTAATGACATATTGTGCAACATAAAAAAGACTTGGATGCAGCGAAATAACAAATGGTTTAGTAAATGGGTTATTTGCTTGAACACGTGTACCGTAAACAACAAAGAGATAAAAGCTTTTGTTATGTATAAGTTCCACAAAAGTACTTGTGATAATGAGCCATAAAGAAAGAAAAAGTACTATATTGAAGTTGTAATCCCCTCATAGTCATCAACCAAAAGCATACATAGAGACCAATATCTCTTGGAGAGCCAAAATTGTTATTGCTCTGTTAAAGACTAATTCTCATCAGCTCCATTGTGAAATAGGGCATTGGAAAATGCCAAAAAAAAGTGTGGGAGGAAAGAGTATGCATTTTTGGTTCTTCAGAAAAGTTGAAACATTAAAACATTTCATTTTATAATGTGAGGCCTTCAAAGACAACAAAGACAGTTATGCAGATATGCTGGCAACTAGTTCTTGGGATAACCTATTTAGCTAGGAGTTTGTCGAGAAGTTGGGAACATTTATTGTGAGGCTTCACAAAAAAATTAAAAGAATTTTCTTTTCTTATTTTTTTATTTTTTAATTTTAATTTTAATTTTATTTTTATTTCTATACAATAAAAAGGGATAGGAAAAAGTATGGTTGCGTAATAATCACGCATAAATGGTTTTGTTAGTTGAAGGGATTGTATCTTAACCCTAGATTCTAGTGTTACTCTATATTATTATTTTTGTATAAAATGTTTTGGAAATGATTCCTTATAATGAAAAGTTAAAATATTACCTTAACCGAATATATCAATTAGATGAGGAAGCAATCTTTCGTATAGAATATTTTTGACTAAAAATTAAAAAGATTTTTTATTTTTATTTTTCTTTCTTTCTTTCTATACCATAAAAGGAAAAAGTACGATTGCGTCATAATCACCCATAAATGGTTTTGTTATGAAGTGACCCTAGATTCTAGTGTTACTCCATATTATTATTTCTGTATAAAATGTTTTGGAAATGATTCCATATGCATTTATTGTGAAGCTTCACAAAAAAAGGGCCGAATACATCAAGCAGATGAAAAAGCAATCTGTCCCATAGGCTATCTTTAGCCTCGTGGACGTTAAAATAATTTCTTTCTTCTTTCTTTCTTTCTATAATGAAATGTTAAAATATTACCTTAAAAATTATGATGGAATGCTTAGTCGCCATGCGTCCGATATCGGAGAGTGACGTGTTTTGAATGTTACATTTTTATTTTCCGCCGTAACTGCTATCATGTACCGTTACACAAAACACGTACTGCACCTTCCACGAACTTTCGCTTTTCAAAGCAGGGCTCCTTGTCAATCTCCCTTCCGTACATTCTATGCAATAAAATATAAAATGACTTTATAAAGGAGCTGTAGGGATTCTAACGTAGACAGCAGAGGTTAATTAATGGCCGCATAACGGAAGAATATCCGTCCAGCTACTCTCCTAGGTCGGTGGCAGAAAGGGTTTCATCTGATTTCCAAGAGTTTCAGCGAGAGTCGAACAAGTGACGTCTCTTTTGCCCGTGGACAGATGCCTTGCATGTAAGATTTCTAAAACGAAGTGCGAAGCGCAGAAACAATAGTCTCACAAGCAATTTGGTAGACCATCTATGCGTGGCCTCTTTAATCAGAAACTCTTTTTCATCGGCACGGTATCAATTTGTAAGTTTGATTTGGTGCGGGGTAAATATATGACCTGCTGAGAGCAGTATGAGATTGTGTAACTCGTGAAACAGTTACAGTATTTCATCTTAGTAATAACGTGTTCAAGCGCAAGGATCTGCTGGGAAAGTGGCTATATTAGTTTGAATACAGTGTTAAATGGTTAGAGGCAAGCTGTGATTTGCATTGGAGGTGGTTTACTGCTGTGATATTGTGCCCGGTGTCATCTCTCCTGCGGTTGAACAAGATTGTCATGAGCTCTGGAGGTCCCGGAGACCCAAGGAGATTTTCCCCTAGAGGATCTCCTTCGTGGGAGAATTTTGAGGGATTGGAAAGTAGCGATGACGAAGACGAAATGCAGAACGATGTTTTCAATATCCCATCCAAGAAAGCTCCACTGGAAAGACTCAGAAAATGGAGGGTAAGTGTGTATATCTTCAAAATTGTTCTTTCTTAGAAGGTCGTATGAGATCTATATCGAGTATTTTTACCCATTTGGCCATAATTGTGCACATGTTAAGATTATTTTTACTCGAAGAAAGGACATAGTCATGTTCAACCGGCTGTAGCTTCATATAGAATCAAAACACATGCAGATATGAGCCGAGAATAGTTTATAATTTCGAGCTGGTGGAGATTAGGCCTTGAACATAATTTTGTTCTTTCAGTCACAACATGTGAGCCATTTAGAGTGCAGACGTCTCCATCATTAGAGTCAATTTTCATGCTAATCTTTTATCATCACCTTATAGTCTCATGCATGACTTGAGGCACTCTTCAAAACATCCCTTGAACCATAGTATACGTCAAAATTGCTTGAAAGAGGGGTGGGGTTTGAAGGGTTAAAATCCATTAGTTTGCCCCGCATGTGTCAACAAATGTGGGTCCTACCTATACTTCTATTGCAAGTTCATTTATACACAAACATAAACTCGAAAACAATAGGCTTGCCAACTTATTGAAAGTAGTCCTAGTATGTCTTTAGTGGATTGTTGGGCCAGTCAAAATGGGCCCCATTATTATTGTTCCTCCCGTTAGTGTCCTATATTATAGTAGTCAAAAGCAAGCTTAGTCTTTTCTATTATTTGGTAAATTTATAAAATATTTCCTATGATGTCATAGGGGTCAAGTCTTAGTGTTAGTTTGAGTGGCAAATAAAATCAAGTTGTCAATAGTTTAAAAAGGGTTTGGGTTTAATAAGTTTAGGGAAATATGTAACCCAAAGTCATGGGTTGTTATTCTCTCATCATTGAGACAAAATAGTGGTGTCAGTTCAGTTAGTTTTGTTGTCAAATCAAGCTTGTGCTATGACATCACCCTTCATTGCAACAAATATGAGACACGTTGCGCATCCTTCTTCATTGCACTTATGATTCAAGTTTCAAATCACAATGATAATCCTTGAAGGCGGATTTACACCATCTGGATAGTATAACAACTTGTTTTAGCATTCAAGAAACCGATGATCTACTCTTTGTTCAACCAGAAATGTTCAAGACATCACTTGGAGTTTGCTATGCTAAGTTTGCAGGGGAGTTGCTGCACTTAGGGATAGTTGTTGCGCTTCTACAAGTCAAGAGGTTATTGCCACTTCTAGGTTTCAAATCGTCATTATCCTTAATGATTCATCTTATATGTTGTTCAATTTACCCTTACTTGTCGAGGAAAACACCCAGATGACCTTGCAAACTCCAGATTCTTAACTTGTTGTGTTTTCCTTATTGTGCCTTGAGAATTTGCTGCGCTTTCACATAGTTATTGCGTTTTGTGTTTTGCTTGTGTCAAACATTCAAATTTCACTTTCCACCTAGATAACCGGATTCGTCCTATAGGCCCCACGAATCCCGAATCCATCATGTCCGACACGATTCTCTCGAGATTCGTGTCCAAAAACCATGACACGTCGTGTCCTATTTTGACACGTCAAATCCCATTGCGTGTCACGATTTTGGCAGCGTGTCCTGTTTTCTAGGACTCGTTAGGCGGCAAAGGTGACTTGCTCGGGTATGAAAAGGCCGCATTTGGTCATTATAGCCACGCATATTTTCATTTGACAAGCATTTTGGCAGCTTAATGATCAAGTCTAGGCCCTAGTATTGATATGCTATTCATGGTAATGTTAAATTCTTAAAGTAAAAGTGACATTCTCCTTAATCTTCATTTTCATCCTTTTACTTAAATTTTTAACATTACCATGAAATAACTCGGGATGTTTGAGAGTGGTTCCGACCTCATTGGATTTCATATGGAGAAAGTAGAATTTTAGATTTCATTCAAAATCCAACAAACTTATTAGTTTTTCAGGATTTTAGGATTGGGGGATTGCAATGTTTCCATTGAATTTTGTCATGTATTAGGGTATGGAACTCGTATTTAATCAAGAGCACCAATCCCTCTATGTACCTTGATGTTAGTGACATTGGTTGTCGAACTCCTGTATCATGACCCTCCTAAAAATGTACGCATCACTCAAACAGAATCTTGACTTGACATGTTATGCTTGTTCTATCTTATGTTAATGCTTAAAGGGTGATATTAATGACAAAGATCCCTATACAGATACAGAGGTAATGACAAAGATACCTCTGGATATTAATGCTTAGAGGCTGATATTAATGACAAAGATCTTGATTTTCCAAAGACTAAAAAGTTAGACATTTCTCGTGTTGGCAAGAGGGCCAAGCATAAGAAATAGATAATAGATTGACATGTATTTGAATTTTGTATGTACTATGCATGCTAATAGCTATAGATGAAGATCTATATTTGAAATCAATAAATTTGTATCATTAATTAAAATGTGTAAGAAATATCTAATTTAATATATATATATATATATATATATATATATATATATATATATTAATAAAATAATATATAACGAATCCTACGTGTCCTGTTCCGGGGGGCCAACGTGTCCGAATCTGACACCACGAATCCCGAATCCCCGTGTCAGGTGACTTAGCTTTCCACCTATATCTTGGAGCTTGACAATTCAATATAAGTGATTTGGAGTCTCAGAAACTTGTTGCTACTGCCTTAGAATATCAAGAAACTTATTCGCCTTATGCGTTGGCCTTTCTTGCTATGCCTATGTTTTTTAATTTCCACTGTAGATAAAAACAACAAACTGCTACACTATTGCTGCGCTTTCCTGTTGCGTTAGTTGTTAAACACTTGCATTTTAAAACCATATAATTCACCTTTATTGTGAGCCATGACAACTCCAAATAGGAAGAAGCATAAATGGGGAGACAATAGGCTTTGAACCTCAATACCTTGCCTTGATAAACTCAGATCCGACAATTAGGGTTTCTTTTGAACAAACTAGCTGCATTAGGTTTTGTGAGAAGATACAGGGTTATAGTGTTCACCTAACAAAAGAACTTGCCTTCACTAGGGTAGATGTTAAGGTTGGAGAGTTGAATTTTCTAGTGTCAGTTGCTACTATTTTAGCTTCTACAAAGATTCCTCTACAAGGAGAACAATGGTTCAAGGGCATGCCTCTAGACATAGTCAACTACAAGGATTTCTTAAAGCCAAAGTACAAAAACAAGGAATATGGAGCTATTGTGCCAAGGGAATATCTACTAGAACCCTACAACAAACTTCTTAAGGTCATCCAAAGATATTTCACTTGTGAAGGCAGATTTGGGAGAGTTTACTAGTATTATTTTAGGCCGTTGATGCATTTCATAGGAAAAAGCCCTTTGAGTTTGCCTTTCTACTTGTTCAGAAGCCTTGGTAAGATGGCAAATAAGGTTCAAGGTAAGCAAAGTCAAGTAGAGCCCAATCTCTTTCATTTCTCTTTGACTAAATTGTTAGTGGTGGAAGAATTGAGAAAGAAGAATCAATCATGGCAAGCATTCCTGGATTCATCCAATTTTACAGCTGAGTTTCCAAATAGCCCTTGGAGTAAAAAGGATGCACTTTCATCTGTGTCGAAGGACGGTTCATCAACAAGGGAGAGCTCAGTAAAAAGGCCACCAACTTCAGTTGATCCATCAAAAAATAAAAAGGGTAAGAAACTTCATTTTTCTCTTGAGGTGGTGGAGGTTCCTAAGAAACCAATCACAAGAGCTGCTGCGAAGAAATTGCCCATTGAGCAAACACCTTAACAACCAACTCAAGTTCTAGATACTATACCAGAGGATGTTGTTTTAGATGACAAGGATAAGGATATTGTAGAACTGCAGAAACAATTGAAAAAGGCTCATTTGGTCATTGCCCAACTACATAATGACAATATGGAGTTGAAGAAGATTGTTTTGGAGAAGACAACTAAGGTGGATGAAGTAGAACCAGTGATGAAAACAATTCCATCTTCCACTAAGTCTAAAGGTGAAGAAACGGAAGCAATAGAGAACATTCAAAAGCTAGAGACCTCATCAACAAGAATTCCTATAACTAGGTCTTAAGCCAAGAAGTTGCAACCACAGAAAGAAGAGTCAGTGCAAGAGGATAACACGACTGAGTTGGATGAAGGGAAGCACACTTTTCATTGGTTGAGGAACGAGTTGAAGAAAGCTCAAAATGAAATCAGTAGGCTTAGAAAACTAGATGAAAGAGCTAGACAAAAGATACATGACCATTTGAACATTTGTGAACCAACATTGTTTGAGGCTAAGTATATGCTGAAGGGAACTCTTCCCTTGCATAAACAACTCAAGAATGTTTGTAGGCAAAATCTCACCTTGAAGAAGGAGTTGAGGGATGTAAAGCAATAGTTGTAGGAGGCATTGTTGGAAAATCATAAAGAAGAAAGAAGAAATTTGGACTTGCTGGCTAAGGCAACAAATGTTTGAATTTGGACAGGAAATTAACACAATTTTTTCTTTTACTTCATTAGCCTATATAATCACATCTTCTACAATTTTTGGATTTTTTTTGTTAAAAAGGCAAGTGACACAATAACGGAACATAGTCGTTGCGCTACTATCAAAACATTAAAGTTTTAGTAGAAGATCGGGGTTTTTGTGTTGATTCTTATGGATGAAGGCTCAAGGAGGTTGTTAAGACTGTTAGTATCATCAACAAGCTATTTTCTTCATTCGAAGACCCCCAATACCTAGTCAAATATATGAATATGCAAATTCGTTGCACTCACTTGTGCTGTAGATGATAATTTTGATGGGTGGAAGTATACAGTTGAGGCAGGTGTTTTCCAGTGGGTGTTTGATGATGTGGAAGTTGTTTTCTACTTATTTGGCTCATCAAGACGTTCATGGATGACTGAAAACTTGCAAACCATTAATTCGCTGCGCTTTTGTTGCTGCGTTTCTACTGAAGAATGGAGTAGTGCAGTGAAGTTGCTGCGCTTCCACATAGTCAACAGTTTGACTTTGCAGATCGAGTCCATACCTCATCAAATCAATTTTTGTGGTCATGACAAATGTCTTGGTGCTTTGGGAGGTTCGAGCATCATTTTTATCCATATATATAATTTAATTTGTTTAAGAATTTCTTAGTCAAAACAATTTCCTAGTTTCTAGAGAGTAGTTCTACATTCGCTGCTGAAGGTAGAAACTGAATCTTTTTGAGGGAATTCGGTTCCTAAAGGAAGGAACTAATTGTCTTTGATCTATATATGATGTAATTTTGATTAAGCAAAGGGTTGGTCAGGGTTAGAGAAAGAAGACATTGTGCATTGTATATCTTCATTAAAGTTTTAGTGAATGATGAAGGCTTAAGTCAACTTTTACAGGGATTCATGTGTCAATTGCTTATGGTGATGTTTTCTCCTATGTATGTGAATTTCTCTCTTGTTATAATCATGCTTGATTTGTTATGTTTTCATGTTTAGTTAAACAAGGATTTATTTCAGAATTCACTTTTAAGTGCTTTGTTATAGCTTACTAAACATTTAATGTTTTTTCTTCATTGTGACATCTACAATTCATCCTCAACTAGATGCTTTAGATGGTTGTCAATTCCACTATTGTTCTACTCACCCCTCTAAAACGAAATTTGATAAAAAACACCAGAAGAATTGCCTACTTTACCCCTGTCTAAAGATTCCTCATTTTTTTTCATCCTATCACTGAAAAACATTAGCTCCATATGACTCCATGCCCAATGGATTTTCCCTCTTCCCTACCATCAAACTGTTAAACCTATTCCTCCTTGATCTCAATACCTAGTCTAAAAACTAAGACAACTAATCATCTAAGTGACTGAAGATTAATATAGAGAGAGCCCTCTTTGACGCTGGAAGGGCTAGATTCCAGTTTTAAAGTGGATTGTGTTAACCTTTGGGTTCCTCTCCTCGGCCTGGAGGAATTACGAAGTGCTAACCCCTCCAAGGGTTCTTGTCTCTCCATTGATATTCTCAGGCTCTTGTTTGTGCTCATCTTTCTGTTAGTGCTTGCAAAAAATAGGTGGGACCAAAAGAAAGTATTAGACAACATTTGCAAAACAAGTAAGAGGTGTGAGTGGGAAGTTAATATAAAATCAAAACAAATGCATATATGAGTCATGTAACATCCCCTGTATTGGCTTTTGCATTTGTAAACATTTTATGTGACTATGAAATTATGAATCCAACGTGGGTTCTTGTTGTTGGCAAGAACTTTGTTTTAACAGTTGGAATTTATTAATTTAACTAAATTGATGCTGGAGAAAAGGGATGATCGACTAGTCAAAGTTTGAGGGAAGAGTACTGGTTTCACTTGCTTAACTTGGAAAGCCATAGCCTTATCTTGCTGAATTTAATGTTGGAGCTTTCATAGCTAGGAAAAGCCATTTTTCTTGACTAATTTTTTAATGAGATGCGATTGGGCCAATTTGGAGTCGGAAGATCCCCACTTGCTGACTGATTGTGCTATGAAAAGACAATTTTTTTGGGCGGTGCGCATCTTGATTTCCCCTTTCACGGCATGAAGAGACAGGATTTGGAAGAGAAGGCACTGTGGAGCCAAGCATTGCCCTCTTGGTTGTGACATGGGACGTAGAGCTCCTTTTGGTTGTGCCATGGGACACAACAAGTGTGGCCCATATATACGTAACCTAGCAATGAATTGGGGGTTGGACTATCTTTGGAATTTGGTGTTAGAGCTTTTTAGACCTGTGTTGGTGCAAATTCACTGAGAGCTCTTTGCTTGTGCTAGGCCACTAATTTGTCCTTCGTTTTAAACCAATGTTACTTGCTTGGAAGCGAAGATTGAATTAGAAGTGTTGGATGCTTGCGTTGGGCTGTGAAACTACTAGTACTTGCCCATATACTATTAAACCATTTGATCCATTAGATTCTTGCTTTTATCTGTGAAACCACTAGTGCTTGCCCATTTGCTATTAAATACTCAGATTACTAGTGCTTTCCAATTCGCTGTTAAACCATGACCACCCACATAGTGAATCACTAAGTGCTTGTTGTTGGTTGTGAAACCACTAGAGCACGCTTATTTCCTATTAAATAGCCTAATCACCTGGTGCTTGTTGGTGACTGTGAAACCACTAGTGCTTGTCAATTTTTTGTTAATCCACCTTCAAAGTGAAATCAATCCTCTGAAGCTTAGTAACACACACACTTCTCTAAAATTTGGGTGAAGCTCTGTGTCTCAAAGCTCCTAAGAGCTTGACCAATGCATTGGTGTGTTACCCTTGCACAATCAGTTCCTCAGGCTCTGGTTTCGGCTTGGAGGTGGTATGTTGCAAGTTGCAAGTTGCGAGATAGATCTCAGTGTAGCTGGCCTATAGTTGGGTTGAGAATGAGAGTCCCTTTTCCATTTGCCAACTAAATTTAACTCATTCAAATAAGTAGAATGGTTTATGCTCATTTGTTTTCTGAATAATGAGATATGCTTAATTGTGATAGCAATCTAATATATATGATTCATGAATGAACGATTATATCTTTAAACATTCGTGGTTAAACTCTGTGAGATGCCCATGGCTATCTGAATGTCTAGTGTGATTAATTATGCTATAGAACTCACGACTTACAAATTATGTTATATGTCGAGTGATAAATGAATACCAGGACTATGCTGCATATTTGTGTACTTGGATTATGGAGTATGTGTTCTATTTACAAATTGTAGATATTTGGCATGCATTGAATTGAATGGACCATAATTTTCTTTGTATCAAGTATACAACCCTGTGTTTTTAATTATGACTAGTAAACTGATCAGTGGATGGCCCTGGACTTGTATGCCAACCTACATAAGTTTAGGGAAGCTGGATCATTTATCGGGCTTTTCTAAATTAGCTTACAATCTGTGTAAATTGCATTTTGGGACCATGTCCCTTCTCTTAAAATCCCAAGGCAGGAGAGATTCTAACTCTGTTCATTATTGAATTGATGAAGGTTGTGAAGGTCGTGATTCTGGCCTTAAGCAATTTTATGCTAAGAAATGCGAATTATGACCTCCCTCTCTTATTGTCCTGATGCATTTTATCTTGAAGTCTAAAAGTGTTGTGGTCTAGGGTAATTTTAGCACTAGGGTTTCGTAGGATGTTAACAATACATTGGAAAATTTCTTCAATGCACAAATGCAATAAACTGAACAAAGCAAGTAGCATTAAATGATCTAATGCTTCAGTCAACCAAACAATAAACATCCAACACAGATTCCAGCAATAATAAGATACATTATAGTCAACATTCACACCCTGACCAAAATTTCTCCCTCTATCTAATTACTGAATCCTCTGCAAGTTCCTATTTGCTCCAATGGGATACTCGAGCATGCCTCTGTTGTAAAATGTAACTAGGTTCGGTCTTCATAATGGCATGTAATTATGATCTTTGTAAATGATGAAAACAAGAAATTAAAATTATTTTTGTAATGTCTTGCTTCATGGGTTTCATGAGCAATAGATTTTATTTAGATGGCATGCTTGAAGGGGGTTATTGTCTACAAAAATATGCAATAGGCTGTTGCAGTTATGTTGTATATCATATAAAAAGGAGAGTCTTCTTTTAGAAAATGCCACGATAGAAGTTTGTGAAGGAAAAATTTAGCCCCTAGTGTTGGAAGGATGTTAATTGTCCTATTTCTTAGGAGTTTTAGGCAATATGTAAAAAATAATTAACCAGAAATCGAGTGCATCTGGTAAATTAGGGGAGTAGGTATTTCACATATAGTGATATTCACTAAGACTTATATGAGAAGTTTAAGAGGGTGATTGATCTCCATTTAGAGATAAGCTAAGGAATAAGTTAAGGGTTAATAGCTTTAGATACAAAGTTAATTTTTTGATGTTTTTAATTATTTGAGTGTTTGATTTTTGATATCCTTTTTGTACACTTGTAGGTTTGGGGTATGTAAATTCACAAAATTTAGCCCCTAGTGTTGGAAGGATGTTAATTGTCCTATTTCTTAGGAGTTTTAGGCAATATGTAAAAAATAATTAACCAGAAATCGAGTGCTTCTGGTAAATTAGGGGAGTAGGTATTTCACATATAGTGATATTCACTAAGACATATATGAGAAGTTTAAGAGGGTGATTGATCTCCATTTAGAGATATGCTAAGGAATAAGTTAAGGGTTAATAGCTTTAGATACAAAGTTAATTTTTTGATGTTTTTAATTATTTGAGTGTTTGATTTTTGATATCCTTTTTGTACACTTGTAGGTTTGGGGTATGTAAATTCACTTTAGCCCTTTAAAACATGCACGGTACATTTACTTACGGTAAAGGACATCTAAGGGACAGATTTTGGTAGGGTGACATGTAGTTTTTCTAGTGTCAAGGATGATGGCACATGTATACCTTGCCAACAACAGGCAAGTAATGGATGATGAGGTAAATTAGCACACATATTTTTGTACTTCACCCACTTGCATCCTCAGCATTTTTGTTGCAGTTCCATGAACGATCATTGGATAAACCAGTCTTTGGGCCTTCACCTGCTGCCAATGTTGATGTCTCTCCACCTCCTTTTCTACCATGGCTCTGATGCCATGTCTGTTTTACACACACAGAAGAATAGATGTGGAAAATTGGAGAGAGAGAAGCTATACTTCATATCATTTTCCATACTTAAAATGTTTCTTGCTCGGAGATGTGGGGGAGAGAGAGGTTACATTACTCCTTTCTCAGTTATTTAATGATCACAAAAGCACTTTATTAATAACTTGAGGCATTACCATTAAGTTAATACAACATAAGTACATAAAAATATCATATGATCATTAATTAATTAATTACTCTAACATGAAATACATGTTTTCTCTGTTTCACTAAGTTCTTTCTCCGACAAATTTTCTGTTCTTGTTTCGTTATGGTTTCTCTTGCTATTAAATAGCCATTGCATAATGTGATTTAATGGTTAGTGGTGAGAATTATAGAAATTGAATATCTCGGCAGTAACCTAGTGAGAGACTTAACATGTTTGTTTAGGCCTTTTTGTTTTTTGTCAGCTCCATGTTTTCTAATCAATGCTTCTAAATAGCCATTGCATAATGTGATTTGATGGTTAGTGGTGAGAATTATAGAAATTGAATATCTCGGTAGTAACCTAGTGAGAGACTTAACATGTTTGTTTAGGCCTTTTTGTTTTTTGTCAGGTCCATGTTTTCTAATCAATGCTTCATATTATACATGCAGCAAGCAACATTGGCTCTTAATGCATCTCGGCGGTTTAGGTATACTTTAGATCTAAAAAGGGCTGAGGAAAAAGAACAGATTATAAGAAAGATCAGAGCCAGTGCTCAAGCTGTAAGGGTAAGTGATCTGTAATATTGGCTTTGGTTTTTTTTTTTTCCTGAATTTCTATAGAGGCACTGGGAATTTTAAGCATACAGCATTTCTGATTCATTTATGCTCATTCTTTCAGGCAGTCTATCTCTTCAAGAAAGGTGTTCAAAATACAAAGAAAGAGGAGGGTATGAGAATTTTCCTTATCTGGCTATTAAAACAGTTTAATCCTTTTGTGTCTTAACTAAAGGACATGGTTTTATATGCTAAACAGATGAAATTGGTTTGCCATTGTTGAAGAATCAGGATAATTATAGACTAGTCTTTCTCACCAAAATGACTGGTATATCTTCATGTGTCTATGCATGTTTTTGGAAGAATGACTTGAATGTAATAATAGAACATGGTTGTGAATCAATGTATCCCACCTGTATTAAATGCTTTTCAGTTGACGAAAATGGATGAGATTAGCAACCCACATTGAAATTTCAACAGGCATCCAAATCATATCATGATGGCTGAATTGTTTTCATTGTTTCATGTAGTAGAACTTTGGTGAACTTACTAGGCCCCCAGGTGCTTTATGCAGTATAAATAATGTTTGACATCATATTTTCTTTGCTCTAATGTTGGGGGTTTTTGGGTATTAGTTTTAGATTATTGACACTCATGGTTGTATTTTTTGGTTATCTCTGAGTAGACACTGCAGATAGTTTTCAATGCACTGATATTTCTGATATATATGGCTCCAGGATACATTTGGAATGAAGAATAATTGCATTTAAATATCCTGTGTGTAGACGTAGCTTTATATTTGATGTCCTATTTACCGAGAATTTTTGATATCTCTATCTCAACATATTTCTTGCTTTGTGCGATTTTGTAATTGCCACACAAGTTGCTCTGTGGAAGGAAAATCTATGATCATGTTGTATATTTCCTATGTCTCATGCACATGTTAAACTCTTGAATATTGCCATTATTAGAAGCTCCCCCAGAAGGATTTGAAATAGGACCAACAACACTTGCAAACTTGGTTAGAGAGCATGACCTGAATTGTCTACAGCAGCTGGGAGGGGTAAGTTGAGAAAGATACTAGAGAATTTAATTTTGTTTGCACTTCTCAATAAAGACAACTTTATGCTTGAAGATCCTGCTGAGGTAGTTATTGCAGCAAAAACCTGAAATGCTAACAGGTAAATGAAGTAGCCAAGCTATTACATACTGATCTGGAGAAGGGTATTAATGAAGTTCCAGAAGAAATTCAACGTCGAGTGAATGCTTATGGAGAGAACTCATATCCACGAAAGGCTGCACGCAATTTTTTTGTAATGTTTTCTTTTACTTTCTTCAGTAGTTCAAGTTTATATTTGCTCTACAGAAGTAACTATGGTTCTCTGTAATTGGCATTTTAGTTATGTATATGTCTGAGCTTCTATCCATTTTTAGGTTTTCGTGTGGGAGGCATTACAAGACACAACACTCATAATTTTGATGGTTTGTGCGGCCCTGTCACTTGTTTTCGGCATAAAAACTGAAGTGAGTTCTAATCTCATATTACCAACTATGTGAGTATTAGATTAAAGATCTGTGTGTGTCCTTTTATTCCAAGGAAAAGCTTGCAGGAAGACTCCCTCTTCCCTAGAATATCTGGATGGGGTGTGGCTCAACTGGCTGAACTTTATACCACTTAAAGGAATTCGATTGTATTTGAAATTTTGACTTATGGGATCCCTCCCTGTTGGCAACATGCCTTGGGTGGACTCTCTCTTTTTCCATATGTATATAGTCACTAGTGCTACAGGATGGCACCCTCTTTACTGCTAATTGCAGTGCTAACCTTTTGTGACTCTAATTTTGCAATATATCACATGATATAACAAATTATGAACTTGATAGCATTTTGACTTTTTAAGAATCTTTGAGGTATGATCCGTCTTATATACGTAATTCTTACGCATTTGTCCTTATCAAGTCTGAAGTTTTTAGTCTCTTATCATGGTTCTGTATTTGAAATTTGCAGGGCATTAAGGAAGGGTGGTTTGATGGTGGAAGTATATTTTTTGCTGTGTTCCTTGTCATTTTTGTTACAGGTAAGGAATTCTGTTTTGCACACTCTACTGTTGAAAATTTTGTAAGAGGGTAATTTGTAACTCATGACATTTATTTTTCATGTGTAACTCACATGTGACTGATATTCAGCTTTGCTAATATGGGTGAAATTAATGGTTCTACATTTACCTAAGTGAATGTGTCAAGGTTTAAAGGTGTGGTGTTGTAATTTAAATTATAAACTGAACTAAGATAAAAAGAAGAAACTGACAAATTCTAATTAATTAAATGGCTGCTACCATACTTTGTCCACAGGCTGAAAATAGACAATCAGCCATTACCACATGCATTTCCTAATATTTGTGATGGAGTGCATAGCGAAGCCTTGGTATTTCTAGGCCTCACAATATTTTCATTATTTCACTGAAAATGCAAGCTGGGTTGGTGATATGAGGGTCTGTTTGAGTGATTGACTGAATGGCCTTAAAAATTCTCTATGATCTATTTGAAGGGGATGCAGGCTACCACTATCATTCCAAGTTAGCACATAGAATCCTATAAATATTATTGGAAGCTGTCTGGTCAAATGAATGAAGGATCTGCATATCCCACAGGATCTGACTGACTGATCAACTGAAATGCATGCAAGCCTCCACTGCTCAACTGGAGGGTGTCCAGTTCCCACAGGTCTTGTGCTTCATGGAAATCAACCTAGGCTATGTGTGTGATCTTAATCGTATAATAGTTTTATGTACGTTCAATTGTTATAAGATGCGTCATGATATTTTCATTATTTTACTGAAAATGCATGTTGGGTTGGTGAGATATATTTCAATACTTATTATTTGTTAAAGTGGAGGGGTGGGGGTGTGGGGATGGTGACAGCGAGCCCGACTGTCTAAAGGGATGTAGGCTACCACAATCAGTCCAAGTTTGCACATAGGATCCTATGAAGATTATGGGAAAAGCTGTCTGACCAATTGAATGGAGGGTCTGCACATCACATGGTGTCTGACTGACTGACCAACTGAAATACCTGGCGGTATCTACTGACTGATTGGAGGGTGTGCAGCTCCCACAGGTCTTGCAAGTCATGGAAATCAACCTAGGCTATGTGTATGATCTTAAGTGTATGACAGTTATATGTACATTTAAGGATTGTAATATGCCAATCATTTGTCAGGTGTTGACTATCACCATACTAATGCCCTGATATTTGTGATCTACATAGTTCCAATAAATGACCCTCCTATTCGACTCATCTTGAATTGCTAGACATGCCTTTTTTTTTGCAAAGCATGATCATAATCAAGGAGATGGTTGGGCGTCTCCTGTATTAGTTAATTCCTTATAAATGGTAGACTACTTGCATGAGGTAGGGAGTTCTCTGTTATTGCATGATGGAAGGAGTTAGCTTCTCCTATTGACTTCTAGAATTTAATTAATAAGGTTCAACATTTTTTCTTTGTTTTGTAAATGTAATTCCAGTTACCTTCTTATGGATTTCTATGTTGCTCAAATGCCAAAGGTGTTTTTACCAGTGTTGTGAAAATCGCGATAAAATGAAAAAATCGCGATTTTTTCTCTCTTCCGATAAGATCGCGATAATTAAACGAAATAATCGCCGGATTTTTTTTTGCCAATTTTTATTGAAATAATCGCGATAAAAACGGAAAAATCGCGATAAAAACTTAAAAAATCGCCGGGGGTCGCGACAACATAGTTTTATAATGTTTTTTTTGAGTTTTTTCATGAGCTCATTTGGATAGTCGCGCATGGAGGGAGGAGGAGCTCTTGGAGACCAAGCTGAAGAGGGTTTTTAGCCAAATCTAAGTGCTTAGAGGAGAAAATCAAGAGGAGACCATCGATTTCTCCATAGAAACGGTATGTGGATTAATTTTTTTTTGTTTTCATTGTTTAAAAACATTGTTTTTTATGTTTTTCATTGTTTTTGGTTGGGAAACTTGGTATGGGCACCATTTTTCTTTTGTTTTCATTGTTTTTAAAGATTTTTTTGTATTTCTTCATTGTTTTGGGTTGGGTAACTTGGTATGACTATGGGAACCAATTTTTTTTTTGTTTTCATTTTTTTTAAACATTGTTTATAATTTTTTCATTGTTTTTGCCATTTGGTTGGGTAACTTGGGTTTGGAATGGTTGGGTAATTTGAGTTTGAAACTTTGAACTTTGGAATGGTTGTTTTAGGTTGGGTTACAGGTAACTTGGATTTTCATTGTACAATCATCAATGTAAAAATTAAAATTAAAATACTAAATTGTAATTTGTAATTTTGTAACTTGTAATTTTGTAAATGCTAAATTGTAATCCTAATCCTTATTTTCCCATAGGTTCACAACTGCACGAAAACACCGTTCAAGACTTCAAGTTTGCAACTTCAAAGTTCAAAAACAAACATGCCAAGGAAATTGGATCCTTTCTGGGAATATGGTGTACCTGATTCTCCGAATGATAGACTAAACTTGAGTTGCTAGTTGTGTGGCCACCCTATGTTCAGGGGGGTGTACAGGTTGAAGTTTCACCTTGCAAAAATCCCTGGACATTATGTGGGGCCTTGTACAAATATAACTCCTGAACTTATCCAAAGAGCCATGAGAGCATTGGAAACTTTAGAGCAGACTAGAGAGGCCAAAGAAGAACTCAAAAGGCAACTAAAAAGGTCAGTGGAAGGAAGTGGGCCAAGTGGCATTGGTTCTACTGCAGCATCAACCAATGCGGTAGCTGCATCATCAACCAATGCGGTAGCTGCATCATCAACCAATGCGGTAGCTGCATCATCATTTTTTGTTCCTCGAACCACACCTGGTTCACAACCATCTATCGGTTCAATGCTAAAAAGAACTGAGAAAGAACAAGCTGACAAGTTGCTGGCAAAATTTCTCCTCTGGAGTGATATTCCTTTCAGCATTGTAAGGAATAATCCATTTTTCCAACCTGCTGTTGATGCTATTGCCAGTGTTGGCCCGGGGTACAAAATCCCTTCTTATCATGATTTCAGAGGCCAGATTCTTCAAAATGAAAAGCGTGACTGCACCCAAAGATTGGAGGATTTTAGGGCATCATGGGCACAAACAAGATGCACTGTTATGTCAGATGGTTGGACTGACCAAAAGGGGAGAACCCTTATAAACTTTTTGGTTAGTTGTCCCAAGGGGACTATGTTTATCCAATCTGTTGATGCATCTGCACAAATCAAAGATGCAAGAACTTTATGTGATTTGCTAGATTTGTTTATTTTGGAGGTGGGTGAACAAAATGTTGTCCAAGTCATAACAGACAATGCTGCAAATTATGTTGCTGTTGGCAGGATGCTTATGGACAGGCATCCTACTTTCTTTTGGACACCTTGTGCGGCACACTGTATTGATTTGATGTTGGAGGACATAGGGAAAATTCCCTTTGTCAAAGATATTGTTGATTCATTCAAAAGCATTACAAAATTTATATATAACCATACATCTGTGCTTAGCTTGATGAGAAGATTCACCAACAACAAAGAGTTGGTGCGCCCCGCCATTACACGGTTTGCCACCAGTTTTATATCTCTTCAATCCCTCTTGAATTCTATGTGGGATGTGAAGAGGGAGAGGCTGTATGCAGACTGGTTTCATATTAGGAAGCCTTTTGGGCACGAGTGCAGGAGGTGTGCACCGTTACTGAACCTTTGGTAAAGGTTCTTTGGTTGGTTGATGGTGAGAAGCCCGCAATGGGCTATTTGTATGAAGCCATGGACAGGGCCAAAGAAGCCATTCGGGCCTACTATGATGATAAGGGAGATGATGGGTTTCAGAAACAACTCCTTCTATGGGGAGTGATTGATGAGCGATGGAACAACACACTCCATCGCCCCATTCATGCTGTTGGGCTTTTCCTGAACCTTGCATTTTCTTATGCATGTGGGTTTGATTTTGATGCTGAGATCATGGATGGATTCTTATCCTGTGTCCAGAAGATGGTGCGATCTCCAGAACAACGTATAGAGATCTCTAAACAAATTGAGACATATAGGATGGCAGGTGGCATATTTGGCTTTGAGATGTCTATCAATGATAGGGTGATTAAAATTTCAGGTATTTTTTAGTTTGTAACTTTGTTTCATATTTCATTGTCTCTTCAAATTCCATTTTTTTCTTATGTTTATTAAAAATTTTATTTGTAATTTTGTTGTAGATGCATGGTGGAAAATGTATGGTGGCACCATACCCCTTCTGCAAAAGCTTGCCATTTGCATCCTCAGCCAAACATGTAGCTCCTCAGGATGTGAGCGCAACTGGAGTGTATTTGAAAAAATACACAACAAGAAGCGCAATAGGTTAACACTTAAACATTTAAAATATTGCAAATTTCCAAATAAATTTTTGAATTCATTAAACAATATTTTTTTTATAATTGTTAATTATTATTTCATGATCTTTGTACAGGTTGGAGTCCCAACGACTTAATGACATGGTCTACGTCTACTACAATTTTCGATTGTGGGTGAGGCAACTTGGGAGGACACCTGATGTGGATGCCATCTCATTGGATGAGATTGACACCACTGTTGCATGGAGGGTTGAGGCTGAGAGGCCTCTCATGGAGTCTGCTGATGATTGGTTAGTGCAGGATGTAGTGGAGGGGGAGGAGGAGCAGGTGGAGGAGGAGGAGGAGGAGGAACAGGAGGAGGAGGTGACACCACCTGCCTGGGCTATCACTGCCACCAGTAGAGGACATGGTCTACCTCCTATAGCTCCTACTTCTAGTTCTTCAGCTTCTAGAGCACATCAGACTCCACTGCAATCTCCACCAGCACGGGCACCAACATCTACATCTAGAGGGAAAGGGAAAGCTGTGGCATTTTCTCACAAGAGGGGCAGAGGAAATCAATAGGATTAGACTTTCATTTTATTGTATATGACATTATGACATGATGAGATACATTATCATATTTTTTGTTGATATTTTGAGGCTGGGTTGGGACTCAGGAGTCAGGACTTACTAATCAGGACATGATTCAATGTTATGTGTAATTTTATCGCTAGAAATGTTATTAAACATCTTATATATTAGTTTTTTTTATCATATTTATGTGTCAATGTATTTATTTTATGTTGTAGATGGTTTAGATATTAAAAAAATTGAAAAAAAATGAATATTTTTGTACCAAATGATTATTTCCCGATTATTTCTGATAATTTCCCAATAATTCCGATTCTTTTCGATTTTTTCCTCGCGTCGATATTATCCCGATAACGATTAATGCAACATTGGTTTTTACTTAGGTCGCTAAGTGCATTGCATAATGGTGGGTTCATTTCCTGGAAAAGTTGAAATGGTTTATATATCTTTTCTGTTGCTACTATTGATTCTTTGCACCATTAGCTCATTTAATGCCTTTTTGTGTTTGCTTTTAATATATTTTAAAATTACATTCCATTTCGTATACATTTTCAGTCTAAGATGTTTTTCTTCTTGAAATTGTTAGTATGTTACTAGAAATGAGAAACATGAGCTGAAAGGTGAAATGAGTATATTATGGGTACGTTGAGTCGCAAGATTTTCACTAGTAACTTTTTTTAGGGCTCTTTAATTTGTTGATGCTTTTGTAGCATCGAGCAGATATTCTCTCATAGGTTCATGCTGATTTGACTAGTGGGGGAATGATACATTCACCCAAAGAAGCCATGCTGATTCACTGGGTCATGCTAATTTGGCCATGGGTGAATGGCTTAGGGGCGGACATCTCCCACGTGGTCATGTTGATTTGACTAGTGGGGGGAATGATACATTCACCCAAGAAGCCATGCTGATTTGACTGGGCCATGTTGATTTGGCTAGGGGTGAATGGCCCAGGGACTGGCATCTCCCATGGGGTCATGCTGATTTGACTAGGGGAGATTGATACATTTACCCATGGGGCCATGCTGATTTGGCTAGGGGTAAATGGCCCGCGGTACTCACATTGCTAGTTCTAGGGTGGAGTGATCTATTCTATAGAGCGGTTTGAATTGTTTATCTAATGGGGTTTTCACCCATTAGTGGGGTAACAATTTTAGACTAATGTTGAGTTGTCATGTAGGCTCCATAAGTGGGGGTGAAGACCCACCTCTATGGGTGTCCACCAATGTTGCATTAATTGTTATCGAGATAATATCGGCGCGAGGAAAAAATCGTAATTATCGGGAAATAATTGGGAAAAAATCGTTTGGTACAAAAATATTCTTTTTTTTTTTTTCAATTTTTTTAATATCTAAACCATATACAACATAAAATAAATACACTGACACATAAATATGATACAAGAACTAATATATAAGATGTTTAATATCATTTCTAGTGCTAACATCACACATAACATTGAATCATGTCCTGAATAGTAAGTCCTAACTCCTGAGTACCAACTCAGCCTCAAAATATCAACAAAAAATATAATAATGTATCTCATCATGTCATAATGTCACGTACAATAAAATGAAGAAAATAACTAAAGTCTAATCCTATTGATTTCCTTTGCCCCTCTTGCGATAAAATGCCATAGCTTTCCCTTTCCCTCTAGATGTAGATGATGGTGCTGGTATAGTTGGCAGTAGAGTCTGTTGTGCTCTAGACGCTGAAGAACTAGAAGTAGGAACTATAGGAGGTAGACCATGTCCTCTATTGGTGGTAGGGGTAGCTCGGGCAGGTGGTGTCACTTGTAAACATTACAATCTCCCAATCCTGAAATCCTGAAAAACTGATAAGTCTGTTGGATTTTGAATGAAATCTAAAATTCTACTTTCTCCATATGAAATCCAATGAGGTCGGAACCACTCTCAAACATCTTGAGTCATTTCATGGTAATGTTAAAAATTTAAGTAAAAGGATGAATATCATATCAATACTAGGGCCTAGAGTTGATCATTAAGCTGCCTCACTCAAAAATTATTTGTTTCTTTTAAAAAAAATTGCATTTCGAACATTTAGTATCCCTTACAAAACTGTGCTGCCTCGACCCTAGACGATAAATTGGGAAAAAATCGTGATTTTTTCGAAAAAATTGCGATTTTTTGAGAAATCGCTATTTTTCGAAAAAATCGCGTATAAAAAAATGCGAGTATTACTCGCGATAATATCGGCTTTGGGAAAAAATCGCGATAAAGCGATAATATCGCGATTTTAACAACACTGGTGCCCACTCACATTAGAGTTATATATATAAAAAGACAGAGATGTAAGAGACAAGTCAATCAACAAAGCAAGCTCATTGACCTTTTCTAAGTAAAGGAGAAATTTGTTGGAGATCATCACTTCTATCTCTCTTGTTCTCACCGCACTTATGAGAAGAAAGGACAGTTGACCAATCAGAAGTGTGAAAGATGTTGATTCAGTTGGCCGTAAATTTTACTAGTGTATACAACATTGAGTACAGGAAGCTTGCACTTGCGAGGGTTTGACCAACCACAGTTTGACTGCAAGAAGGTCGCACATGCGAACCATTGACCACATCTTTGACTACATGTCGAGGGTTGACCATAGGTTAGTTTGACGAAGTTCACCAACGTTGGCTTTTGATTTGTTTGCCTGGCTTGACCAACAATTGTTTGACCAAGTTTGACTAGTATTTGACTTGGATTTCTAGACAAATTATGATTTGTAAACCTTGTCGAAAGATAATTTCTCCTTGAGAAAATATTGTTGGGTTTTCTCCCAAGGTTGGGTTTCTCAGGGTAAAATTCTTCTCTATTATACGTGGTTGTCTTTCTATGATCTTCACTGTTTTTGTTGCATTTATTGTTGAAATTTTCTGAGTATAATTATTCAATGAAAGTAGTGGCATAAAAATATTGTTTGACAATCATTAGGAGGTAATTATATGGCAGAAAATCGTATTCTATTTCACTTGCCATAGAATTTCAACATAGTATCAGAGCTTTGTTGAAAGATCAACCATTGAAGTCAGTCTAAGAGACAATATTCAACAACTTGTTTGGCTTTTAGATCTCTTGTCAAAATGGTGCCAAGTCTAAGAGTAGAGGACATGTGTGATGGTGCCACCAATTTCAAATCTTGGAAGGCCAGGATGCTCCTTGTCTTGGAAGAAAATGAGCTTTGGGATTATGTAAAGGAAGTCATTTTAGAGCCAGAGGGAGTTGAGGAGAAAGTCATGTATAAGAAGAATGAAGCCAAGGCTAAGAGAATATTGATAGATTCCATAAAGGACTACTTGATTCTAGATGTTGAATTGAAGACTTCCAAATAAGTATGATGGTTTGGTGGGATTGTATGAGATTAGCAACGCTGGTAGGAAACTAACCTTGAGGTATCAACTCTGTAATGTCACGATAACTAGATTTGATTATGTTGTCTCTTATCTTGTGAGAGTCTCTCATACCATTGATGATGCAGAGCTTGTTAGTATGACTCTCAATGGACATCCTTCCTCATGGGATCCATTTCTTTAGGAAATTTGTGCACGAGGCAAGTTGCCCAAGTTTGATTAACTATGTATTGGTTTCCTCTAAGAGGAGGCCAAATTGTTGTCCAATAGCAACTTGTAGAGACTTGAGGATAATGAAGCTCAAGCCCTTGCAAGGAAAGGGAGAGGAAGAAGTTAGAACCTTTTGGAAAGAAGGTTACTTTTATGGGATACAACGAGAATTTGAAGGTCTATAGGATATACTTTTTAGGACAACGTCAGATTGAGGTTAGTTTGGATGTTACTTTTGATGAGGAGGTAGCCTTCAGGAGGTTTAGAGAGTCCCACATGGAGATTGATAGTGAGGAGTAGGAGGCTTGAAAGGATGCAGGTACATGTCCCTCTATTCCAGTTGATCATCCTTCAGACTATCATGAGGAGTCAATAGAGCCTGCAGAGCCAGTAGATCTACCATGATCTACCAAGAGATGTTGTCATGACTAGGGAGAGGCCAACATGGCTTTGTGACACCTAGCAGGATGCAGAAGGACATGCGGATCCTAGAGGTACTTTTAGTTAGAGAAACTAACCACATATGTACTCAAGTTATATGGCATTGGTGAGCAACATCATTGGTTTCGAGCCTTCCAGTTATGATGAGGTATTAGGCCAGTAGGTTTGGAAGAATGCCATGATGGAGGAGTATCAGTCCATCATGAAGAATGATGTGTGGGAGATAGTGCTGAGACTTGAGTTAAAGCTGATAGTGACTTCCAAGTGGATCTATAAGACCAAGCATGCAATAGATGGAAGCATCGAAAAGTACAAAGCGAGATTTGTGGCGAGAGGGTTGTCCGAGAAAGAGGGAGTCGACTATGATGAGACATTTTCTCCAGTCGCCAGGTACACTTCTATCGGGACTGTTTTTTTCTCTTGTTTCTTTTATGGGTTGGAGATTACATCAGATGGATGTAAAGATCACACTCCTCATTGGTGTGATTGAGGAGGAAGTGTACATAGTGCTACCTCAATGCTTTGAGGTACATGGGAAGGAGTCCTATGTTTGTAGATTGTAAAAAGCTTTGTACGAACTCAAGTAGGTACTCAGGGCATGGTATTCCAGGATTAATGGATACTTGATGAGTTTGGGCTTTACCTAGAGTGATGCGGATCTTGACCTTTACTTCGTGGTTGTTGATGGTGATCCTTTGATCTTGGTGCTATATGTTGATGATTTGTTCCCTACTGTGGCAAAAAGGCTCATTTTCGGGTGTAAGAGGTAGTTGGCCTCAAAGTTCGAAATAAGGGATATTGGCTTGATGCATTGTTTCTTGGGATTGGAGGTGTTGTGGCAAAGATCAAATCAAAGTTTCCTTGAATTTGGGAAGTACACTGTTCAAATTTTGAGGAGATTTAGAACCATGCCTGGTTCACAACCATCTAGAAGAGAGTAGAAGCAAGAAGAGGGTTGATGAGGTGATAATGGCCCCCTTCTTATGTGCAATGGGTTTGGAACTTAAGATTTTGGACTTTATCTTTAGAAGTGCGAGATTTTGTTGTAACAAGCCAATACAGAGCTAAACTGTGGTTACATTGAACAAGCTATATCAGATATGATTATGAATACGAAGATTAAGAGAACCCACGAATAAATTTTTTGACTCTATTGGGCTGTGTAAGCAGGGCATCTTCTTCACCAAAGCGAGTGGTTCACCAAGACCTACATTTGATAGATGTTTCCCCATATTCATAAATTGGTGCAATGGGGACCATTGCTTCTCGAAGGGGCTAACTAATCTAGGTGGGCATTTGAAATCGACCTAGAAGTGCTCCCACATATATCATTATCTTCGATTTTTTCTTTAATCTTTCCAGTTTGCACTTTTTGAAGTTATGATGTATTTTTTGGTACCCTTTCCATGCTTTTTCTGCGTTTTGGATGACCAAGGCCCCTTTAGACGTTTTGACTTGCCAAACTTGGAGAGCATGGAAGAAACTTTCTAGTGGCCCCTAAGAGTGCAAAAAATTGAGTTGGAAGTTATCGCCTTAGGAAGTGGATGTTCCAACTAGTATCATTGGGTTCATCTTTCTTTCACCATATCAAGTCCTTGGTTTAGGATTTTTGTATCTTAAGGTTTTTAGTATTATGATAAAATGTATTTTCAACTTCTTTATATGCTTTTTTGTTAGTGTAGTAGAGACATTTCTTCTTAGATATGGATGCAATGATTCTAGCCATTGTATTTGTGGTATGAACAATGTTTTTGTTTATTCCTTGAGTAATAGATTTTGATTTTCATTGTGTATTCGTGTTTTTTCTATAATATTGTTGTGTGATCTATCTCAAATTGAAGCGATGTGAACAATCTCTAGACTAATTGAGAAAATTTTGGAGGTTATGCATCCTTTACTTGTTAGTATACCTAAGTTAAGTCACATGGTTTGTTGAATCCTATTCTTCTAGTTCAAAAATTATGGGACTCAAACAACAACAAAAATGAAGTTTGTTCAAGTTTAGTGAATCCCAATTGGAAGCTTAAATTAAACCCTATTTTTTGTTTGATTGGTCTTTGACTTTTTGTCTCTCTACGCAATTTACCTCTTCAGAATTTGTTTATTTTCAAACGTTGCTCATGTATTTGTTCACCTATTGCCAGCTTGCTTATGATTTGTCATCGTCACTAAGCAATGACCTAAGACCTCATGAGTATTTGAAAATTGAGCCCCCTAAAAATACAACCAAACTAGAATACTACGCAATTCATTTCATGGTAGCGAATATAATGAGATTCTCAATTTCCTCTTTGTAGTTAATACGTAACCTCCCTACCTATTCACAAGTGCTATACATTTTCTCAGGGGAGAGCAACAATGAAATCAATTTGGTGATGATTGTAATTGTGTGATTCGAGTATTGAGTTGGCTCAATGGGATTCATAACTTTAATCACTCATTACAATCTATGTTATAATTGTGTATCAATGTTGCAAAAATTGCGATTTTATCGCGATAACATAAAAAAATTGCGATTTTTTCATTTTCTCGATATTATCGCTCGATTATTACAATTTTATTTTTCCAAAAAATCACGATTTGATGGGTAAAAATCGTCAGGTTCCCGGACAACGCGTTTTATAAGGAAAAATGAGTTTTTTGTGTCATTTTTAGCAGACCGTGGCATGGTTTGTGAGCTGAGGAGGAGAGGAAGGCGTCTACTAGGGCAAAGGAGGAGAAAAACAGGAGATTTTAGCATCCCAAGCAAGAGAACTTCATCTTTGGATCAAATTTCTTCGGCAAACCGTGGTTTCCAGGTATGGACACCAAATTTGGCCATTTTGTTTTGGTTTTTTTTTTTTTTTTTTTTTTTTGTTTTTGCTTGGGTTCTATAACTCATTGATTATCAATGATTTTTGAGTGGATTTGATGGCGTTTTTTGTCATTTTTGTTGCATAGAGTGGAGAGAGTTCATTTTGGATTGAGTTGAGGTTTTTGTTTGTTTGTCAAAAATTTAGTGTGTTGTGTTATTTATGTAATTTTTTTTATAACTTTTGTAACTTGCAATTCTTATTGTTGTTAGGAGGTGAAAGAATTAGAGCAAGAGAAAGTGACCAAAGCAAATTTGAAGAAGCAACTAACAAGGAGAGTGTTAGGAGGTGAATATGGAAGTGGCACTAGTTCTACTTCAACATCAATGTCTACAACCAACCTTGTAGCTGTCTCATCGTTTTTTGTTTTTAGAACAACGCCTAGTTCACAACCATCTATCACTTCAATGCTTAAAAAAAATGAGAAAGAACAAGTTGACAAGTTGTTGGGCAGGTTTCTCCTTTGGAGTGATATTCCTTTCAGCGTTGCAAGGAATAATTCATTTTTCCAGCCTGCTGTTGACGCTATTACAGTTGTTGGCCCAGGATACAAAATCCCTTCTTATGATGACTTTAGAGAACACATTCTTCAAGATGAAAAGGTTGACTACACCAAAAGATTGGAGGATTTTAGGCATCATGGGCACGAACAGAATGCACTATGATGTCAGATGGTTGGACCGACCCAGAGGGGAGAACCCTTATAAACTTCTTGTTTAGTTATCCCAAAGGGACAATGTTTATGAAATCCGTTGATGCATCTTCACATATCAAAGATGCAAAATTACTATGTGATTTGTTGGATGTGTTTATTTTGGAGGTGGGTTCAAAGATGCAAAATTACTATGTGATTTGTTGGATGTGTTTATTTTGGAGGTGGGTGCAGAACATGTTGTCCAAGTCATAACGGACAATGTTGCAAATTATGTTGCTGCTGGCAAGATGCTTACGGAGAGGCATCCTACTTTATTTTGGACACCTTGTGCTGCACATTGTATTGATTTGATATTGGAAGACATAGGAAAAATTTATTTTGTCAAAGATATTGTTGACTCATAAAAAAGCATTACAAAATTTATATATAATCATGCATCTGTGCTTTAGCTTGATGAGAAAGTTCACCAACAACAAGGAGTTCGTGCCCCGCCATTACCCAGTTTGCCATCAATTTCATATCTCTTCAATCCCTCTTGAATTCTACGTGGGATGTGAAGAGAATGTTTCTTTCAGAGGAGTGGCGTGTTTTAACATTTAGCTGCAAACCAGAAGGAAAGGCCATATGCAGATTAGTTTCATACTAGGAAAACTTCTAGGCGGGAGTGCAGGAGGTGTGCACTATTAGTGAACCTTTGGTAAAGGTTCTTCAATTAGTTGATGGTGAGAAGTCTGCAATGGGCTATTTGTATGAGGCCATGGACAGTGCAAAAGAATCCATTCGGGCCTACTATGATGATAAGGGAGATGAGGGATTTTAGAAACAACTCCTCCTATGGGAAGTGATTGATGAATGATGAAACAACACACTCTATCGTCCCATTTATGGTGCAGGGATCTACTTGAACTCCATATTTTCTTACCTATGTGGGTTCTTATTTGATGCTGAGATCACAAATGGATTCTTAACCTGTGTTTAGAGGATGGTGCGATCTCCAGTAGAACATGCAGGAATCTCCAAAGAAATGGAGATATACAAGATGGCAAGTGGCACATTTGGCTTTGAGATGGTTGTGGTTGATAGGAAGACTCAAATGCCACGTATTTTTAAGTTTGCTTCAAATTTCATTATCTCTTCAAGTTCATAACTTTATACTTTGCTTCAACTTTCAAATTCATTTTTTTTCTTATGTTTATCTTATTTTTAATTTTGTTGTAGATGCATGGTGGACTCGCTATGGTGCGAGAGTACCCCATCTACAAAAGCTTGTTACTCGAATCCTCAGCCAAACATATATCTCCTCAGGATGCGAGCGCAACTGGAGTGTATTTGAAAAAATACACAATAAGAAGCGCAACAGGTTAAACTTAAAACTTAAAATATTCCAAATTTCCAATTAATTTTTTGAATTTAGTAAATAATATATTTTTTATAATTATTATTTTATGATCTTTGTACAGGTTGGAGTCCTAGCGACTTAATGACATGGTCTACGTCTACAACAACCTTTGATGTGGATGAGGCAACTTGAGAGGATACCTGATATGGATGCCATCTCATTGGATGGGATTGACACCATTGTTGCATGGAGGGTTGAGGCTGAGAGGCCTCTCATGAAGTCTACTGATGATTGGTTAGAGCGGTGGTAGTGGAAGGCGTAGAGGAGGAGGAGGAGGAGGAGCAATAGGAGGTGGAGGTGACACCACCTACCCAAGCTATCCCTGCCACTAGTAGAGGACGTGTTCTACCTCCTCTAGCTTCTACTTCTTCAGCTTCTAGAGCACAATAGAGTCCACTACCAACTCCACTGACATCTACATCTAGAGGGAAAGGGAAAGGGAAAGCTATTGCATTTTCTCGCAAGAGGGGGGGAGGGGAAATCGGTAGTATTAGTTATTTGGTTGATTTCATTGTTATGACATTATGACTCATGATATGAGATACATTATTATATTTTTTGTTGATATTTTGAATCTGAGTTGGGACTCAAGAGTCAAGACTTACTATTTAGGACATGATTCACTGTTATGTGTGATGTAGCACTAGAAATGATATTACACATCTTATATATTAGTTTTGTTATCATATTTATGTGTCATTGTATTTATTTTATGTAGATGCTTTAGATATTAAAAAAATTGGAAAAAAATGAATATTTTTGTATTTTATGATTTTTTTCCCGATTTTTACGATTTTTTCCCCTTGCCGATTTAATCCTGATAACGATTTTTGCAACATTGTTTTGTATAATTTGTTCTAGTTAGGTTAGCTATTTATATAATTTTATATGATTTGTTCTTATAAATCCCTAATAGCCAAGAATCCTAAATTCTTTGTCAACTATTATCATACTTTTATATTTCTATATTAAATGTTGTGTGTGTGTGTGTATGATATATGATATGTTAATTTTTCTATGATAAAATTTACATATTAAAAATATGTATATGCCAAATTGAATCATGAGTCTTACATGAATCTCTTTTGAAAAGTCAAAATGTGAACTGAATTTCGTTGTTGCTTAGCTTGAACTTGAACCTGAACCATGTGACTTTGGTATTAGTACTGAGATCCTTGAGGTTTTAGTGATGCTTACCTATTTGTACTATTTATGAATGTCTTCTCTCATCACCTTGTTCAACTCCTCCTTCAAGGGCAAGAGGTGACCAAGAGCATTAAGGGGGAGAGATGACAATGGAAATACCAACATATTGAAGGAGCCAAGCTGCAAGAACCAATATCATCCCCATCCCAAGGGAATGCCTGCAGAAGCAAAAGCTATCTCTTACGAGGAGCAAACTGTCTATTAATTTCATTGTTTGTTAGTGTCATGTACAATATCTTAATACAGTAGCCACTCCAGAGGGCTCGGACAGTGAACCAGCACCCCGGTTGTCCCCTTTGCCGCTGGTAATCAAACACAGGCATTTTTGACATCATGGACCTCATGTTCAGTTCCGTCTCTCCATGGGATCTTCACTGGGCCACTGATATGGTTTTAGACATGTTCATGTTCATGAGGATGTCCTATTGTTTGTATTTTTCATTACTTCATTTTGCAATATATATATATATATATGTATTAGATTAGATTTAACTTTCCTAGGAGTTGCATTTGCACTCCCACGTTGTACTCTTACTAGATGTATCTTGTAGTCCCATTGACCTACTTTTGTGGTCATTTGTTGGACGTTAATACAATCATCTTATCCTATATAGGATGAAAGTATAGAAAATACTAGGGCCGTATTCAAGTATAAGTCTTTCACATAGCAAACTCCCTATTATCCATAACTCTGCAACTTCCCACACGCCATTCCCCAATACATGACCGTGGCAAATCTTTAACCTCATTAGAGTCCCTTTGCTAGCAGCACCCATTCTGGTTCTAGGGGTATAGCCCATTCGAGTTCCTGGAGCAAATGCAAATCAGCTGGGAACAACTGAGCAAATCAGGTAAGGGAAAGATTCCTAGGAACCCATATTCCCACCTAGCCCAAAGAGAAATATCTCGTAAATGATTCTCCCCTGCTTCGTTCTCTCATGCATGGGTAGCTTGCATGAGTTATCTCGGTGGACCTGACCTGAAGAGGATTCACATAATAGGATGACCTGATAAGTTTCTCCTCCAGTAGGAGTTTCTGCCAGATTGTCTGTGCTGTGAGCTGGGCGATTGGTTGTCTAATTTAGGACTAACATTCGTGGACTCATGTGGCAACCCACATAGTAGTAGTACCCACTCCAGATGCTTTTGATCAAATTCGGGGACAACGAAATTTGCAGAAGAGTTTGCCAGTGTAGAACAATATGATAAAATGATGATTAAATTCACCATTATGTTCGATAAAGACAATTGAGTGGACTCCATTATAACTAAATATATTAAAAAATCAAATACAAATATTTGAATTTGACAAAAAAGACGTCAAAATAAATGTCAAAGACAACCATATATCTATGTATGTAACATATGAATACATATATTTTATAATGGTTTTGTCTTTATATTTTTAAAGTCTAAACTAATAACTTAATAAGGAACATGGACTAAAAATACTGCATGGCTGATTAAAGTCACCACTGCTTGGGTCTCAATGAAATTCAAGGGTTTTTGAAAATGTTCACCCATATGTGGTTGACTAAAATCAAAGACCCAAACAGTACCATTGTATACTCTGTTCTTACCTATTTGCAAGATCTGGATTATCTTTTCTTCTTGTGTAATGATTGTTTATTTCATTTTATACTATATTAATGCAGACATCGATGATTATGCCTCTTTGTTTGCAGCAATCAGTGATTACAGACAATCTCTTCAATTCCAAAATCTGAATGAGGAGAAGAGAAACATTCAACTTCAGGTGCATCTCCCATCAACAACTTCCTCTTTGAAATTTCATGTATATACATGTCTATATACATACGTGGAATCCTTGAGTTTTGAATTTCAGAATTATGATCAGATACTGTTTCACATTACAATTTTAGGTGATCAGAGGTGGAAGAAGAAGTAAAGTTTCCATATTCGATCTTGTTGTTGGTGATGTTGTTCCCCTCAATATTGGTGATCAGGTATATAAAATTGTCTATGTTCTAATGCTGCTTCATTGTAGAAATTGAATAACTCTGCTCTGAAGATGCTTATTTTCTTTTCAGGTCCCTGCAGATGGCATCCTTATTGAAGGACATTCACTATCAATTGATGAATCTAGTATGACTGGGGAGAGCAAATATGTATGTAACTTTATTGCTGGTCTCTTAGAGAATTTTGTCAGCAAATCAGTGATTTTTTCCAGGAACTTGTGATGCTAAAAATTTGTAATATTGGCATCAGAGTATGACTTATCTCTTTGTTTTTCTTCTAGGTTTATAAAGATAAGAAAAATCCCTTTCTGATGTCTGGCTGTAAGGTGGCAGATGGCTATGGTACCATGCTGGTTAGTTGTTATGCTTGGTTATGCATCTGGAAATAGTTATGTTTCTTAATTGTGATTTAAAGGATTAGCTTTCTCTCTCATTGCTGTTTTCTGCTCTGTTTTGTTTGGAATTCTAATGCCTGATTTCAGGTAACTGGTGTGGGATTAAATACTGAGTGGGGTTTAGTGATGGCTACCATATCAGAGGATAATGGGGAAGAAACTCCCCTACAGGTCTGTCTGCCCGGACTTGTTTAATTTGCATTCTATTCTTTGCCAGGATTGGTAGCTTCCCATCTTTCAGTCTTGTGAACAGTTTTCTGTTATATAAATAGGTCCGCCTCAATGGTGTTGCAACTTTTATTGGTAAGGTTGGACTTGCAGTGGCAGTTCTAGTCTTTCTTATCCTCATAGTTAGGTAAGTGATACCACCTTTGACTGTTTCTGAATTATTTGTGTTTTGCACTGTCATACATTCTCTGTATTGACTTGTACACTTTCTTGTTTTATCAGATTTTTTACTGGACATACAGAGGACTCTGATGGGAAACCCATGTTTAAAGCAGGAAAGACCAAGGTTGGAGATGCGTTTAATGGAATTGTTAAAATATTTGCAATTGCGGTAAGCCATCATGTCCCACTTCACTGTTTTGTCACTTTTATTCTTGGAATGGATCGTTTCTATAAAAATCATTTATTTCTACATTTACAAAAATATTAAGTAGAGTCTTGTGCAAGAATTATATGAAAATGCAAAGAAGCATAATATTAATGAGAGTATTTGTTTGTAGGTCACCATTGTTGTTGTTGCAGTTCCAGAAGGACTTCCATTGGCAGTCACCCTGACGTATAACCATTCACAGAAGTTTTGTTAAACTTTAGTCAATTCAGATTATTATGTAGTGATCATTTCTGAATTCTTTCAGAGCTACATTTCTTTGCTTTAACATTAATTTTTTCATTTTATTCACAGTTTAGCTTATTCAATGAGGAAGATGATGGTGGACAAGGCTTTGGTTAGTATTTGATTCAAAATAATGTATTACTGTAGATGAATGGGCAATTGGACTTTCTTTTAATTCATTGTAGTGCAGGTATTTGATTCAAAATAATGTATTACTGTAGATGAATGGGTAATTGGACTTTCTTTTAATTCATTGTAGTGCAGGTACGAAGGTTGTCAGCCTGTGAGACTATGGGCTCTGCTACGACAATTTGTAGTGACAAAACAGGAACACTGACCTTGAATCAGGTTGACCATTGTCTTTGTTTACTATCATTGGGCATGGTTCCTTCTTATAAATGTGCTTGGCTTTAATAAGAAAGTGGCATTGCCTAATTGTCATGTGGTTTGACACTCTTCTTGTTAAATTTAGATGAACCTTCAGTGTGTCACATAACAAATCATATGTGGCTTGCAGATGACAGTTGTTAAGGCGTTCGTTGCTGGTAAAATCAGAGAGCCGCCGGACAGTTCAGAAAGTATCCCATCTCTCGTACAAGCACTTCTTGTTGAGGGTATATCCCAGAATACTACAGGGAGTGTCTGTAAATCTAAGGTAAAACATTAAATCTTTCCAAGCATACTTGTATGAATCATAGTTTCCCTATTCGGATTAGGTTTTCATTCAATTTTAAAAAATTGTGTTGGAAAATCCAATTTGGAAGTATGCAGGTTATTAATATTAAAAAAAGAAAAGAAAATACCAATATTGCAAACCTTTACCCAGTTCACTTCCCACGCTATCAGTCAATAGACTCAGGAGCCCCTGACATCTCTAGCTCCATTGCCAGATTTTACCATCTCACTCACTCATTCTTTTTTAGCAGGCCATTATTATTTTGTATCGTTGCAAACTTGCAGACTATTGAGTATTTTGTATTATTGCATGGTCTCTTATATATGTGTCGTGGCAGCACTAGCACTGGTTTCTTTCTTTCTATATGTTATTTTTAGCATTTTTTTGAGAAGATTCGCTTGGACTCGCACATTGTATTCATACTGACTACTCTTCTTCAGTCCCATTGACCTACTTTTGTGGTCATCAGTTGGAAATAATACATTTACTTATAATGTTATGGAAAGTGTGTCTGAATGTGGTGCCTACATGGAGATACCTTATGATGCATTCTGTTTATCAAATAATTTGAGATTTTCATGTCAGAAACCCAAGTGCAATTTATATTTTATTCTATTGATAAATCTGAATTTTAAAGGTAAATATTATATTATTGTTGCCATTCATGGGTTTCATGCAAATTGAATAGGATAATTTGACTGAATTGAGTTTTTGGTAGAATTTCCATACGAAAGAGCCTGGGCTGACCAAATTCTGCTACTATGGCATGAAGAGAAACTTGTCTATAGATGTCCAATTGTTTGATTCAGTTGTTTGTATTAAAAAAAACAAAACAGTTGAGGTGAAGATGCTAAAGCTCAACATTGTTTGGTTTTTATTGCATTGTGAACAGCAGTCAACAGGATTATTTAGTAAATCTATGGGACATTTCTATTGAGATTATGTTTCCTCTTTCCTTTTCTAGAACATATCCCCTTCTTTTAAATGGGCTTCTCATTATTGGTGTAATGTCTTGTTCCTATGGCCTAGTTTAGTCTTTAGAGGATAATTGACATCAATTATAATTTCATTTCTCTTTTCTTTTTTGTTTGGCTGTTTAAACTTAGAGAAACACATCACAGGGGCTGCATTACACAATATGGGTCTTCTTAGGGTGAGGTGCCAGGTGTGATGGGTATCAATTCTGCCAAAGTCACTGAAGATTAGCTCCTGGCCTTGTCCATTTTGAGTTCATGTCATACATTATCTGAAAACGGCTGTGGATATTCTAGTGGAACAATATTCTGAAATCTTTTTTATTCAATTTATTTCCTTAGATCTCAGATATATTATTACTAGCTTAAAACTCAAATCTAAGGAAATAACAATAGCAAGAAAATGAGCACAGGATGTAACCTGGGAAAACAGGTATGGGAGAAAACCCAGCTTGAAGGTGAGTTCTATGCTCCTCTCAACTATGGAGTTGCCTTGTCTTTGTGGCTTGAATGGCTGCAACTGGATCTTCTACATCCTTTGTTATGTTATCAAAACCCACTCCTAGATGTTCTTCTCAACCAATGTTATCAGAACTGAATGGTTGATTTAACAGGTAGGCGTCACGAACTGGGAATTGGTTAGAACCACACCAGAACTGGTAAAAAACCAAACCAAAAAACCGGTCAACCAAAAACACAAAATATTGAAAATTTAAGGAAAAGCATATATGTTCATGTGCATCCATATGAATTCAAACCATTTATACACAAATAAGGAAAAAATCTCATTTATATAGCATGTAAGGGTGCATATAACCAAAATAGCACCAAGTGCAATCCATCTTTGAATTGAAAATACATCAACAAACAGGCCCTAGATGGCCTCTAGCATCCAAAAAAAGTCATGCTACAACAAATACCCACATATCATCAAAATCATTGCCTATATTGGGATCTTTGTCATCAATATCACCCTCTAAGTTTTAAAATAAGATAGAAAAGCTTAGCATGTCAAATCAAAACTTTGTTTGAGTGATAGGTACTTTCTTAGTAGGGAAATTTACCCTTGTGCAAGACAAAATCCAATGGAAATGTTGCAATACCACAATCCTGAAATCCTGAAAAACTGTTAATGTCTGTTGGATTTTGAGTGGGATCTAAAACTTTAATTTCTCCATTTGAAATCCAATAAGGTCAGAACTGTTTTCAAACATCCTCAGTCAATTAATGTTAATGTTACAAATTTAAGTAAAAAGAACCTTTTAGAAGGATTTAACATTACCATTAATTGCATAACATTAGTAGGGAATATGGTCAAATACTAGGCTTCCCCACTAATAATTAATTTCTTTTTTGGTTAAAAAATTGCATTAAAAGGGACTTTGGTAGCATTGTACAAAACTGGTGGGTTTGGTGAAAAAAGTCTTGTTCAGTAGCAATTTGCAAACCGACGGGTTCCATACAAGAATTGGGCTAGTTCGGTACTGAACTAGCATTTTCTGGTCTTTGACACTGGTTCAAACTTCAGACTGATTTTCCCTTGAAAAGAATTGGATCGGCTGTTTCAGTCCAGTCTGGTCCAATTCTGATAACACTGCTCAACTATGGAACAAGTACAATGCTAAAAGATTGGAATTCCCTCTCTTCTTAGTGATCCAATATTTGGTAAAGTATGATAGCCGACTAGAGTTAGTGGTTTCACATGATTCAATCAATTACTGTTAGGGTTTTGACCTTCTAGAATCTTCTTGAATGCCCACGCATGACTAGCCACACATGTGTGTAATGGGGCTGATGTGGCATCCACTTGGTACCATAGCGGTCAATAGGGTAGGTCAACTTGCGAGAAGCATAACTTCTGCAAACTGACTCTGAAAGATTCGATACCCCCAAACTTCAAACTGGGACCTGCCACTAAAATGGACCTTGGAAGCCAAATCCTCCAAATTGTCCACCTAGAAAGTACCAAGATAGACGACAAATTATATAATGATCAATTCTGGATCATTATTGGTTGGGAACACCAAATCAATAATTGCACCTTGGTGTCTGTCCCAACTTTTTTGTGATCTCACAGTGAATCAATGCCTTGTTGGATTTTGCATTTAGAATTGAAAAAATATTTCTTCCTTTTGAAGGTTTGTTTTGCATGGAGAGCTCTGGTATTCCCTTTTCCTCCTATGGTGTAGTCCACGTATGCGAACCTTTCAACTTTGTAATCTGAATACCAGTTATATTTTCAGAGGAGTGAGATGATTGTGACAATTTCCTTTTATTTGGAGACTTCTTAGTGTCTAACATAAATGTCCCATAAATGTAGCTTTCAACTTTGTAATCTGAATACCAGTTATATTTTTAGAGGAGTGAGATGATTGTGACAATTTCCTTTTATTTGGAGACTTCTTAGTGTCTAACATAAATGTCCCATATATGTAGCACTACAGGTCTGTTCTTTCATATATATTTGTCTTAACATTTTATTCTACATTCTATACATGCTACAGGAAAATTTTAGGTGCAATGCTGTTAAACTATTTTTATTTGAGTCATTTCGATTTCATGGAATTGCTTATGACTGTTTTCGATGGTTGGTATTTCATTTGATTACAAAATTACCAAAGGTTATTTTCAACAACTTTAAGTTCCATGTTCCCAAAAAGGATAACTGATAAAAGGATCACTGATAAAGTGATATTGTCATCATAAACACGTGACTTGCTATTGTTGTGTTTTTTTGGTTGTTTTAATTTTCTTTTCAAAAACTAACATGAAGAACATGTCCAATATACATTATTACATATACATTAAGGGCTAAAATTTGAATTATGAAGATTGACCATAGGTACAAATTTCAACACTCTCTTAGTTAGGGAGGTATTTGTAATGACTATTCAGATGTTCTCTTGTTGACAAATTTCTCTAAGTAAAGGTTGTAACAATTCATCATCAGCATCAACATCATTTAATTACTTGGGCAACAATTTTGATTGATGGTAAATCAACATCAACTAGTTACCTTAATTTTGGTCAGTACCTTTGACCTATGGTGCACCATAATCTTGTTGGAAAATTAGAAAGGTAGTAAAGATTTTCTTGATCTTGATAAGTACTTGTGATGTTTCTCATTATTACGATTCTTTAATCTTCTTTCTTTAGTTCATCAAGCAATTACCAAAAGCAGCAACACAAAAAAATGGACACAAGATGTAGGCACATGCCAAGGCAAAACCCCCCTCCAAGGGAAAACCTAGTCAAAGTAATTCTTCCTTTCAATATTATTCTTTGATACTCTTCACCCTCGACCAAGACTAAACCTTCCCTTCACACCAAGTTAGCCTCCAGAAGATTGCCCTCTTCCTAGCAACTTCGACTATGCATCGACTTGCAGCAGCCAACAGCTTTCGGCAGCAGTCCAACTTGGAAGACTTTGTTCTCCTAATCCAGAGCACGAAACAGAGAGAGACCACTGCCAAAATTTCGATTTTCCTTCACTCCTTAGACCTCCCCAAACTCGCATTCACTTCGGCTTCTCGACAACAGAATTTCCCAACTTCCTACTTCACGCTTCAGCCCAACAAACAAATTTTCGCACTTCTGCCCAATAGAGAAAGAATGAGAAGTGATGCTCCAAATGAATTCGATGTCCTTCCTTTTATAGGCTTCTTGTGGGGTCAAATAGGGTCTTAGGTCAACATGGTGTGGAGGTCCCATAATTCATATTTCACTCAATACTCAGCCTTTTTACATGATTCAAAAGCCCAAGAAGGGTCTCTTTAAATGTACAATAATTCTATAGACTCGGAATAAATCCTAGAAGTCCTCAATGGGGACTTTGACCTAAAACATGGTGACCCAAGCATGAAACCCATGCTTTAATAAGTCACAATAATAATAATAATAATTCTTTTATTTATTCTTTTGACTAGTACATTATTGAAGACCAAACATAGTTACTTTTTCCAACACTCCCTTTTAACTATGGAGGTATTCATAATGTACATATACAATGGAAGATCTCAAACTATATGAACCATGAATAACCTTAGGCAATGCAATGCCATGTACTAGATTCTTGACCAAGGAAGTCTATCGAAGCAGTCACTGAACAATTAAGGGACTGTAATGCCATGGACTAGATTCCTCACTAGGGCAATCTATCCAAGTGGGACTAAGATAGACTCAAGCTTTCAACCCTTGTAGGTACCATCAAGCTTACTTGCTAACCATCAACCCAAAAATTTTGGCGTATATCCAAAACAGAGGTCAATAATCCACACCACCTTTCCAATTTCGGGGATTGAGACATCAACACAAAGTGTCAGCGAGATGTCTCCCCAGGCAATGCTTCACTCGCAAAGCCTCAACACCCCTTGATCCAGCAGATCAAGAATGAAAATCTCTCCCCAATCAAAATGATTGGTAACAAACATGCTATCAAAACCTTCGAGAGATTCACCTGTACAAACACAACCCCAATCAATAATATACTTTCGTATGTACATAACCAAATACAAACCTCCGAGGTCTTCCACGCAACAGAGGTTGCTTCTCAACTTTCCATAGTAGGACTATCAACTGAATCTTTGATAGAAGATTCCTCAATCATACATTTTTCTTCCTACTCTATATGCAGCAACATATTCTCTAGGCGGATCATGCTTTCCTTCTCTCAACAACACTTCAAAATGCATTCTCCAATTTCCTTTTCCTGTTCATGGCCTTCACTAAGACTTACGATTGTTAGTCTTGGTCTAGTGCATGACACATGAAGCAAAGAACCGTATCTGTCACTCCCTCTCAACCAGGAAGCACCTCTTTATCCGAACTCCCTCTTAATCTTAGGGAGATCTCTTCTATTCATGGCTCCTTCAGGAGATCAACTTCTTCTTTTCGATATCGGAGAATCTTTCATGGCTTCCAACCATTTCATCAGAGTTATCATCATCCTTATCATGCTTATCACATCAACGAGCATCTCCACCATGTTGGATATTGTGTGCCAGCACAACTTAAATAGAAAGTACAACCAAATCTATAGAAGCATGATTTTATCCATATCAAAATCACATAAGCATTTCATCTTTATACATATCAGATACCCAAATTCAATTACAAACAAGAGACTATACTCTTCAACATCTTGCTAGGGACTTTGATATACACCCTAGACTACTTCATAACAACATTTATTCCATCTAGGGTTTCAGTGTGTCTTCCAAAGGTATGCCACACCTTACTACAATATATAACAAACCCTAGAAACAATTCACACAAATATAGATCTTCAAAGTATCTAACAACCTTTCAAAACATATATGTTAGACTTTTCACTAGGAATTCATACAAATCCTAGATTTCATACAAACAAAACCATCAAAGTCAATCACAACTTAGTCATTAACTTGACCAACTTCCACTAGGGTTAGTTCCAAACCCCTAGATTTTCAATCAACCATCAATCAGTGATTATCATGACCAACTACCACTAGGGTTGTTTTGCAAACCCTAGATTTTAGAGCAATCATCAAACTCAACCAAAAATTCAAATTTCAACAATCTTTGATAAATCTCAAATCATATAATCAACATTCATTAGAGATTTCCACTTTAACTAAGGTTGAACTCCAAAACCCTAGAATTCACAAATTCACCAAACTTTATACAAATCTCAAATCATTATACTCCATAGATTTTGCTTTGACTAAGGTTTAATTCGAAAACCTTAGAATTCCATTTTCACAATCTCAACAATCATTCAGATTGTTACATTTCACAGTAGACAATGTCACTACTAGGATTTAACTACTAAACCCTAGATTTCCAAATATCATCATCCTAGAATCTCAAACAAGGACTTCCACTAAATCCTAGTACCCATGACCATTAATGACTAGGTCATCACACATATCTAGGAATTCATAACAATAAACAAGCATATCAAATGTCCAACATTATTAATACATCTTGACCTATACCAACATAGGATTTCAATCAAAAGGACATATCTATATATGCCTAGATTTTCATCATCATGCAAACATATTTCATATCACTTGTTAGTCAAACCCAACTTCACAAATATCTAGTAAGAGTGAGACACACAACCATCTTGTTTGTACTAGGGTTTGATCAGAAAAACACATACATACCAAGGGAATCATTTCTAAGACAATATAGGGTCTTGCTCACACATTCCACCAAACCTGAATGAGCTAGGGTTTCAATGTAGAATCGTACATTCCATCAAACCCCAATGAGCTAGGGTTACAATGCGGAAACATATATTCCACCAAACCCTAATGTGCTAGGGTTCCAATGTAGAAACATAGCAAACTCTATACTATCAAAACTTCAAGGTTTGAGATTTTCGACCTCATCATTAATCCCTAACAAGTTAGGATGTTCAGATTACACCAAAATCCCAAATATGACATCATCAATAAAACTTCAACTAGCATTTCACAATATCCCTAAGAAATTGAGGGCTTTAGACATTCACACTAGCAAACCCTTTAGTTAGGGTTTTCCATAACCTATCTAGGGTTCTACATAGTCAATCATGAATATGAGTGGGGTGGGTAGATTTATCAAGAGATGAATCACCCAAACAAGAATCACTAATATTCAATATAGGTAGTCATAACAAAGTTAGTAATAGATCATCAAATGAATAATCCTTTCAATCAATGTATTCAAAGCATACCTTTGTTTCTTGACTAACCTTGTCTTGAGAGATCCTCCTTCTTGCAGATGTTTTCCCTAACCAAGACAACAGAGGGAGAAAGGTGATTAGTATTTAATATAATCAAAACTAAATGAATACATGAACCCAAAACTAAAAAGACATGAGATACTTATCTTTTAGAGTTGTTGGGAGCTCCCTCCAAAGCTTGAGGGAAACCTACAACCTTAAAGTATTACAAAAATGTCTTCTCCAAAGATATGTTAAAAACCTATAACTTCTAAAACATATAAAACGAGTTATGTAAAGCAAATGACTTAATAGTGCAAGTCCCTAATGTCAGATTCTTCTGGCTTGACTTTCTTTGAGTCTCCTTCAACAAAGTTGGCTTGATCTCTTCCTCTCTTCTTATTTTTTGGATTCTCAGGATAGTCACTTTTGTAGTGACCTTTCTTATGATATTGATAGCACTCTATCTTAGACATGTCAACCTTCTTCCTTGGTCCCTTAGATTTCTTTCCTTTATGATGAGCAACATAAGAATTTGATACTCCTTCAGGATTGGCAACCATTGAGATCCTTAATTCTTATTGACTACATGCGGTCCATAATTCTTCAAAGGCAGGAGCTAACTTCGAACTGTTGAGACCTGAAGCAAATGCACCCCAAGAGGGTGGCAATCCTAATATAGCAGTGATCACCAATTCTTTGTCTGGAACAATCTCATTAATGGCCGGAAGATCATCCTTGAGTCTAGCTATCTTCACAAAGAAGGTTGCTACAATATCTTCTTTAGTCAGCTTCGTATTCCTCTGCTCATTCTTCAAACTTGCTACTTGACCAATGTTCTTAATAGTGAACAACTTTGCCAAGGCTTCATACATCTCCTAAGCATGATCAATACTAGCCATGAATGGGACAAGATTGTCTTTTATCCCTTCTACCATTAGAGTCATAACCACCAATTCTAGATCCTTGAATTTCACTTTGTCGGCATCACTGGCTTCTTCTGTTGGCTTCTTTACATTTCCTTTAACCAAGACTAGCTCCTTGTTCTTCTCGAGGATTAGGTCAATCCTCTTCTTCCAAGATTTGAAGTTAGATGCTCCTTCAAGTTTGTTCTCACCCTTGATTGAGTTAGACATCTTCCTTGAATATAATAGACTCTTTCCTTGAGATAGTGCTTATGAATGGATCTGCCCTTTTCTTCCTTCTTCACCAAAGCTCCGATACCATGTTGGAAAAACATAAAGGTAGTAAAGATTTTCTCGATCTTGATAATTACTTGTGATGTTTTTTATTATTACAATTATTTATATCTTCTTTCTTTAGTTCATCAAGCAATTAACAAAAGCAACAACACATAAAACAATAGACACAAGATGTAGGCACATGCGAGTGCAAAACCCCTCTCGAGGGGAAATCCCAATCAAAGTAATTCTTCCTTTCAATAGTTTTTTTTGATACTCTTCACCCTAGACCAAGACCAGATCTTCCCTCCACACCAAGTCAGCTTTCAGAAGATTGACCTCTTCCCAACAACTTCGATTATGCAACAACAAACAACTTTCGACAGCAGTCCAACTAGGAAGGCTTCCTTTTCCTAATCTAGAGCAAGAAACAGAGAGAGACCACATCAAAATTTCAATTTTCCTCGGCTCCTTAGACCTCCCAAAAATTCGCATTCACTTCGACTTCCCGGCAACAGAATTTCCCAGCTTCCTACTTCGCACTTCTGCCTAGTAGAGAGAGAATGAGAATTGATGCTCCAAATGAATTCGATGTCCTTCCTTTTATAGGTTTCTTGTGGGGTCGAATAGGGTCTTAGGTCAACGTGGTGTGGAGGTTCCATAATTCATATTTGACTCAGTACTTAAGATTTTTACATGATTGAAAAGCCCAAGAGCGGTCTCTCTAAATATAGACTCAGAATAAATCCTAGAAGTCCTCAATGGGGACTTTGACCTAAAACATGGTGACCCAAGCATGAAACCCATGCTTTAATAAGTCACATTAATAATAATAAAAATTCTTTTCTTTATTCTTTTGACAAGTACATTACATAATGACTCAAGTACATTATTGAAGACCAAATATAGTTACTCTTTCCAACAAAGCCTAGTTTGGTATTCCTGATTCCTAACACATGGTACATCATTGGCATCAACTAGTCACCATAATTTCGGTCCCTTTAACACATGGTATATAGATAAGTCTTGATTCACCATCATTTTGGTCAATATATTTGACACATGGTGAATCTCTGAATGCCACACTCTACATCAGTAATTCCAGGTCTGATGCTAAATGAGCTCACTCAACCTATCTGGAGAGCTATGTGTTTGATGTTGCAAGGCACCCACTCAACTGAGTGATTTTGGTCCTCTAGGAGCATTCTTCCTAATTTTGATCAATATACTAGACACATGAAGAGTGATTGTCTGTTGTCGAACCATTTTCCCTAATTTCGGTCAACGTCTTTGACTCAAGGAGAATGTCTATCCATGATGCTACCATATCAACACTCCAGATCATTCTCATGGTCAGTTTTGATGTAGAGAGAATGATTGTCCTTGATGCTGTAATGCCCTCACTCCCTCTTGCTGAAAGATACATGCTCATATATTCCAAGCTTTTCCTCGAAATATACAGACTTCATTTTGGGACAATTTGCTTGTTTGTAGAATAGTATTAGAGCCACATTGCTCCCTTTTGTACCATGTCTTTGTATTGTATTTCATTGTGCTTTGACCTGTCATCATGGTCACCACCTATACTTGATCAAATAATTTTCCAAGTAGTTTTTGAAGTCATATTGTTTCACAACTTGCCAATCAAGTTGCAATATACTTGACCTCTACAATACTGAGTGAAACAAATGTCTACTTCTTGCTCATCCGAGAAATCATAATGGAACCCAAGCTCTTTTTGTCTTCTGCACCCTTTGCCCAATCTGAGTCTATGAATCCTTGCCGCTATACTTCTTGTATTTGAGACATATCTCAAACCATAACTGATTGTGCCATGACATGTTGAGCCACATGCCTTGACTCAACCATAAATTGGTCTGCTTCCTTTACTGGAACCATCACCACATCTACTTTTCTGTCACACGGACTGGGAACTCCTTTTGTCACTGAAACATATCCTGATGTGGTAATCTTGGCTGCTCCCTTTGTCATTGTAGCTTTCCATTTATTGTTATATATCAGTTGTCTAGCTTAACAATTCATCATCCCAAAGATCTATGAGAGATCATTGAATTATGCTTCAAGGAGGTAATGCATCAAATCTAGGTCCCTTCAACTCGAACTCATAGATCAACTCCCTCTGAAGCTAGAACAAGAATTCTTGAGGAAGCCTTGGCCCTTGATTGTTCCCTCTATTGCAGAAGAAAATCTTTCTGCCAATGTTGCTCCTTCTGACACATGAGTCCCCTTGCTTTCGTCAAAAACAAATAATGTAGGATCAACTTTGATCCATCTATACAAGTCTGAGGTGCAACCTTCTATTTGAAAGCAAGAGACTCCTTCATGTGCCTCAAAGCCTTGAGGTGGTTCATGTACACTTCTTCCTCAATTTCTTCATGGAATTCAACCTCTACATCTATTTGATGTAATTCCATATAAGTAACAATCATTCTAATAGAAATGTACTCAACAATTTGGAGCAAATGCTCTCTCTTTCTCGAAGAACCTTCTGGTCATAAGTCTCATTTTGTACTTATCTATCCTGCGATTTTCTCCATGTTGGCTTGTAGGTCCATTTAGAAGTCACCACTGACTTCTCTTTGACATCATCAAGGTACACAACTCCCTTTGAGCTCGAATCTCGTATTGTACAATATCTCTCAAGACAAATCACCTGATTTTTGGAGAGTCCTCTTGTCACAACCTTTGCTTTGTTCTTCTACTACTTCCATTTGCTACCAAAGCGTTGCCAGCCTTCACTTTGTACCTGCAATCCTCGCTAGGAAGTCATGGAAGAGCAATTATAACCAAGCAAAGGATGCAAAGGTAAGGGACTAGCTAATAGTAAAACAATAACAATAATAATTAGGGAAGAGAGAACTAAGTTATGAAGAAATTTCAACCCCCACTCCATTTATCAGTTTTCCTTATCACTCCAGGCATTTAGTTTTAAATCCAAGCATGATAAAAATTCTAAATTCTGGAAATGACAATATTTTTCTGAAAACACAAATTTAGAGATTTCACAACTACTGAAATTCCAGAAATAAAACACAACAAAATTATGACAGCTACACAGAGAAAATAAAACAGTGATTTTTGGTCAATGTGACCCTGGAAAAACCCCCTACAACTCTTGGGGAAAACCAGTGAGAAAGCTCTTCTTTATTTTTGAAATGCTTTTACAAAGAAACTGAAATACACAATAAAAATTCCAGTAACCACAAATTAAACTTCTCTCAATTTTCGTGATTGAACTCTGCCTCGAAAATCATGCCAATCAGTGAACAACCAAAACAGAAGTTTTTCCAACAATAAAACAATATTAAATGATGGAAGGACTGCCTCAAAAAATGTGCCCATAACCAGTTGTACAGACTATGGATTTCAACAGTACGTTTGCCTCGAAAATTGTGCCCTTGTTGTTGTCCCTCTTCCTCGATTTTTGTTCCTTTCCCTTTCTGTACAATTTTTCCTTGGGATGCATGCCAATAAATGTTGCTGTCCAGATTTGCTAAAATGTCTTCTTGCTGCTCTCCTTCACTTCGTCACTGCTCGTAAATTTTCTCCTTGCTCTCTCTTCTCTTTCTCTCAAATGCTCATGAAGGAATGAATTGATCTCTTTCTTCTCTTTTCCTTTTACTCTCTAAATGACCTTGTGGGTTATCTTAAGATCTAATGGCTGAGATTCATTTAGATCTAGGGATGAGAATAAATGTGCATTTAATTTTCACTTTCTAATTTTTAACTCACCCACTTAAATAAAGACCCACTTGGCCTTTTATTTCACTAGTCACTTTTTTTCACTTTCTAATTCTTCATTGACTTTAATAAAGTCACATTTAAATTAGAATGTAACTTTACCACTTATAAAGTCACTTTATCACTTATAAAGTCACTTTTAAATTAAATTGACTTTACCACTTATAAAATCACTTTAGAAGAAAAGTACAAATAAATTTGGACACTTTTCCCTAGGCCAAAGATCAAAGCCTTAGGGAACCACTTGTCCTCTGGCACCCAAATTTTAACAAGTTACTTATCTTTTGAGCATTATAGGGAGATGTCAACTCCCTCTTGATCTTAGCCTCCTTGCATCCATCTTGTCCTCGTCATCAGCATGATGTCATTCCTTCCTTACATGAGATAAGGTTTTTTCTTTCAGCAGAAACATTAATCTAGTTTCAGATCTAGGGTTTTATCCACAAACCCTTGGGTTTTCATATCCAAGACTTTTGTTCTTCTTAGGATAAACACTAGTTTCATTTTACTCCTCTTGCAAGTCCAACAAACTTTATAATGTGCCAATTCTCCTTTCCATATCCAAATGTCCAAAATTCTCCTTTCCATATCCAAATGTCCAAAAACCATAGAGTCCCAATGCCTTAACATACAATCCAAGATATTCCGTCTTAAGATCAGACTAAACAAATGTGTTAAGATCACGGATCTTCCAATGAGATGTCTTCATTAGGGGAGAAATATGACAGACCCACAACATTCTCGGTTACTGCTTCAACATTACTAGTAGTGACATTCTAGCAACCATATTTTCTTTGGTGAACATTGATTTTTACCCTTTCAATCCAAGTAGCCTATACTTTTTTGTAGTAGTAATAATACAGACACATCAAGTTTTTCACATGACTTATCTTTTTGGAGAGGATTTTGGTCTCGAAACTTGAAGGGTACTCGACTTCTTCATTGTGAGTTTGTCATGCGAAAGGCAAGCTTGCTGCATCAAGGTGTGCTTTCTGCATATTTGTGTCAATGATTCTTTTTTTGGAATTTTGACTGCCTAAAGAATAGAATATAGGACATACCTTCTTATCAGTATATGCAATGCATTTGCTAGGGACTTTACTTAACAATGCAAGGTCCATGACAATATTTGGCATTAATACTTTACGAGCTTGTAGCTTTAATAACCTGCTTCTAAACACATTTTGAAATATAAAGGAACAATTTCAAGGAAGAACAGATGTTTGTTGTACTTAAACGTTCATTACTAATATTATCTTGCTTTGAGCCATAACCCAAATTGCGATACTATCATTTGAAATATAAAGAATATTTTCACATGATTTTATGAGAATGATTAAACATCATAAGTGAGTCTCAATGTGGGGGAGGGGATTCCTTCAATCATCATAACTACACTTAAGGTTTTCTTTAAGGATCCCTTATAGCCCTATGACTAGTTCATAATGATGGATTTTCAACCTTCAAGGTATATTGAGATTCAACCTTACTTCATTGAACTAAAGATCAGTGGTTCCAAAGAAATCTTTGATTTGAGTCCTACTACTGATTATACTTGGTCCTTTTATTTCAAGCATTAAATGATAGACTTATAGCTTTGTTGGTCAGTGCTTATACTCGTCTAACTCATCATTGTAGTGTGTATGGATGGAAATAGAGTCATGCTTGCTTGGTGGCTAGAATAGATCTTCAACACGTCAACTAAAGCATCAATCCTTCTTCTTAGAAAAAGATAAATTCAAACTTCCCTTCCTAAGATTTCTCGCCCTTAGTCATTGAGGCTTAGATCTCTAGTGCACTCACACTCATGTCAATACAAGACAAAAACATTTCCCATCACTAGTTTATGCTCCTATTAACAAGACTTCTCCTTGTTGAAGAGTTGATGTCGTCAGACAAACATGGTATGTTGTTAGGATTGTAGCTTGCCTTCATGTTGACATGGTAGTGCATGAAATATCAATCAAATCTCTTCTTAAGAGGGGCTTCTTTTCGTGACTTAAATATACAGTGGGTTTCATAATCAAGGGGTTACAAACTGTCAAAAAAATATTAGACAACCTTGTGCACAAAAGACATTTTGTTGGCTTTTACACTAACAAAAGTATTTCGGTTTGAGTCTTTGAGACACTTCGAATCGTCTAAGGTCATTTATGAGACGTCTCGATCCTCTACCATTAGTCTTGAGGCCTTCTCGACCTTCCTGAGATCAGCCTGGAGGCTTTTCGGTCTTATGCAATCAAACTGAGATTTATTTCGGTCTTTTCAAGACTTGAGGCCTTCGGTCCTTTAGCAGATGCACTAAGGTTGACAATTAGGGTTTGGCCCTCTTCCTGTAGATATTAAAACTTTCCTTCCACTAGAAGATATTGCTTTATTAACAATTGATTATCCTTGGCACCAAATGATCTTCCTTTCATAGTAGCTTCAGATCTTCAACTTGGTTTAGACATAGTTTTAGAAATTCCCTTAATCACTGCTCTATAAGCCACACTTGATACCATGTTAATTTTTTGAGGATTTTCTAAATTGATAATTACTTATGAATTTCTTTAGTTAATCTTTTCTTGCATACATATTCATCATAAAACAATTACACAAAAGATCTCAACAATAGAAACAAAATACTAGTAGGATCATAAAGAGACAGCCAAACAAAAACACAAGTATTTTACCCTGGGAAAACCCACATGGGAGAGTTCTATGGGATCTGATTGAGATCACTTACCATATTTCATCATCAAGATCAATTCCACATGATTTGCTTTTGGTTCTGTTGCATTTCGACGATTTCGTAAAACAAAGTTATTAATGGGCATATTTTAATTAATTACTTTTAAGGTGTTGTTTCTGGCCGATTACATGGAGTAACACCTTAGTGTAATAGCTCGTTGAAATTAGGGCAAATAGATGTACAAGGTAGGATGATGAAAATGGGGCTTTGGTTGGCTAGTGTGACCATGGAGGCGAATTAAGCATTTTCCGGTATTAAAAGTTACTTCAATTAGTTTATAAAACTCACTTTATTAAATAAAGAAAGAAAAAGTGTTTTTTATATTTAATTGGAGGGAAAAGGTAAGTGAGTTATACAAAGGGAAATGAGGGGGTCTCTCCTCATCCTCATTCTTTCACTTGCATTTTGAGAAAATGAAGTCTTGGAGAGTTTTGGAGGAGACGCTTAGGTTTTGAGAAACCTTAACCACCATAGCTAGCTTCAATGTTGAAACTAGACACACTATCAACATCCTAGTTAGTTCAAGAGAGTGAGATTACTCAGATTTCACTATTGCGATTTAACAAAGTAAAAGATTTGTAGAAGATTTGAGCTAGAAGAGGCTGGAGAAGACCCACAAAAGCATCAAACTTCCTAGCTATTCTAGGGTTGATTTGCTGGATAAAATAGTACCAAGAAATCTGGACTATACTCTTACTGCTGAGTTTCATGGGTCGAGTTTTCTGAAGGAAGAAGGATGGATTCTGAGGTGTGAACAATGTACGAGTCCACTATTTTATTTGCTGGATGTGAGCATCTCCAACTGTGTGAAGTCTTGTAGCTTCATGTGACTGTGGCAAGTAGCGTACATAAAAGAAAGGAAGAGGTTACTCCATGAAGGTTATTTCCACTGAAATCTATGAAGACTAGGCATCATTTTCAAGGTGTCCACGGTGCTCAAATCAGGTTCCTTTAATGTGCTGACTGTGATCTATTTCTTTGAGAAAGACTTAAACTGTTGGGCTTGAACATTTCTATTTGTCAATATTGTTATCATTATCATCAGTTTGTGTTATTAATAACATGATTTTAGTATAATGCTGGTTTGAAGTCTGGTTGCCCATATATATTTATGCATTATATACCGCTGTCTTCATATGTTTAAATATCAAATCTAAACTACACCAACAGCAGTGAAACCACAAACTGTTTGAAATCCCTCACTGAAAACCTCAATGAATAACTCAGAAATTTGGTGAACAACCAAGGGAAGTCTCATGAATTGGTGATTCAAGTGTATCACGTGAGAGGGATCAGATTTATTTCAGTCATAAAGGAAACGAGTTTGTATCTCAGGAGGACATGTTCTTCACTGTGGAAAGCTATTTGAGATGCCAGTATGATCAGTCAATGACAGCTATAGCATATTTTTGGATGCAATGGCATCTATACATATGTAATACCAACTCAGCTTTATCTGTGTACAGTCTTACAGCACTCTTGTCACTGTGTGTTTGCTGGTATCTATGACTATATGGCCCCACTATTGCTGTAGCAAAATTGTATCCATGGTATGTGTTGACTCTACATCCTAATGCAAGCTGTCTCGTATAGCATTTTACTCGTATCTGCATTGTTTACATATTTCTGAGTTGTTATTAATCAGTAATGGCAATGGAGAAATGTTCTAATGACGTGCACACTCTTTGAGATAAGTAAATAAGAAATTACACCTATAATACCTTGCACGCAAAACTGTTTGTAAAATTTCCTCAGTGAACCAGATTGTGCGAACTCAAGAAATCTAGTGGCAAATTTTGAGTATTTTAGGGTGGGAATATTTCAACATGTCCAATATACATTATTACATATATATCAAGGGCTAAAATATGAATTATGAATATTGAACATAGCTACAAAATTCAACATTCCCACGCGTCCCCCTTGTGTGTCTCCCTGCTTCTGCGTCCACCCATCCCAAAAGCTTGGTGGAACATTGCTCTAAACCAAGATTACTTGGGAGTGGGAGCGAGATTGACATTTTCAGAAGCTCTTGGTTTGGGAGCAATTCCGAGAGCATTTTTTATATATATATATATATATATATATATATATATATATATAATATTTTGATGCATATATGTCAACAAAAACATGTAGAATGATGAATTAAACATAAAAAACATAGATTGAACCATATAACAACAATCATCTAGAAGTTATAATCTTCATCAACCACGTCCACAAGTTAGTAACATAGTAACATACAACATATTGAGTCTCATGATTCATCAATCTTAAAGTTTCAAGCTTTCAAAATTCAATATATAACATTTATCATTATTGATCACCAAAGGTGTACTTGTAAGCTAAGTGTAACCATTACAACAAATAATGTCTAACATGAAATGAAATGGTATAAAATGAAACTTCTTTCAAATTTCACGAAGAATCATATTCATAATTCATTACCAACGATTTATAATTACCAACTTTAAATTTCAAACTTATATTGTCATATATTGTTTACAAAAACTATCATAATAAATATGAAAGAGTTAACAATTATAAAAACTACTAGAAACTAGAAAAGACAAGTAAATCTATCATGTACATCTTTCTTTTGTCACCACGAATAATGTCTAATTTTTGAGTTGGTCATGGTGGTCTTCTTGGAGTCTCCTCCCGCATAGTTCCACGACCAGAACCAGAAGGCAAATGCCCTCCACTTGTGGATGTACATGGAGGCGACGACAACAAAGGAACAAGACTGGGAACTCGAGCATTAATACTGGATGGTGGGGGTGGCATGGTTGTTGCTTCATCTTCATCTCTCATAAGTTTTTTTCCTTCCAGTTCTTCAAGATGTATAGTGCCATCTTCCAAATTATCGTCCTCTAGGTGGTTGTCCCAAATTTTATATGTTGGATCCTCATAAGCCCAATCACAGTAATGACTCAACAACCTCAAGTTGTAGTGCACATAAACCAAACTTTCTGCCCGATATTCATTGAGTCTGTTTCTTCTCACATTATGTATATAGTTGTAGGTGCTCCAACACCTCTCTACAAAAGAAGTATTTACAACCTGTGAGAGAATTTTTTTTTTGCCAATTTTGGCAAAAGTCCCATGCCGCCATATGCTTCCCACCTTGTGAGAGCATCAAATCTATCTCTACCTTCCATTGCATGCAAAAAACCAAACAACCTAGTGCCATTGAAGTATTTGCCTAATTCAAGATGTAGATTAGCACACTCCTCCTTGTCAGGTACCAACTTGTCTGATGCTTCCATATATCCTGTAGATACCTCTAGATTTGTATGGGGTTTGACCCTGACCCAACCCCCTTGTGCAAGTCGCCGCAACCAAGATGGAGTGTAGTATTTTGGCATAAGGATATACGCCAAGGCATGTAGTGGAACATCAGGTTTATTCCACTGTGTACACACACAATTGTGAATCAGTGTATACAAGTTGGGATCATCTTTCTGAACAATATCTTTTATTTGCCCCAACATGGTATGCATCTGCACATACACCTCCTCAATCACTAGTTTATCTGTATCTGCAAAAGGAATCATGTGATAAATGAGCTTGGTGAATTCCAATACTTGCCTCACATGTGCCCAAAACTGACCATCAAGAGCGGTCTCCTCCACTTGTTCAAAACCTTGCTTGTCAACTACATTTGTAGCCCTTTCCTTTAATACCTTCTAGTGTGGATTTGATACCATGCTAGCCAATGACTCTCTTACCTTCAAAAGGCGCCTAAAGTTGAGGTAATAGCTAGCAAATCTAGTCTTCGCAATCTTCAACAACTCCAATCTTGAGTGACTGCGGAAAAGCCCATGGGTATTGCTATGATTTGTAATAAATTTTATCATTTATTTGCCTCTCTTTTTTCCAAAGGAAAAATCGTAATCTTTCATTAATTTTGAAAAATTACGTATAGTAGATGCTTTGCAGCGTATGCAACATTTGGCCCTCAGCCATATCGGTGTGTACCAGTCAAAAAGACATCCATGTCCATTCCAAAAATGGTGTGAGTAATAAACATATTCACCACGCAGGTGATAGCATGAGAGTCTGAAAAAGAAATCCATAATTGAAATATCTACAAAATAGATTCACCACGCAGGGCGATAGAATAATATATAGTCTGAATATAAACACATACTATGATATATACAATGAAAATAAAATTATGACTGAGCATGTCCCAAAAAATGTTTAGGGTCCATTTGCCTTATGATATGCTTGATCAATATACGGCCCATTTATTTGCCTCTCTTCTACAAATCACCAATCCATTTGTATTGTTGGTTTTAGTTCTTAATAATATCATGCATCAAAAGTTTCATTCTGTGAACCAACCACTCAGACCAAAATATGCGTTACAATTAGCAACATTATCAGTGATGACTTTGATGGCATTGTATGGCCCAATACGTTCAATTGTTTCAAGTAATGTTTCGACAATGTTGATGCTGATCTTGAACTTGTATGAGTAATCATATGCTGAAGAAAGATGGCACCACTAGCAGACACAACCAAAACAATTATCAATGGCTTGCCTTTTACATTTGTACATCCATCAAATACAATGGACAACCTATGCTCAGTCCAAGAATTTGTCATTCTATTCAAAGAATGTGATATTTGTACTTTTTTCATGATTTAGTCCAACGGTTCTAGCCTTGTCATAACAAAGGCTCTTGTATCCTTTAGGGGCATCATTTATGGCAGAAACCATTTCATGCCAATAAGGTGAGCGAAGAGCATTAAATGGTATCCCACATGCATAGAGAAACCGGTGAACTTTTGAATCCACATAATTCCTACACCCTTCATCAAGGAAATCTGATATGGTTTTACGCCTTAAAAAGATGTTTGGTGACTCTATGCCTCCATATCCACTGCCATGGGAGGATGCTGAAGTAGTTATTTGTGCATGTTGATGTGATTGTGCGCTTGGTTCAAAGAAACCCTTTGAATTTTTAGATTTGTATTCGGCTTCCTCCTCTTCCCTTATGTATTTGGCTCTATCTACTGCTGACACACTTGCACAAGTTTTGATTCCTATTTGTTTATCTCCATCCCATGGCCTTTTCCGCAGAGGTGCCTTCTAGCATGTGTGTATGAACTTGTGCAACTATTGTTGCAATGTGGGCGGTAAAATTTAGTTGTTCCACCCTCTTTCCCTACTTCAGGCCTAGCAACATATTTCCACAATGGGGTTGGTCTTGTTTAGTTTTTTGGGCCGAATCATGTTCACTCTCCTCGTCCTGACCAAGGAACTCCTCTCTGGTGTTTTCATCAAATTCACTATAACCCACATCTTCATCCTCTTCTTCATGTTCAACCCTCCTTTTTCTACTCTCCAACACCATAATAACCAAAAAAGGAACCATGAAGAAGAAAATGCCAAGCCATATAACCATGATGTTTGAAATTTGAAATGTTGAATCTCCAAAAAAAAATGGAGGAATGGGAATGGGAAATAGGGAATTTTATTTATTTAGTAATGAACATAAAAAAATGCTAGATTAGAGTGTAGATCTGACCTCTTTGGCCTCCAATCCCAAGCTCCAATCTTCCTCCAATCTCCTCTCTCACCAAGCTCCTCTCCTTGCTTCAAACTCTCTCCAAACTCTATTGCTCTCTCAATGGGATGAAGTGAATAATGGGAGGGTAGAGGGTCTATTTATTCTCCCCCCCCCCCTTCCCTCTCTCATCTCCCCTTTTCCCTCCCTTTCCGCCTCTCTCTAAGTCGTCGTTGCCCTCCCTCTCAGCTTTCCTTTCCACCGACCAGGAACAATTTTTCGGAGAGCGATCTCTATTTATTCTCCCCCCCTCCACTTCTTTCTCTCATCTCCCCTTTTCCCTCCCTTTCCCCCTCTCTCTAACCCGCCATTTCCCTCCCTCTCAGCCACGCAAGCTTTCCTTTCCACAAGTCGGGAATTTTGCTCCCTAGTTTTTTTGGGAGCGAAGTCGGGAGCACTGCTCCAAGAGCGATTTTTCCAATGGGGGAGCGGTCGGAGAGCGCCGCTCCCTACTTTGCTCCCAAAAAAACTAGGGAGCAAAATTCCCAGCTGGTGGAAAGGAAAGCTCGTGCGGCTGAGAGGGAGGGAAACAATGGCTTAGAGAAAGGGGAAAAGAGAGGAAAAGGGGAGATAAAAGAGAGAAGGGGGGGGGGGGAATAAATAGAGATCGCTCTCCAACCACTCCCCCATTGGAAAAATCGGTCCTGGAGCAGCGCTCCCGACTTAGCTCATGAAAAACCCAGGGAGCAAATTTTTTTTGTCAGTAGTGCGCTCCCGACCAGAGCGCGAATTGGGAGCAGGATTGTGAGTTTGGGGGGGGGGTGGCTCCCCCGCAACCCTGCTCTAAACATTGCTAAGGCATGTGCTAAAATATAGGAAATAAAAGAAGCGAATGCTGCATGTAACAAAAGTTGTGTTTTTTGGTCAAAATAACAGGATTGTATTTCTTTGCATATGATTATTGAATGTTTTTTGTCATACCTTTTTGTCTCCTTTTTATGGTTAAAAAATTACGCTACAATTCAATTTAGTGTTGTGTTAGGAAGGAATTTGAATTTAGTGTTGTGTTAGGAAGGAATTCCGTATGTGGAATTCTCCATTAATGCCTTAAACATCTTCGTTTAAGCATTAAAATGTGACTATCATTTTTGTATCTATGACAGGGTAGTGGAGAGATGGAAGTGACTGGATCCCCAACAGAGAAGGCTATTCTTTCTTGGGCATTGAAGGTATTATGCTCAGTTATGCCTTTTCCATGTCAAAATTATTGATGTTTTATTTGCTATATTTCTGCTTTGTTCATTTAAATATTAGCACCTAATTCAATTGTGACCATTGTTGTGTTCTCCTAGCTTGGAATGAATTTTGATGATGAAAGATCCAAATCTTCCGTCTTACATGTTTTTACTTTCAACTCGGAAAAAAAACGTGGGGGTGTTGCTTTGAAAAGGGTAAGTGCTATATTCTATCTTATATATATATATATATATATTTATTTAAGAAGTTTCTGTTCTCTGACTATCTCTTATTGGCTCTTTTCTTAAATCCAAATGCATAATTGCAGTCTGACACTGAAGTGCACATTCACTGGAAAGGAGCTGCAGAGATAATACTTGATCTCTGCAAAACATGGATTGACAGTTCTGGCTCTGTGCAAGAAATGACTCCTATTCAGGTTTGGTGTGTCTGCTAAATATGAATTGTGCATTGCAAAATCCAATAGCAATATGCTTGTTTAATTTTGATCGATTTCCTAGTCAGGATGAGTTTATGGCAGCTTGCATCCTTTATAACAGGTAGATGAGAACAAGAAAATCATTGAGGGGATGGCTGCAGCTACATTGCGGTGCATTGCTTTTGCTTACAGGACATGTGATCTTCATAATGTGCCTGTTGATGAAGAACAAAGGCAATCATGGCAAATTCCTGAAGATGATCTTACCCTCGTGGCAATAGTTGGGATAAAGGTAAAATATGTTGAGATGATGGTCAGTGATCCATCAAATTACTTGAGGCTTATTTATTTTAGACCCATTTTCTTTATCTATTTAATCAAACCACTGTTCACATCAGAACAATGAACATTGAAAATACATAACTATAAACTGACAGTAGCTCATGATTGAGTTCTTGGCTTACAAGACAGGTATTTAGTTTGCAGTCTTGCAAGCATTGGAAAAATGTATAGAAACTAAAAAGATAATAAGTTTTACCATGAAAATTGGGATATTTACCAACAGTAGAAAAAACTATAGAAATAAAACAGAGATATTAACTATTAGCATGAAAACTTATATATTTACAAGGTTATAGTTGTAAATCACAGAGTTATATATGTAATAGTAAAGACTAGACTGAGATAAATTCCATAATAATCTGTAGTCAGCACAAAGATATACAGTGCCACTGAGTTAATCACAAGAAGTATGTGGACAACACCATTGAATAACGAGACCTATATCCACATTCACAGTTTAATGAGCATAATCTATATTATACGTCCACTTCAGTCAAAATATCAAAAGTAACAGAAAGAACAGTTGCATTGCCTAACAGGCGCAATAAATTTTAAGGAAGATTCAGGAGAGAGCTTTCCATGGAGAGATTTTCCTAGTATGTATTTTTTTTCCATGGAAAACGTTTTTGGGAATCCCTTGAGACACTTTCTTGCATTTCATTAATGGTATCCGGATAAGTGCCAATGGCGTACAACTTATATGTGAGATTTCCCAAATGATGGAAACAGATTCTGCACTGTAAGAATCCATACAGTAGAGTAAATGATGGAAAACATAAACCACTAAAAAATGCACTCTGTGATTGACCTATAAACAGATACTGTAGAAACTATATAAAGAGAACACAGTAAATTGACTGTCAAACTTGTTACTGCTTTTTGTGACCTTTGGAAACAAAAATATGCTACATACATACTGTGAACTGCTTGCTGCTGCTCTAAAAGCTTAATTACAGATCCATACTTCAGCCTTTCTCGTATAGAAGTGAGCGGGGCATGGGTTCTGAATGAGACTAGATGAATCACTTTAAGGAAGTGATTCTATTGGGATCTGCACCCTATCTAGCATAAACTCAAAATTAGGAAATACTGCTATAAATAAAAGTGAGGCTTTGTCTGAACATAGAAATGTGTTTTGTCTTCAAAACTGAATATTGTGGATAAACTAATCTTATCCTCTCATATCTATAGCTGGCACATGCATATGCCCTTATTGCTGGAAGCATAAAATCAGTGATGTGCTCTCTAGCCTTTAATGCTAAGTTGCATTGAAAGGGATACAAAGTGGATATAGAAACAGGGTTTGAAACGGATCTGGGAAATTTTCAAAAAATGTGGATACGATACGGAAAGGAAACGGTATATATATATATATTAGACAAAATGAAAATTTCATATTACAATTTACCATTCATCTTTTAGAATCTAGATTCTATATTTAAAAATACATAATAATTATCATGAATTCAACATAAACAAATCATTATCATCAATTCAGCATAAAAATTGTGATCATCATCAATAATTATTATAACATTCAACATATCATCAAGTTTATGTTTCAAATTTCAATCATCAGCATCATCACCAAACTTAATAATGCACACTACATAATACAAATCAATGTTGCAAAAATTGTGATTGATATAAAATCGATGAGGGTTTGGAAAAAGAAAAAATCTTAAAATTCGGGAAAAAATTGGTAAAAATCAGCAAAACATCGAAAATTTAAAAAAAAATACAAAAATATTATTTTTTTTTTCAATGTTTTTACTATCTAAAGCATCCACAACATAAAATAAATGCATTGACACATAAATATGAAAATAAAACTAATATATCAAATGTGTAATATGTCTAGTGCTACATCACACATAATAGTGAATCGTGTCTTGAATCATGAGTCTTGACTCAACCTCAAAATATCAACAAAAAATTGATAATGTATTTCATATCATGTACCACTAAGTAACTATTGATTTCCTTTGCCCCTTCTGCGAGAAAATGTAAGAGCTTTCCCTCTAGATGAAGAAGGCCTTGGGGCTAGCATTGGACTCTGATATCCTCTAGAAGAACTAAGAGCCAGATGAGCTAGACCACATCATGGGTGAGGGTATGAGATTGCCATTTGATTAAGAGCATGAAGCCCCTTAAGTACCTTGATGTCGGTGGTATTTATTGTTAAACTCCTCTACCATGCCTTTAACAAGAATGCACCCTTCACTAGAAGGAAAATAAATGGTGAGGCATGCTAAGATTTTTATACCATGTTATAAGGTTGAGGATGTTGAAATTCAGATAAATGATAGAATTTATTATCATGGTAATTACTTGTGATTGATATGCATTCTTCTTTTAGTATTTAATTGTTTAGTTTTGCCATCAAGCAATTAGATAGTAGCAAAATATAGAGAATATAATGCGCAAGAGACAAGAGACACCAGAAATTAGGCTTCATGCCAGGGCAAAACCCCACAAGGGGAAAAACCCAACAAAAATCCTTCTCTTATAGAATCAAATCAAAATGCGATATGAAAGACAAAGACCAAGACCAAAACTGCCACCAAAACGACAAAGTCCAACCCTCCTCCAAGTCACCTCCACATGCAAAGTCAACATAAGCACTTTCCTGAAATTTCGAGCCTGCAACAAGCTTTGAATTTCTGTCTTCTTTCACTGAAATTCCTCCACAAGTGCAAGCCCTTTCTCTCCTTTTTCGTCCTCTTTTTCATTAGTTAGGTGTAGAAGATAAGTATGATGATGATTATTGTGTATCCTTCAATGTGATCAAACTATCCTCTATATGTATTTGTCCAGGAGGTCAAACAAGTGGTTCTTGGAGGACTGAGCCAACCTATTTCCATGGAGGGTTGACTTGCACATTTTAGTGCACTTTGACTCAATATAAGTTCAGAGTTTTTTTTCTTGTGTCCAAATGGGACATATTTCAAGTACATTTTCTTTGACTCAATTTCTTTTTGACTCTTATAAGCATGAACAACACGCTTTGACCGAAATAAAATAATAATAATAATAATAATAATAATAATATAGATGTCTGATAAAAATTACATTTTATTACATTATGAAACTAGTTCCATTTTCAACAGAGGAGATGAACCCTTCACTCAAACCAAAATCATTGGTTAGTCATGTTAAACTTTTTCAATTTCTACCATATTATAAGGTTGAGCAATCCAAGTCTAAAGCATTTGAGCTAGATGATGTTTATGTAGCTCATGTTGAGGATCCCATTTCAAATGGAGCTAAATCAATGAAGAGTTTTATGAATGATCATGTTGATCAATGATTTGTAGTTTTGATGTCTAGTTTTGCAAATACTACTGCTGCTATTGAGGTTGCAATGGAGTTTGAGTAGTCCTTTGACTCTTAGCCAAATGATGCTTATATAGCTCATTTTCATGATCCCATGTCTAGTAGTGGTGATGAGTTTGATCATGATGAACAGTGATCGTGTTGATCACTAATATGTGGACTTGTAGTAGGCTAGTAGCCCCATAGTTTGTAGCAATTTTTTGGACTCTAGAGGCCATTTAGAGCCTCCTTTATTGTGTATTTTGTTGTTGATATGTATTGCACTTGGTGCCATTTTAATATATTCACCTTTATATGGGTATATAAATGAGCAAACTTTGCATATTTTGTCTCTATTGGTTTAGAATCATGGTTTTAAATCTTAAATATAGGTTTTTCCATTAGAAATTAATTGTTTAATGTATTTTTGTAAACACTGGTTCATTGAGATTTGAGCAATCCCGGTTTGACCAGTTTTGGTTTGAAAACCGATTTGATAGGTGGACTGGTTCAATCACTGGTTCTAGTTTTGAATACTATCGGTGCAATGGGGTGGTCATCTTGTTCCTCCATTTGGTCAATTTATCTTTTACTCATTTGTAAAAGACTTCATCTGGACCCTTCTCCTTGGAATTTATAACCACCCTTATCTTCTCTGCCATCGAGTCAATGCCCTTATACACCTCTCCCAAATTAGGCATTTATCTGTCAACCATGTGTAGCAAATCTATAATTGGCTTAGTAAATGCTAAGTGGTATTCCACCTTATCCCACCATTCATCATCAACAACTAACCTTTCACTGCTTGTGCTCTTTCTGTTTGGGATTTCCTCCATTGATTTGAAAGAGAATTGCATACCATTGATTGTAATGCTTCTTTAACTTGCATAAGCCTTGTTAAGACTATGATGTGAGAAATAAAATGAGTGTCGACAACTTGCAAGCGCCATTGTTTCAATAAATTAAAAATCATAATTGATTGAATACCTATTATGATTCACAAATCATGACTTATTTGAGAATTCAATTTGCATATTTGAATTTAGAGTCATAGAAACTAGAATTTATGAAATAAACTTTAAAGTTTAGGTATCTTAAGGAGCTCCAACTTCACAAATTCCCTGTGATGAAGGCTTGAATTTCCTTTTCCTTATCAAAAATAAATCAAATCCACTCAATTTGAGTCTCCATTTTGTTCAAAATGAGGTTCAATGAGTGTACAACACAAGGGGTCCAGGATTTCTGAGCATTTTTGATACAATTTTGATTTAATTATTTGAATTATAGCATATATTATGTCTACATTTTTTTTCTACGTAAAACTATATCTATTATATTAACAGGGAGATAGTGAATTTACATCATGACCGAAGTCAAGCACTCTGCTCCTACAGGAAGCAGATCTGTCCAAAACAAGCACATTTGAAAATTGTCTAATTTTGTTTCCCATGCAGGGGAACGATCTCTGAAACATAAGACAATTCAAAAACTCAAAAAAAACTGAGGGATACCAAGGATCCTAGAACCAAGTCGCCTTACAACTGTGCCCAGTGGAAAGGGGCATCCTACCAGAAAAAGAAGCATGGGTGGATTTGCTATTCATCAATGGGCTTTTCTATGATTCGACACCAGCCCATATCAGGTAATTCCTCTGTCTAAGTCGCATTTTGGGCTTCAGGACCCGGATCTACCATCATTGCCTCTTGTGCTCTGCCCCCTTGTTCATTTGTTTCCTGCTGAAGGGCATTTTCCGCAGCCATATTATGTCTACATATTACAAAGCTTTTGATATGTAATTATTCACAGTAGTCTCCCTTAAATGGGATTGACACATTTTTGAGACAGACACAGTATAGGTAGTGGCTTAAACCACCAATACATCATATGCTATCATCATCTTCAGCATGTAATTTTCTATAACTTAATGAAAACTATGATTTTCCCATGGGAAAAAAAACATAAGGGTTCCAAAAGATGTGTTGATATTTTCCTTAAGTAATTAGGCCTGCTACTCTATACACCATTGTATTGTCAGTTATTTCTTGGACAACATATTTTGGCCCCACCAATTCAATTGCTTCAATCAAGATGTCAAAAATGAATTGGGAATCTTTCAACGACCCTTCATAATCCATTGCTTCAAAAACATTGCCCTATCCAACCTCTGAGCAATCCCATTGGTCAAAGGCCAATTCTTGTAATCTTTCGATCCATAAAAAATGATGGACACCCTTGAAATGCGCCATAATTTACGAATGGGGATTAATTTACCATCCAAATCTAACTTTTTGTTGGAAAATCAAGGATGTTATATTAGGGTTTTATTCTCCTTTCTTGATAATTACTTGTGAGTGTGTTGGCTTTTTTTACTGCTTTATTATCTTATCTTTCATCAAGCAATTATACATATATGAAGATCACAAAACAAGAGACAAGATATAGGCACATGCCAGGGTAAAATCCCCTGGAGAGGAAAACACAGTCAATAGTATTTTTTGAGACTCTTTACCCTAGACCAAGACCAAACTTTCCCTCCACACCATGTCAACCCCCAAGATCTTCGACCCCATCCAGCAACTTTGAATAAGCAACAACTTCCGACAACATGCAATGTACCACAACAACAAAATCTTAGTAGACTTTGATCTCCCAACCCAGACCACGAAACATAGAGAGAGGTACCAAAAACACGATTTTCTCTTTCTTTAGAGACTCCCCCAAACTCACACTTCTTTTGTTCTCTCGGCAATAGACTTCGCACTTCTCCAACTCTTCTTGAGATATCGAACTTGCTTGAGTGTGTGTGTTTCAAATGACTTCGACCTCCTTCAATATATAGGATTCTAGTCGGTCGAATGGGGGTCCTTAGGTTTACTTGATCTTCCTTAGGCCGACATGATGCGGAGGACACATAATTCATATTTGACTAGATACAAAAACTTTTTACATGATTCGAAAGCCCAAGTAGGGTCTCTTCGAATATACAATGACTATAAACTCAATATTAATCCTAGGAGTCCACAATGGGGACTTTGACTAATATAATGATAACCAAAGGATGAAACCCATGCTTTAACAAGTCATTGTTACAATAATAATAAAAAAATTGTTATTCTTTTGACATTATATTATGACTCAACTACATTACTAAAACTCTATTCATGCGGTCCTAAATTAGACTGCTTGGACTAAGGCTCCCAATTCCATAAGAGGGAAGTGGAGGCTTTGACGAAGATACTGCCAACCTTGTTGGTTGTTTTAATTGAGAGGCAGTGTTTGCCTCATTTGCTTTAGTACCTGCCTCGTTTTGTTCTTATTGATATTTTGCAATTTTTTTCTTGTTTAAACCTTTTCCCTTTGTCTCATTCTCTTTAGGTGGGCCAATGGATATTCGAATTCCATTGTTTCTTAACGCAAGTAAATGTGGTTTAAATCGGGTGTATGATCCCTTAAACTCTTTTTGACACTCACTACAAACCTATAGCAATGTTCCCCTTGGTTAGATCTTTCCTACAACAGTTACAAATTTCCAAAGTGGTGACTTTGGATCAACTTTAGGTATTTGATTCAATTCCCTCTTCCTCATTACAAATGGATGAATTTGAAGATGCCATGATGATGATGTAAATGGGAACTATAAAATAAAATAAAATAAATTCTTTAATCTATTTCTATTTATAGTTCAGTTTCAACAAGCAACATGTTACATAATCTATAAAATTATATTTCAATATTTCAACTTTCGAGCTTGAATGTTGATTAGAACTTAGGAGTAAACTATAAATACTTCTAATCTCCAAGCTCCATATGATGTCTAAGCTCTACCAACCAATCTCCAAGCGGTAATAGCCAAGGCTCAAAGCTCTCCACCAATTTGAGACAGTCTCCTTTTCCAAGCAGTGATGGCCTCCATCAACTCCAAGCAGGGAAATGACAGCCTCCAAGAAACGAAATGGCATGAAAAAGGCGTAAAGGGGCCCTTTCGTTGAGTGATATAGGTTAAGAGGTGGCGTGCCTCTCAACCCTTTCTTTATCCCATATTGAAATGCATTATCCGTTCTCATTTTTTCTACTTTACACTTGGAAATGTTTCCAAAAATCTAGATACATATCATGATTTTTGTAATACGTATTCGTATTTTCAGAAATATGTCCAAAACAATCAAAAAATCGCTCGAAACATTTCTGAATTGAGATCCAACATTTCCAAAAAAATGAAATGTCTAGGAAACATATCTTTGACGTTTCAATGTCAAATCGTACAAGTATCCGTTTCTGAAACGCTGAATGACGTTTCTAGGGGTTAGGAGGGCGTTTTTGATATCCTGGCTTTAATGCTTTTTCATGATCTACAAACTACCATATGGCATGTAAATCAATGTTCTATGGATTTATTGTGTGTGATGTTGCTGAACAAAAAAGCAACTAGATCAATGATACGTGTGCAAATTGTTGTAGAAGACTATCCTAGATGCACTTTCTAACACTCCCTCTTAGCAATGGAAGTGTCGTCCACGAATCCAAGTCTCTCCTTGAACATTTCAAACATAAAATATTTTGAGATGTGCAGATCACAGTGGGCCTAGACCATTCATGGAATAGTGGATGCTCAAATAAATTGATATAGTGTTGATTGTCACAATAAATCATAGTGGGTTCCAACATACTACCTATTAATGATCTAGTCAGGTTGTGAAGTGAAATTTTTCTAGAACTAGTAGCTCTAGTTGCTATGTTTCTAGCTCTATTTGTTTCCTATTGAATTAGGAAATTGAGAGTTTTAACCCTATACAAAAATAACTTGCAAAAGAATTTTGAAAACAGAAAAATATACAATAGCGAGACCATAAAACAAATATACATAGAGGATTTCCCTTGGATCCCAAAACCGGGAATATTGGATTGATTTTTTCATTATATTCCTCGTGAAAATTTCGAAACTGGAATTCTATTGCAGCAACTGGAAACTATTCTCCTAATTGTTAATTAATATTAATAATTTATTTACAGTTTCCTACAACAAACACTAAATAACTCACACTGGAACCTACACAAATAAATTTGCGGAAGAATAAACGCTAGAAGAAATGCTGGCACACACACACACATAACGTAACACAGTTATTTTTGGACAAAAGTCCCCGGAAAAACCCAACTTGGGAAAACCGGTGAAACAATGAGGGTTTTATTTTATTATGTAGCATTGAAATCTGAGTACATCTATGGATACCCAACTCACGATCAAAACAACAAGAAAATCTGGGCAAAATATTGAAGGGAATTACCCTTCTCGCACAACTACAAGCAATCTCTGGCATGACTTTGCCTATTAGAACTCGGCCCCCTGAAGCTCTGTGTCAAACTTTGCGCTGCTCTGCGTAGCTGGCTGGACGACTTGCCTCAGATTGGCCTCTGATGAAGTCGTTTTGCCTTCGGATGTTGAGGAAATCGTCTCTCCCACCCTCTGGGACTTCTTCCTTACTAAGTTGCACTGAAACGAATACGACAAATTTACAAAAACTGGATACAATACGACAGGAAACAAAAATAAGAATTTCATATTACCATTCATATTTTAGAATCTAGATTATATATAAAGAATAAAAATACATAATCAATTATCATTTATGATCTATCATCATCATCAATTTAACATAAACATTGTCATCATCATTAATGATTATTATAACATACATCATTCAACATATCCTCAAGTTTTTGTTTCAAATTTCAATCATCAACATGACAAGTTACAACAACATCACCAAAATTAATAATGCATACTACATAGTACAAAGTACCAAATGAATTATGACTGACAATCTACTATCATTATTCATAATTCATATGGTTATTCAAAAGTTTAAAAGTTAAAACACCATCATAAATTACATTTACATATCATCAAATATGTCTTCATTTTTGTCACTAAGAAGTTCCACATCCTCTACAGAAGTGGGAACATTGCTGTTATGTCCGATTGAATATCCACGTATTGGTGACTGCGCATCAAACAAATTCATATGAGACATGGCATTCAATGTCATATCCAAGTCAGGCAACTCTAGTCCCATGTCCCATAATTTGGTGGCTCCAAATTTGTATTCATCTCTTTTGTGTGACAAAAGGCGAAGGTTTGAATGAACATACACTAGTTCCTCAGCGTTCTTAGAGCCCAATCCGTTTCGCTTCACCGAATAGATGAAGCTAGAGGTATCTAGTTCCTTTCTGCTGAAGAGGAACTTGCAACTTGTGACAAGACCCTGATGGCCAATTTTTGGATATGTGGAAGTACCCCACCATAGTAGTTCCACCAATCAATTGGACTTAATCTGGTTTTGTCTTGCATACAATCAATATCAGAACCCCAACCCTCTGATCTGACAAAATGAACAAACTTTGCACGAATCCGAAGCCCAATTTCAGGATCTACAAAAGGCTCTCTAAAATCATTTTCAAATCCTTATGCGACTTCTAGGTCATTGTTTGGTGCGGTTCTTTCTAGATCACTTAGCAACTCTGCAGCATAATATTTTGGATTCACTGTGTAAGCCAAAAGGTGCAATGGGGTGGTCATCTTATTCCACCTTTTCGTCAATATATCTTTTACTTCTCTGTAAAATAATTCATCTGGGTCATTCTCCTTGACATTTATAACCACCCTTATTTTCTCTATCAGAGAATCAATGCCCTCATACACCTCTCCCAAATTCGACATACATGTGTCAAACATACAGATCAAATCTACAATTAGCTTGGTAAATGACAAGAAGTATTCCACCTTATCGCACCATTCATCATCAACAACCAACTTTTTCATTGCTTGTGCTCTATCAAATTGGGATTGATTCGAAAGAGAACTGCATACCATTGATTGTAATGCATCTTTCATCTGCATAAGCCTTGTTAAGACTATGATGTGAGAAGCAAATAAAGTTTCAACAACCTGCAGGTGCCAAATTGCCAATGTTTCAAATTTCAACAAATTAAAAATGATAATTTGATCGAATAACTATTATGATTCACGAATCATGACATTTGAAAATTCAATTTACATATTTGAATTTAGAGTCATAGAAATTATAATTTATGAAATAAACTTTAAAGTTTAGGTACCTTAAGGAGCTCCAGCTTCACAAATTCCCTGTAGATGCGTTGGGACATGTGGTGGTTTGTGATAAAGGCTTGAATTTCTTTTGCCTCTTTAAACATAACTCGAATCCACTCAATTTGCTTCCCCATCTTGCTCAACATGAGGTTCAATGAATGTACAACACAAGGGGTCCAAAAGATATGCTGATATTTGTCTTCAATAATTAGGCCTATTGCTCTACACAATGTTGCATTGTCAGTTATTACCTGGACAACATTTTCTGGTCCCACCGATTCCACTGCTTCAATCAAGATGTCAACAATGAATTGAGAATTTTTCATTTGCCTCTCACAATCCACTGCCTTCAAAAACATTGCCCCCTTTGGGATCTGAGCAATCACATTGATCAAAGACCTATTTCTTTGATCTTTCCATCCATCGAAAATGATGGACACCCTTGAAATGCACCATGAATTATGAATGAGGCTTAATTTAGCCTCCAAATCTAACTTTTCAACGCTCAACATTGTGGTGCATACCTTCTCATATCTAGGGCTCTTGAACTCTCTTGGGGCTTCATTCACTGCCTTTATCATCTTTTCACAATAAGGAGATCACACAAGGTTAAAGGGAAGGCCATTTGCATAAATGCATTGACCTATAGCTGCAATTGCTATCTCTCGAGCATCACTATTAAAATTGCTTTTAAGCGGTCCCAAATTAGACCACTTTGAACAAACAATTCCATGAGAATGAAGTGGAAGCTTTGATGAAGATGCTCCCAACCTTGTTGGGTGTCTTAATTGAGAGGCATGCTTTGCCTCATTTGCTTTATCATCTGTCTCGTCTTGTTCTTTTTGATATTTGCAAGTTTTGCCTTGCTTAAACCATTTCCATCTGTCCCATTCTCTTTAGGTGGGCCATTGCATATTCGAATCCCATTGCCTTTTCATCCAAGTAAATGTGCTTTAACTCGAGTGTATGATACCTTATACTCCTTTTTACACTCACTGCAAACCCATGCCAATGATCCTGTCCTTGGATTTTCCCAACAATAATTACATATTTCCAAAGTGATGACTTTAGACCAACTTTAGGGGTAGATTTAATTTCATGTTCCATTGTCTCTACTTCACGAATGGTTGAACTTGAAGTTGCCATGAATGATGATGTAAATTAATTTGTGAAATAAAATTAATGGGTCACAATGCAATCTCAACAAAGAAAAGCTTCTCGAGCCTTGACTCCCCACTCACAATTTTCAACAAAGAAAATCTTTGCAAAAGTATTATGTGAATTTGTTTGGAAATGTTAGTTTTTTGTTACTTCAAAAATAAAAATAAATATTAAAAATGATAGAAATACAAAAAATGGTTGACTGGCTTTTGTTTTTGGGGTTTGCCGGTTTAGAAACTGGCCTGATTTTGATAAAATTGAAATGTACCCATCTAATTAAATTAATCTAATAAAATTTTCATGTCGTGAATAGGTAGAAAGAATCACAAATGAATGGAATTTAATTAAATTTTCATGTTATGGATAGGCAAAACGCATGGCAAACAAAGAAATTAACCTAGGAAATATATGGAATTGATCTACATTCAAAACTGTTATGATGTCCAATGGCTGAAGACTTCAGGCAAGGGAATCTTAGATCCCAACCTGAAAATACAATTCAAAACTCAATTAATTATTGACAGCAGAAGCTTGATTAACTTATGCTTGGCTTGTAGCCCACTGGAAACAACAGAGGAAGAATGGTTGTTGGACATGTTTAGTTGTTCAACATTTCCATTTCACAATTGTGTCTTTACCCTCTAGAGAAGACACACAATCATTGAGAGCGACAACTTTAAGATCCTAAGCAAACCTAAAACAAGCATTGCCAATCGTTCTCAACATTACCAAAAACTTGTTATCAAGCACATTATTCCACTGAAATAAAACTATGGAACAACTAAAGGTAGATATGTCCATTTAGTTCAAAGTTGATTTACTTTGTAGATGTGGTGTATTGTTTGTCTTGTAGTCTATAGCTTAGGACTGAACAAGTACCCAATTCCTTGAGCTGTAACCGAGTAATGAGAAGACAGATAAAAGGAATTTTCACAGAAATAAGAATGATTGTCTAAGTAAATTGAAAGAAGTATTTTGTGCTTTGGTTAGAGCCCTCAACAGCCAACATTTTGCATGTAAGTTAGAAATTAATTCCTGAATTTAAATGGACCCTAAAATCCCTTGAACTCTAAACCATAAACCCAGATATAAGATGACAAATAAGTACTTTCATGCCTATCATAGTGGCATTTTAGCTACAAATAACTACGCAAGCATTTGGTGCTATGGAAGATTTACTTCTTGGTTTGGAACTAAAAACTTTGAAACATCGGTCCTGCATATTGCATTTAAGATGATATTGGTAATAATTAGTTTTAGCCTGTTTTCGTGTGAAACTTTTCTATCACATAAAAAACATGTCTAGAATCTGCATAAAATGAGAAACTGCGAAGTACCAATATGAATGTTCTTGGCTAATTTATTTTTCTGAGTAGATTTTGTGGTTTGCATTTTCTTGCATTTTTAATGAATTGTAAGTTAGACACCAAATGGAATATTTTATGCTCCACTGGCTATCTGCTTCATGAGCAGTTCAGTTTTAAGAACTTAGGTCTTGAGAGAATTTATTGCTTATCATTAGTTTATGCCTAAAATCATTTTCCTTTGTGAAGTTCAAACGTTCATATCCACATTATTACAGGAGAGCTTGAGAATCGAAGACGCACATTTCACAGGCTCACTGCTCCACTGCTTGTCAGTTCATGTACATTGCAGGCTAGCCTCTCGACTGTCCCATGCTCCACTACTCGAGAGTCGAGACACATCGACATCGAATGGTGAACACTTAAACTCATGTAAAGCTAAATAAGCGTGGCAAAAGCTATGTTAGGTTTTTAACACTTGAGTCTTGAAATTGTAATAACCATCGACCTTTTAAACTTTTAACCCACTCTCGACGACTTAAGTCTACAAACCATTTTCGGCATAAAATAGAGCTAAAACTGAAACATTTCCAGAAAATCGTGTTTCGTACCACAATTTACTGATTTGTATCACGATTTTCGTGATGCAGATCCAAATTTTCCAATACGTTTCCAAAAAAACCGAAAAACGACATTGATCCGACTAAAAAAAAAAATGCACTTTCAAATTTTCTAAAACGAGAGATAAGGATCCCGATCGTTTCCATGGCGAATCGTACGAGTTTCCGGATCTGAAATGAGGATCTCCGTTTCTAAGGGTTAGGGTCAGCGTTTCTGGCAACTTAGCTTCCTGACCTCTGGAACTAAGAATAATTTTTCCTTCCAAATCGAACTGTCTAGCTGAAACAACTGCCTTGTCCCTCAGCGCTGTCACTCTGGGATAACTCGGCCCTCTTGTGCTGCCTCTCCAGATTTGGAATATCTTTCCTCCGGATCATTGTCCTTGCCCTTACTCACTGTTTCAATCTCACTAGCTCTCTTTGGCAACTGACTGTTGCTACTCAGGAAATCAATTTGCTCATGGAATCAAACTGCTCAAGTGTCTTCCCCAAGTGCCCATCGACTTCCTCTTATAATCCTCTATTGGGACTCCAGCGACCAAGATTAAATATTAATCAATGGTTAGGATCATCTTGAACTCAATCCGTGTTAGTTTCTAGATCATTCATGCCTTGACTTAATTAATTCTAAGTAATTAACCATATTCCCTAAGTTTAGACTTGGGAAATATTTAAACATTGGCTAATAATCTAATTAAGTCATTTCTAGGTAGAATTTCCAGAAACTTTTTTTGGGTTTGGAGATCACATGTATTCTAGCCTCTCCATAAGATTTTGTGGCTATAACACATCCGATGCTACAAAAACTAACACTCTCTCTTAGCGAAGAATGTGTTCTAGTGCTCTACTGCACAGTCTATGTCAGGGCCTTGTTCTTTGCATCATCTCCTATCACGCTGCTGATGACTGTCCGTTGTTGCCCACCAACCACTGCGCAACTCTAATATGCGTTGTATCTGTGTTGTTGCTAACCCTACTAAGCTGCTACCAACGCTGCATCTGCACTGCAACTCCCTCTCATCTATTGTTGCTGCTACTGCAGCATTTGCAACTAAAAAGCATCCTAAATACTGAATCAATTGTGATCGGTATGATGCATCTGTCACACAAATCTCTGACTGCTGCTAGTATTTGCACTGTCATTGAAGAAAGTGCATTATTGTTGACTTTGCATTGTTTCCAACTCTGCACTGCGCTCCCCAGTATCTGACTGCTACTAGAATCTGCATTAGTCAGTCTGGTATCAGACTGCATCTACTAACATTGATCCATCATGCTACTGAATATTGTGGGTCCCCAAAGCAAGCTATTGATCCAAGAGGTGAACTCCTCAAGGATCTTGCTCATCTGGCACACTCGAGTCTCATACTCCACCTCCTCCTGGATCTGGTGCCATTATCTCCTTTTGAGCCTTGTCCCTTACTAGGACCTTTCTTCACTTTGGAACCTGCGCTAGACAACTTGCGCTTCCTCTGATACCTGTTTCTGACAACTGGAAGTCAATTTGTTGCCTAGCTCTGCATTTTGGCTAACTCATATGGCCACTTTTGCAAAGTACCAAAATCTGCGAAACACAAAAGCTGAGAAAAATAACTCTGAAAATCCTCCCTCTTTCCTGTTTCATTTGCTACTTGTACTCCCTTTTGGAGTGAGAAGATTTGCTCATAACTACTGCCAATCTGCAACCGGAAAAATTAGATCTCTAAAACTCGAGATCCCCGAAGAAAAAATTTCCCTCTGTTGTGTGTGCTTTTCCCTTCCACTCGATATTGGTTCCGCCATAGCGAACTACTGCAAAACTATTGCTTCCAACTAGAGATCTACTCTGTGAAAATACCGTTGCTCACTTTGCCTCTGGAATCACTCAATCTGGAGAGATCCAATTTTTCTGCCCCTCACTTAGAAAAATCAAATCTCCTCAAGTAACTCAACCTTTCGACAAAGTGATTGTGTTGCCTTTGGGGTTTTGATTGTGAAAAATCGGAAACCCGAATACTATTGCAGCAACTAGAAATTATTCAGTGAATTATTATTTTTATCTAAACATTTATTTACTGCTTCCTACAACAAATACTAAATGACTCACACTGCAACCTACACAAATAAAACTGCGGAAGAATAAATGTTAGATGAAATGCTAGCACATACATAAATTTACACAATTATTTTTGGACCATTGTCCTCGAAAAAACTTCATTTGGGAAAACTAGTGCAACAGTGAGGGTTTTATTTATTATGCAACAATGAAATTTGAGTACATCTATAGATACCCAACTGGCTATCCAAACAAGAAGAAAATTTGAGTAAAATACTGAAGGGAATTACCCTTCTCCCACAAGAAATCTCTCGCTGGACTTTCGCTATGATAAACTTGACCTCCTAGAGCACTGCGTCAACCTCTATGTTGTTCTACGTAGCTCGCTGGATGGCTTGCTTCAGATTGGGCTCAGATGAAGTCGTTTTGACTCTGGATGTTGAGAAAATCGTCTCTCTAGCCCTTTGGGACTCTTTCCTTGCCTTTGGAACTGAGAATGATTTTCCTTCTCTCTAAATCGATCTGCCTGATTGAAGCACTACACAATGCCTCAGCGCTGCCTCTCTCGGATAATTCGACTGACTTGATGCTACCTACATGGATCTGAAAAACATTTCCTCCGGCGCACTGTCTTTGCCCCTTACTCACTGCTTCGATCTCACTGGCTCTCTCTCCGGCAATTGACTGTTGCTACACAGGAAATCGATTTACCAAGGAAATTGAACTGCCCAAGTGTCTTCTCCAAGTGCCCATCGTCTAAATCTTATAATCCTCTGTTGAGACTTCCTCAAGTGTCTTCTCTAGGTGCCAAGATAAGATCTTAATCGATGGCTAGGATTAACTTGAAGTCGATCTATGTGAGTTTCTAGAACATTCACACATTAACTTAATTAATTTTGATTAATTAGTCATATTCCTTAAGTCTATGCTTGGGAAATATTTAAAAATTGGCTAATAATCTAATCAAATTATTTTCTAGGCAGAATTTCCAAAAACAATTTATGGGTTTTGGAGATTTCTTGTATTCAAGCCTCTCCACAAAATTTCGTGGCTAGAACACATTCGATGTTACAAAAACTAACACTCCCTCTTAGCGAGGAATGTGTTCTAGTGCCCTACTGCACATCTTGTGACAACACCCGGTTTGTGCATCATCTCTTGTCACACTGCTGATGTCTGGCTATTGTTGCCCTCCAATTGCTGCGCGACTTTGATATCTGCTGCATCTGTGTTACTGCTGACCCTGCTAAACTATTGCCAACACTGCAACTCCCTCTTCATCTATTGTTGTTGCATCTGCACTGCAACTCCATCTTCATTTGTTGTTGTTGCAAATGCAGGTCCTGCAATTTAAAAGCATCCTAAATACTGAATCAACTATGATCAGTTATGATGCATCTGTCTCCCGAGTCTTCACTGCTACTAGTATCTGCACTATCACTGAGGAGTCTGCGTCGCTGCTGTCTTTGCATTGTGCCACCTACACTATTGCCAACTCTGCATTGTGCTCCGCAACATTTGACTGCTTCTAGACTCTGTTCGAGAATCTAGGGCAAAGTAGTGTAAAGTGATTCTTTGTTGCTTGATAACAATTTGTGATGTACTTTAACAATTTATCTTCTTCTTCTTATTAGTGTGTGTGTTTCGTCAAACTGCTATCAAAACAAAATAACAACACAAAGTTTGGCTCTCTGCCAAGGACAAACCCTCTCCACACTTGACAGGAAAACCCTTTGTAAGATTTATCTTATTGAAGCTTCTTATTTGAAAAACTACCAAACCCTAGATCCTTTACTATAGGATCCTCCAAGCACAAGTCAAATCCTTCCTCTTTCTGCACTATAGCTTTTGGCACATGGTCCTCTATTTTCTAGCACTTTTGCTCCTTAGTACTTCGTTCTTTTTTGTTGCTTGTCTAAGTTAGGAAACCCTAAAATATTAGGGCTTCTCTACTTCGCTATAAGGAGGAACTTCTTCGCTTTCCTTGGAGACCTTGTAGACCTTGTTATACATTCAAGTGAGGTCTCTCAATATGCTGCCTTTATCTGCTGTCAAGTCTGCAACAATCTACTTCTGAAATCTTCGCACATGTGGACAAAAACCCTAGAACAATCCTCCTTTCTTCGCTTTCTTTTCCTTGCTTCTTCGCTGGATGGGGGAGGCCTTGTAGGCCTAATTACTAGCCCAAACCATGAAAAATATGCTATTGCACTTTCACTATTGATCTGGCCGTAGACTGTCCTTATTCCTTTGCATGTGTGATTGTTTTCTGCCCTAGAAAACAGTCCTGCAACTTCGTTGTCCTTCCTCCTTTCTTTGCTGTCCTTGTAACCCTTTTCCTGCCTTATCTTCGTCCCTTTTTAGTCTTCTATTGTATGCGGATTTCAGAGTGAGATTGTGTGTTATCTTTTGGAGTGGACAACCTCTATAAATAGAGGACTGTCCCTCCAATTAAGCTGACTTGACTGGCTCCCTTTAGGCCGACTTACAGTTTGCATTATAATTCAACTTTTACCCATCGTATTGCTGCTTGGAGACCACGTTGATGCTAGGAGAGGATTTGACCATGCTTGGAGGTGTTCCCTTGACCTTGTATGATGTTATACATGATGTAACATGCCCTCAAAGGGTCTTATCATAATTACATTTTGACTTTGACTCTCTAGAAGCACTTCAAAATGCGCTTGACCTATTTTCAATGAGCAAGAAACTCATTGATAAATAATACAAAAAATAATTTCTCTTTTCTTGAATAAGTACAAATATCAAAATTACATTTATGAAGACCTAGCCTAGTTACATTTCCTTCAACAGATTGCATCTGTCACTTTTGTATTTGAATGTAGCTACTGCCACTGATCCATTTTGCTACTGAATATCGTAGGTGCCCGTAGCCTTGTATTGATCCAAGGGGTGGACTCCTCAAGGATCCTGCCCACCTGTAGCACTCTAGGGCTACAAAACCAAGTCACTCCACATCACTCCTGGAGGTATGTTAGCAAACATGGCGTAGTCTTCCTCCAACCTTGAGGACAACCTATCGATCTTTTATGATGTTGCTTGTTGGTCTTGCTTCTCCTTATTGTCTTTCCTTCTAAGAGGACACTGGGCACTGTAGTGACCAAGCTCACCACATCTGAAGCACTTGACCTTCAACAGGTCCTTCCTCTTCTTTCGGTGCTCCCCCTGTCCCTAACTGGGACCCTTAGATGCAAGGGCCACATCATTCTCCTCATTCACCTGCTTCTGTCAGCTGATGCTACCATTGATGGAGCTCTTTAGAAGAGCTCACCTCAATTCCTCTTCTTTCGGTGCTCCCCCTGTCCCTGACCGGGACCCTTAGATGCGAGGGCCACATCCTTCTCCTCATTCACCTGCTTCTGTCAGCTGCTGTTGCCATTGATGGAGCTCTTTAGAAGAGCTCACCTCAATTCCTCTTGCTGCAAGTCAATCCACATCTTGTCCCACTCTGGTAACATGTCTCTGCCCATTATGGTTTGGAAAAAGACCTGCCAATCCTCGGAGACACTGTTGAGTGCTATTCTCACAAGCTTTTTGGGTTGAGGCGCTGCCCCAACAACTGACAACTGATCCAAAACTTCCTAAATCATGGTGAGGAAGGGGTCTATGACTTCCCCCTTCTGCATCTGGATGAGCCTCAACTTCTCCTCTAAGTACATCTTTCGCTGCTCGGAAGTGCCCTGGTACAATGTGGAGAGAGTCTCCCATATCTCTTTGGCAATTTCTTTGCCAGCTTTGTGTGAAACAATGTGACCTCGGACTCTGTCTAGGATCAACCTCTTTTCCCGCTCCATCTCCTTTTTGTACTCCTTTAGCTGATCTAGATCATGGCGCATTGCTACCATTGCATCACTATATGTCATTAGGCCCTATTCATCTAGAAGGAAGGACATCCTTGCCTTCGAGATGACATAGTTGGAAGCTCCATCCAACCTGTCCTGATCTGGCAGTATCTTTGCCAACTATGTGTGAAACAATGTGATCCTAGACTTTGTCTAGGATCAACCTCTTTTCCCGCTCCATCTCTTTTTTGTACTCCTTTCCCTGATCTGGATCCTAGGGCATTGCTACCACTGCATCACTATATGTTATTAGGCCATATTCATCTAAAAGGAAGGACATCCTTGCCTTCAAGATGACATAGTTGGAAGCTCCATTCAACCTGTCCTGATCTCGAAGTCCAACAGTGGCCATCTCAACAAATGTCGAAACTCTTCTCTTCCCTTTTAATCAGCTGTTGCTAGGCTATTCACACTCCCTTCTGGAGTGAGAATCTTTGCTCACAACAATTGCTAATCTGCAAGGGAAATTGAACTTCTTGAGACTAGAAGTTCCTTGAGGAAAATTTTCCCTCAGTGTGTGCTCTACTTCCACCCGATGCTAGCTCTGCTCTAGCAAATTGCTGCAAAATTACTGCGTCTAGCTAGAGATCCTGCGAAAATACTGGACTACTCCCTCTGCATCTGAAATTTCTCAATCTAGAGAGATCGAATTTTTTTGTCCCTCTAAGAAAAATCAAATCTCCTCAAGAAACTCAGCCTCTTGGCATGCTTCACATTGTATAACCACTTGGAATTAAGCACTGATTTTCCTTTTGGTCCAAGTAATATCTCCCACATATCATTTTTCCTGTTGGAATTGTACTCCTTTGCTATGGCATCTTGCCATAGCTGCTCATTTGCTGCCTCCTCATGATTGGAAGGCTATCAATGATGGAAGACATTGGTGTAACACAACTAGGGAATTTCTTAGGAGGATGTCTTACCAGAAAAGTTGTTGAAGCACCAACTTTCTCTATTGCCTCCTGCAATGTCTGTGTAAGTTACCCTTGCCTCTTGGTTGAACTGGGTGATAAAAGTATCTTTGTACTTGTATTGGAACCTATCTAACTTGAACTCCTTGAAATATGTGAATCAACACTTGGGGTAGCAAGCATTGTATCCTTAATCAACACTAGTGCCTCTTGGGAAGACCATGCATCCTGATCTACATTCACATCCTGACTTACTAGTATCTTCCCTCGAGAACAATCACAGATCTTGTAAGCCTTAAAATACTCATTGTAGCCAACTGGAATGCCCTTCAGTTGTAGGTTTGAAGCTTCATCCTCTTCTCTTTTGGAACATGAATGTAAATCAGATTCCTAAATTTTGACCTTCAACATCCTATGAGGACATCTGTTTAGTATGTAGACTGCAGAATAACATGCTTTTCTCAAAAGGTTCATGGGTAGATCTATGTCATGAATCATAGAATTAGCAGTCTTTACTATGTACCTGTTCTTTCTTGGAGCAATCTGGTTCTATTGTGTGGGTTGTACAGTGCTATCAAGCCCCTCTTGATCCCAACTTTCTGTAGAATGAATCAAATACATTGGAAGTACACTCCCCTCCACTATTTGATCTCAGTACCTTGATCTTCTTGCCTCTTTTGTTATTAACAAGAGCTTTGAACTCTTGAAATATGCTTAAGCCCTCATCCTTGGTATTCATAAAATATAGCCAGGTATTTCTGGAAGAGTGATCAATGGAAGTGACATGTTAAAGATTACTTGTCAATGATGCTAATGACATATGTGTGGAGATATCTGAATGAATTTGATCAAGAGTCCCTCATGATTTGTGTTCGTTGCTTGGGAAAGAAGCATTAGCATGCTTGTTGAGTGCATGTCCCTTGCACACTCCTTTGTTCTCCACCTTCAAATTAGGGAATCTGGCCGCCATGCCTTTTAGAAGAGGTAAGGAACCATAGGGCACATGACCAAATCTTTTGTGCTGTAGCTCATATAAACTGTGACTATTGGTCAATAAAGCTCTTTGGTTGATTGGATCTCCTAGCAATACCTAAAAGCCACCCTCCATGATTCCTTTGGCCAACACTCAACTAGGATTGGGGTTACAACTTCTAATGATCACTTCTGAATCATCAAACTTAGTGCTATTCTTCAAATATGGTAGACACTAAAAAGGAGATTTCCAGTCATACAAGGAACATATGCTACCTAATGTAGATCGAAAATTTCTCTAGCTGGGATGCGGAATGAGATAGACCCCAATCCAACCACTAGGTACTTTTCCATCATCACTAGGATTCACTTGCATGTCAGTGTCTTTTTCCTCCAACCAAAGTCACTTGATTTGTGTCTTTGTTTGAATTTGGACGATAATGAAGTTAAAGAAAAAAATTCACTTTTTTAAAACCTTTCATAAAATTTGCTTTGAAGTTCATATATATATATATATATATATATATTTGCAAGTAAAATTTTGGCCATTGGGTACTGCTCAGGGAAGAATGTCCACCTCCCTCTCAGCCCAAAGGCAAGAGAGAGGTTGCTGGTACTAGGTCAGTCCCCAATATAGACTCACTTAAGAGTGCAACAAAGTTACTCTATTCCAAAGTATCAACATGTCAACTTACGAGACTTGAACCTGGGTGGGGATGATAACAACTATTCCCTGGGTGGGGATGATAACAACCACCCAGACTAAACTGATTTGACATATATACATATGATTTAAATATGTATATTTAATGATATAATTAATCAATTTATTATAATCTGTATAATTTTATTAAAACAATATTATATAAAGTTATATATACATACATCAAGTTTTTAATATATTTGAGTTTATAAAATTGCTTTTGATTGTGGAAGAGCTTTTCTTCCCCAAATGTAACGACAAATATAATGGCAACATATTTTAAGATAACATACCTTGGATGAACAATATAGTGAACAGCTTCTCCTACCTGTATAGGAAACTATGCTATTAGTCAATGTTGCAAACATCATGTCTGAATATATTGCCAAAGATCTGGATAGAAACTTACTGGCAACATTGGGGAGAATATTGGCAGACTTCAAAAAATATTCTTTTTTTTTTCAAATTTTTTTAACATCTTAAGCAAAACCAAATGCACTGCCACATAAATATGAAACTAAAACAGATATATAAGATGTATAAGATGTCAAGCGATACATCACACATTGCACTATACTAGTGAACAGATTATACTACCTATGTGACCAAAATGCTACAGAACATTGTGGTTTATTTTCATGGAAGATCTGTAGGAAAAATGACTTACAAGTTAGAGGTATCCACAATATGGGTGAACTTTTTGTTTCTTCTGAGGGTGTGTATGACTTTATTATAATGCCCAAACTGCATTTACAGCACTGTAAAGGTGCTTAGTTTTCGAAATAAATAATTTTTGAAACAGAATTTTCAGGGAAATATGTTACAACTACATGATTTTATTGAATTCAGATTAATAATATGTCCTCTATAGACTTGTTGCTAAAGAATGTCTTTTGAATGTAAAGGATTGGTCCATGTTATCTTTTTGTTAATGATTTCTGTTTAACTACTAAACATATCTTCTAGCCCATGAATTGCTCTCATGTATTTTGTTTCACCTTTGTTTATGTCGAGCATAACAATAGACGTTAAACTGTGCAGGATCCATGCAGACCTAATGTAAGAGAAGCTGTGAATATATGTCAAAAGGCTGGTGTGAAGGTAAATGGTCAAAGATACTATCATGTGTGCTTGAATGAGTAGTGCTCTTGGAATGGTTGTTCATGGAAAGTCTATTGTACATTGCATGCATGCTTTAGTTTTTATTCTGCAGGCAACAGACCAAAGATAAAATCACATTCTATGCTTTGCCAATGAAATGTTACTCATGTTCAGTAAAACCATCAAAAGTGAGGATTCATAGTTTTCACCATAAATGTGTGGTTTGAAGCAATTCATGTTGATTTTGTGACTTTAAAATTTTAAATGCAACGATGAGTTATGATATTTATTTATGTTTTCAACTGGCTGTTACTTATGAGTTTCAAGAAAAATGTCTAGTCAAAATGTTTTGGATTGGTGATTTGACTTGTTAAGCCCTTTATTTTGTGCTGTTATTTTTTATTGATTTTTATAGGTTCGCATGGTGACTGGTGATAACATTTACACAGCAAAAGCTATAGCTATTGAATGTGGCATACTACAGCCAAGCGAAGCCACAGAACGGTATGCTATCATTGAAGGTAGGGAATTTCGCAGCTACAGTGAAGATGAGAGGCTAGAATTTGTGGACAAAATTTGTGTAAGTATGCATACAGCATTTTCCAGCTCCTCTTTTCACACAAAAATAAAGTGTATACCTATGACAACATCTTGTAAATGAAAATTGTAATGGGGGGGACACCATTTGTTTGCCTGCAGGTAATGGGAAGATCCTCACCTACAGACAAACTTAACTTGGTGCAAGCACTGAGGAAAAGAGGTCATGTCGTGGCAGTAACTGGAGATGGAACAAATGATGCACCTGCACTTCATGAGGTAGATTTTATTGTTGTATACTGCTGTATATTTTGATTCTGTAACCCAGTCTTCCCATTACAAGGATATTTTCAGTTTTATATTTGATGAACTTATTTTCATATTGTCTTGGTTTTTAGGCGGACATTGGTCTATCCATGGGTATCCAAGGAACAGAAGTTGCCAAGGAAAGTTCAGATATCATCATTTTAGATGATAATTTTGCATCAGTTGTGAAGGTTTGTTACAAACATCGATAATTGTTTTAATCCTTGAAAACTACTTGCCTTTTTTTCAGAAGTTACATATTCCTTATGGTTGGTTTTCCAGGTAGTTCGGTGGGGTCGTTCAGTTTATGCAAACATTCAGAAATTCATTCAGTTTCAACTCACTGTAAATGTTGCAGCCCTCGCGATTAATTTTGTTGCTGCAATTTCATCAGGAGATGTTCCTTTGACTGCTGTTCAGGTTAGTCTCAGATTCAATAATAATTGGGGATTGATCTGTTTCCTAGATGTTCCTTCTTTTCTTATGTATTGGATCCAACCTTTCTTTTCTCCAGCTTCTTTGGGTCAACCTTATCATGGACACTCTTGGAGCCCTTGCGTTGGCAACTGAAGCCCCAACTGATCACCTCATGATCCGGCCTCCAGTAGGGCGCAGGTAGGACATTTGTTATAAAGGACAGTTCCTTAACTAAAAATATAAGCTTGGAACTGCTAGGATTAAAAGCTATATAATTCTTGCAAATGCCAAAACTTATTGAAATAGAGAATATGGGACTAACAGCGAATTACATCACATGGTTCTGTTTGAAATGAAGAACAAACTAGATGCATGTACCAAACCCAATTTACAAATCAATTGATAGTAAGGCATGCGCTTTTGCAAATGTGATATAAATGATAGTTGGCATGAAGCTATGTCTTCGAAATTTGAAGCAAAAAACTGGTTCCAATACATGCTCAGGTTTAGTTTTCCATGTTTGAATATTTGACAAGTCACCCTCATATACTGTTTCCTGCCATAAAAAATGATAGACAGGATCTTTCGTTATTATTTGGGAGACCAAATGCATTTTGCCAGTTTTTATGGCGTGTTGCTGTTTGTAGACATTAATGACAATTTCAATTTGGTAAATGGAACATGGACTAAAATGCAATTCATTTTGCAGCCAATAGGCTGCCCCACAAAATATTGCTAAGCTTTGAGTCCCTCGATTTGGATCCACAATCTTTTTTAGGGGGAGAAATACTGCTGATATTAACAGAAAATCTGATACAACACTTGCACAAAAGGGCACAATTATCTAAAATGCCAAAATAAAGGCCTTCAGGTCCAATTAGATCCCTGATGAAACAATCACATGCATCTCTTAGAAGGACACTGCTTTAGTAGCACAGTTAGATCCTTGAGTAGAAGCTATCTAAAAGAGATAACAAAGAATACACTATGACTGAATGTTGTCTTACACCACATTTCTTTAGAGTATACGATATGAAGGGAGGGCATTCTCATTTATAATTGAAAGGACTACTGGAGTCAACACCACCTAAAGGGGCTGCTTTTCAATGGATGTCACCGAAGAAATGTCAGGAGGACTAAATTAAGCTCCAACATTCATGAGTAGCCTTATAATTTTGAAATAGATGGAGTGTCTGAAATGTTGATTTTACAAGTGCAATACACACAAGCACAGATTCCTGAAACTGATAATTATTTCTAATGATATTGATATACTTTTTAACACTTTCACATTATCATCAAGCAATTATACTTCAGAAATTCAACCATAATTGTTGAAAAATGTGTAACTAGGTTTGGCCTTCATAAACATGAAATGTACTTTTGATTCTTGTATATTGTAAAATCAAAGAAACATTATTATTATTATTTTTGGAGCATGGGTTTCATGCTCAAGGTCTTCTATTTTAGAGGTCAAGCACCCATTAAGTGCTTCTAGGGTTTGTCCTAGGCAAAAAAGTCAAAAGAGTCTTCTTCATATGTTGAAGACCCCATCAAAAAAGTCAAAAGAGTCTTGTTCATATGTTGAAGACCCCATCGGGCACATTGTATCTTGTAAAAAGAATTATTTTTGTATTTAAGAGTGTTGGAATACCCTCCAAGACCAAGTTGGCCTAGAAGCTAAGAAGTTGGCCTATTTTGAGGAGCCACGTCCACCTTAGAAGCCTATATAAAGGAGGGAACTCGATCTCCTTTGGACACACATTCATCTCTCATCATCTATACAAAGGAGAAAGGACAAGAAGGCTAGTGAAAAAGGAGAAAGACGAAGGAAGAAGTTTTTGGGCTAATTCTCTCTCACACAAGCGAAGAAGAAAGGCTAGGGTTCGCTGCTGCAAGGTCGAAATTCTCAAGTTGCTGGAAGAAGAGCCTAATAGGTCACCTTCTAGCCCTAGACAAGGAAGCAAGCCAAGCAAAGTTGTTGTGAGGCCTTGGAAGGCTAAATTTTGCTCGCATGTGTGGATGCAATAACAGTTGCAAGGTGTTGAAAATTTCAGACCTGCAGTAGAGGTTGAAATTCTAAAGCTAGGGGTCGAAATTGTGTTGCTGGAAGAGATTTGACTAGGTTTGACTTAGACAAAGGAAGCACGTCATCAAGGAGGTCAAACTTGGACTTGGAAGGGTATTGGTCTTGGTCTAGAGGTCTTGAAATTTGTCAATTGAAAAATCTATAAGAAGAGAAGAGATTTACGGTTTTTCCTCTCAAGTAGAGAGTTTTTGCAATTTGCCCCCGGGCTAGTTGCCTATATCCTATGTTTTTGTGTACTATTGTTCTTGTTTTGGTAGTTGTTTGATGATGAGAACACACATAATAATAAGAGAAGAAGCTAATAAGAAAAGTAAAAAGACATCACAAGCAGTTATCAAGAAAAGAGAAATCATCCTAACTACTGCCCTATAGATTACTGCCCTATCAGAGCTAAAGTTGGCTAAGGGCATGATGAAGATATCTACTACATTGAAGAATTTCTTAAAGAAATGTACAAGGGTAGCAAGTTATCTCAAGAAGGGAAATAAAGAGTTATGGGATCTATTTTCTCCCAAGAAGGATATGACCAAGATATCTACAAAGGACAAAGGACTATTCCTAACACTCACTGGCACATTTGAAGATGAAAATATGTGGGTGATTGACAGTGGAGCATCAAGACATGACTGGTGAGCACAAGCAACTGAAGGCATTGTCAAAAGGAAAATCTTCTTACTCTGTTGAACTTGGTGACAAGAAGAGCTATCATGCGAGAGGAATTGGATCAGCCTTTCTAGAGCTGGAGAATGGAGGAAATATTCATTTAAACAACATCTTATTTGTTATAGGTTTGCATAAATAATCTACTTTCCATTTCATGTCTAGAAGGTAAGGGAGATAGAATTGCTTCCATAGATGGAAAGGTTGTAGTATGGGATAAAAACTATAGCATCAAAAATGCAATGATGATTGGGATTCGTGAAGGAAGACTCTACAAATTATTTACTCCCCTCGCTCAAGCTTTGGTTCTCAGTGAAGTCAGCCCATGTGAACTCTGGCATAGAAGGTTTGGTCACTTTCACTACAAAATCTTACCAACTCTATATTCAATGGTAAATGGCATCCCCGAACTCAAGGAAGATCATGAAGGAGTATTCAAGGGATGTGCATTGGGTAAATATACCAAGAGACCATTTGGAAGCAATGCTTCAAGGTCAAAAGAAATCTTGGACCTCATTCATTCCGATGTTTTTAGTCCTATGTCTCCAAAGTCTCTTGGTGGTCATCTCTACTATGTAACATTCATTGATGACCATTCAAGGAAAACTTGGGTTTACTTGATGAAATCCAAGGATGAAATATTCGTCAAATTTCAAGAATTCAAAGTTGAAGTGGAGAACCTTACAGAAAGGAGAATAAAGATATTGAGGTCTGATAATGGAGGTGAATATACTTCAAAGGAAATTATAGCTATTTGTAAGGAGTCTGGGATTAAGAGGGCGCTGATAGTTCCATACAATCCCGAACAAAATGGAGTTGCAAAACAAAAGAATCGATCAATTGAAAAAACTGTAAAAGCCATGTTACATGATCAAGATTTGCCAAATTTTTTGTGGGGTGAGGCAACAAAGACAACTGTATACATTCAAAATCTAAGTCCCCATTGGTCATTAGAGAATATGACTCACGAAGAAGCATTCACTGGGTAGAAACCAAGCTTTGACCATCTTCGAACTTTTGGTTGTCTTGTCTATATTCTTATAACGAAGGACAAGAGAAAGAAATTGGATCCATTGGGCATGAAGGGAACAATTGTTGGCTACAATAATACTTCTAAGGCCTATAGGATCTACGTAAAGGAAGGACTCTGAATCGAAGTGAATAGAGATGTGATATATGATGAAAGTGTTGCATTTAAGAAATGAAAGGATCTCCCGATGGACTCTGATGATGAACTTCCTATATTTGAAGAGGAAGGCCTTAGCTTTGTTTTGCGATCTTCAACAATTGACGGTCAACCTGGGTAAAACCAAGATTATGATCTTCAATGGGGTGAAGAAAACTTCGAACCTTCACTTCCTATTCAAAGGGAAGGAGGTTGAGATCACCAACACGTATATGTACATGGGGGTGCAATTCTCAAGTCCCCACTTCAGTTTGTGACCAGCGCTTCAGCCTCAGATCAACAAAGGATATGGATCCTTATCCCTTCTCGAGAGACAGTGCTTTCAACATCACTTCCAGGACATCTCGTCCAAGATGAGCCTCATTGACACCTTGATCTATCCCACTATTCTATATGGCTTAGAGATTTGGGGACCGTCTTTACTTGAGTTAGATTGAGCTTTAGTTGAGAGAGTTCAGATTCTTCTCCACCGCATCATTAGATGCAAACAGACAGTACCTCAGCACATCATCCTTGCAGAGTTTGGAGCTCAACCCTTTCGACTTGAGACAATCTTTAGTTTGGTCTTATTCTTGCATCATGTCCGGGGATTTGCAAAATTGATAAAGAGTAGGGAGCGTTACCCTTACTTGGCATATTTCTCTTTTGAGACTATTGCTCGTTCTACTCCCTTGGGCCAGTATAGATGTTGGTTTATAGGAGTTTCAAATCTATTAGAGTCAATGGGCATTCAGTTGGATCGTCTTCCTCTTTTTCGATGTTCTTTAGATGCTCTTGGTCACCTTCTACCTACTAGACAAGAGTTGAACAAGATCATCAGGGAGGACATCTACAAGCAATTCGTCCAACTCACCTTGGTCAATCCTTCGCGAGGGTTGCGCCCTACGATGGCCTTTTACGCTGAGCGCTTCTTGGAATTGAGAGACGGACTCATTATTCGACCCCAATATATGTTTCACCATTGGATGCATGATCTTCACATTCCTCTAGGCCAGTTTAGAGTAGGTTCTCATAGACTTCGGGTAGAGACGGACCACCAGATGAAAGACGAGACAGAATCTGCCAGGTATGTCATTTACAGGAAGTAGAGACGTAGGTGCACATCATTTTTAGATGCCCTATCTACTACAAGATTAGAGGAAGTTTCCATTGCTTGTTCAAAGACTGTTAGACCCTCGCAGACTTTTTAAGGTATCCCAATCATAGATGTTTGGACCTATATATGCAGGAGGCTCTCAGGTTCTAAGTGCATATTCTTCAGCCTCCCATTAGACCAGACCCCACACAGAGGATCACGACATTTTTCAGGGTACTACCTTCAAACAGGGGTACAAAGAGAACGATTGATACTGTTTCATATCCAAACTCTAGACGAGTGAGGATTCGTGAGACCTCACCCCGCCACACAAGCTCTCAACAGCAAAACAGTCTCAGATTAGTCCTTGGGAGACAGAGTAGGTCCCCCAGACCTCAGCAATGCATGAACTTCCCTAGACAACAATTTAGTGGAGAGTCTGCACCTCCCACTAGCCCTTCATTAGACCAGCAAACTTTGTGGAGTTTTTTCCAGTGTTCTTCAGTCAGCGTCAGATGTTAGGAGAGATGGGTCTAATCCTTAGACCGATTAGCCCCTGGATCTTCTCCGTCAAAGCATTCCATACGTTGTATCTTTTATGCTTATGCATTGTACCTTTTATATTCATGCATTGTATTTTTTATAGGAGAGTTTGGTTCTCCCACGTTGTATGGACATCATTGTACTCAATAATCCCTTTGACCTACTTTGTGGTCATTAGTTGGACATAAATATAATTATTTTTATCTATCTTATCTTCAGGAGAGTACCAAATTTCGTCTCATGAAGGTATCGTATTTGTTGTTTCATCTAAACAAAATAGATCCCACAATTTGCCAAATTCTTCAAATCAGAATTGCTCTCCCATAACTTGTGTCTAAACAAGAGAAGATGTCTAGTTAGGGTGGGATTAGCTCCAGGGTGGGATTAGCTCCACTGAAACTAGAGAAAAAGATTGGATAGGGCGGAATTAACTCCATTGAAGCGAATTAAGAAGGGGGTCTAAACCTAGAGCCGTAGGCTCAAAGAAAATAGAGACAAATTAATCCAATTCAATAACGATCCAAATGATTCTAACCCTCTTGTATTTATAGATTTTCTTGTGGGGGTTTCTCTTCCTTAATTATTTGAGAGGGGTTCTAAACCTTTAGAGCCTTAGGCTCAAAGAAAATAGAGACAAATTAATCCAATTCAATAATGATCCAAATGATTCTAACCCTCTTGTATTTATAGATTTTCTTGTGGGGGTTTCTCTTCCTTAATTATTTGAGAGGGGTTTGTGGCAACCCCCAACTTTGGGCTTTTTGCCTTAGCTTCCCCAAAACTTTACCCCATGTTGCCCAAACATTCGGTAATTTGAGGTTTTCCCTTTGATCAGAGACTATAGCCTATGAGGATTGATAGACTACATCGTCCCTTGGGGCATTAGTCCATAGGAGACATTACAAATTATAATTTCATTCTAAATTATTATTATCATTATTAATTATAAAATGAATTAATATATGAGTTAAACATATAGATTTAAAAAAAATATGTCACAAGATTTTTAACCATGGAGATTTTTGAACTTTTGTTACAATACCGGCTTACTAATACCACATACCCAAAAAAACATAAGTCATGTTCATATGACACATTTTCATGTGACATTTTTTTAATTAATCAATTTAATTAAAAAGGAAGAAAGTGAATAACTACTTTTTGAGATAAATCTCAACTTTTGATTTGTGGCTACTACTTAAAATATTTTAGAATATTATTCTGTGGAGGCATAAGTCATGTTCATATGACACATTTTCATGTGACATTTTTTTAATTAATCAATTTAATTAAAAAGGAAGAAAGTGAATAACTACTTTTGAGATAAATCTCAACTTTTGATTTGTGGCTACTACTTAGAATATTATTCTGTGGAGGTATTAACAATTAAATTATAATTCTGGAAGCCCTATTCCAAAATAGAATAGACATGTCAGGGTTAGAAAGTTTTTTTTGTTTTTTGTTTTTTTGTTTTTTTCCTTTGTTATGTCAGGGTTGAAAGTTTTTTTGTTTTTTTGTTTTTTTCCTTTGTTATGTCAGGGTTGAAAGTTTTTTTGTTTTTTCCTTTGTTTTTTCTTTGTTAATAATTTGTTGGTTTTTTTCCTTTTGTTGTCTCTATAGATATAGAGACATGACATGATTATGTCAGGCCTGAAAGTCTCTCTTTTTTCTATATATATAGAGAGACATGGACAGGTTTCTCAATGGATCACAACTGAGTAGTAAAACTGCTTAAAAATGATGAAAATTTAATTAGTTTTTTTTAAATGGAAGAGAGTGAGGTGACGGCTCTAAGCACCATCCACTCTGTTGTGGGCTGTTAAATAATAAATCTTCTTTAGCATTCAAATTTTATAGTTCTCTTCCACGCCCTTAAATAACATTTTATTTTTCATGAACCGATGTTTGTATTCAATGTTTGCAATTATTCTCTTCCACCCGATTTAATATTTTACATGATTCAATATATTTATGTTTTACCTTTGCTAAAAGTGAGCACATTTCAATTCTGTGTTCACACCGTGTATACACTGATCATCAATATATTGTCATTTAAATATTAAATCTTTGGTTGTCTCTATAGATATAGAGACATGACATGATTATGTCAGGCCTGAAAGTCTCTCTTTTTTTCTATATATATAGAGAGACATGGACAGGTTTCTCAATGGATCACAACTGAGTAGTAAAACTGCTTAAAAATGATGAAAATTTAATTAGTTTTTTTTAAATGGAAGAGAGTGAGGTGACGGCTCTAAGCACCATCCACTCTGTTGTGGGCTGTTAAATAATAAATCTTCTTTAGCATTCAAATTTTATAGTTCTCTTCCACGCCCTTAAATAACATTTTATTTTTCATGAACCGATGTTTGTATTCAATGTTTGCAATTATTCTCTTCCACCCGATTTAATATTTTACATGATTCAATATATTTATGTTTTACCTTTGCTAAAAGTGAGCACATTTCAATTCTGTGTTCACACCGTGTATACACTGATCATCAATATATTGTCATTTAAATATTAAATCTTTGGTAGGTATGCTCCTCGTTAGTATATGCATATACTATATAGGAATGGATGAGATGCAAGTCTCTTTCATTTCATTCAGTTCAAAATGATCAAGATGATTATGTCTGTTTCATTGTAAATTTAAAATTCTTATCTGATAAACAAGATCCGAAAGAAATATCATTATAGAGTTTAGACATAGATCCAATGCGTTGCACAACTTGTACTTGTATTAGACTCGCCTAGCTATTGACTAGGCGACTCGTACAAGAATCGGGAACGATCCATATAAGACTTGGCAAAATTCAGAGAAAAAAAATAAAACAAAAAAAGTCAAAATTTGCTGCTACGGACAGGTCTTATATGGGTCCATACGAGTTTGATACCAATCATATGCGAGTCAACGAGTCAATGCGAGTCTTATGCAAGTCAGCACGCATAAAGTTCTTATGCACGAGTCTATGAGAGACTCGTTTTGGCATATGACTCATCAAGACCCACAAGTCTTGAAGGGTCTTATAAGGGTCGTGCTTCACTATAGATCTCAATTACAATAACAACCAAGGATTGCATTTTTCTAGGTCTTCAAGCTTATGAACAAATATTGCTCAGGAAAAGCTTAAACAAAAACTACAGCCAAGATTCTATGCGCCATACCAAGTATTTCACGAGATGGGAGAAATGGCTTATGTATAGCATTTGCCAAATAGTTCCCTGGACAATCCATGTATGTTGCCTTGTGCGAAGCTAGGAAATAAGGATGTGCACACGCCTCTATACCAAAATTTGCTGGAAACATAGTATTAGAACCTGTAGGGATACACGAACTGTGTACCTGGACTCTTGGGAGACAATAAATAACTCATCTAATGGAAAGACACCCCTGTCGAACACCACGCATGGAAACATGAAACTCTGTGCATCAAGACAGTAAATAAATCTAATAGAAAGACACCTTTGTCGAACACCACACATGGAAACATGAAACTCTGCGCATCAAGCATCTAACATTATCACTGCTTATAGAAATAAGCCCCTCTAAAGTGGGGAGGACATGGTGTGAGCAAACTTCACGCTATTATCTGAAGCAAATCAAACACTATAAATTAAGTAATAGACAAATAATGTACAGACAGTTTTGGGGGATTTTAAGAAAATGGTAGTATTTAATGGTGCAGCAGAGCCATACCCTTCTCTAAGGGTTACAAAATACAGGAGTTACACCTTTTGCCTAGTAAGTTCTAGGAACTCAACAGATTCATAATAAAGAGCGCAGTTTGGAAGTAAATCTACTATCAAGGCATTATTTGTATATTTAGCACGTGTGGTTTGATTTATAGATCAATTGCAAATGCTCTATAAAATCACGTTAGAGAATTGTTTAGGGAGCACTTCCCCTAAATGGTTCGTTTTCTAATCTCATCTGGTTTTTATGCAGAATCTTGATTATGGGCATCATTTCGATGTTCCTGTAATTAGACATTTTTTTATGCAGAGAGCTTTTAAGATGTTTTGTGTGCTCTGCTCTGGAAGAATATTAGATGTGACATTAAAAAAAAAAAAACCGTATTTGGACTTTTATTTAGCTGGTTTGAAGTTGTTCTTCGAAGTGTCAAAATACAAATTATCACCGTTGTTTACCTTTTTGGTATATTGTATGCAGGGAACCCCTCATCACAAACATTATGTGGAGAAATCTCATTGTTCAAGTAATGTATTCACCTTCTTGTAATGAATAAAAAATCTAGTATCTTAAAACATAATATGTGAATAAGAATTGTCTCAGATCATATTATGAATTTTAAGATGCACTGATGGTTTTTGAAAATGTGCAGGCTTTCTACCAAGTTACAGTCCTCCTTGTACTTACATTTAAGGGGAATGACATTTTAGATTTAAAGCATGATAAGACAGCCCGTGCAAACAAAGTGAGAAACACTGTAATTTTTAATGCCTTTGTCTTTTGCCAAGTAAGTTTGCAGATTGAATTCTTATACACTTTTTCTTTGCTACGAGTTTTTTTCACTTTACTTAGATATGTTCCTAAAGTATTATTTCTCTCTTTAAATGCTTTGCCCGCAAAAAGTCCATGATTGTTCTGTAACATTGGCTTGACTGTTTTTAAATGGTCACGTAGATATTCAATGAATTCAATTCAAGGAAACCAGATCAGATAAATATCTTTCGAGGATTGCGTTCAAGCCATTTGTTCGTTGGAATTATAAGCTTTACACTTGTTCTTCAGGTAAGCATAGATTAGTGCATGCTGAACCATTGGCAGCGTAAATGCTTGAACCTAAGGATGGGGAAGGCATTTGACCCAGTTTAAGCAACCAAAATCATATTAAAAAATGCCGGAATACTAGCCGCCGATGATCAAATGCTACGTTGTTCTTCCATTGAAATTTTCAAGTCTTCTAAGCTTTATCAGAATGAATTCGCAGGTTTTGATTGTTGAGTTTGCTGGGAAAATTGCATCAACCACTCCCTTGAATTGGAAAAAATGGCTTATTTGCATTGTAATTGGTTTTATAAGGTTTGAAAGATTAATCCCTTAAATGTTTCAATTAATGGTAGTTCATTGCTTTCATATGGTCTTCAATTGCTGTATATTGGTTACCTGGAATTTATTTTAAACATTTATGTAAATTTGTGGTACAGTTGGCCACTAGCTGCCATTGTGAAACTCATTCCTGTACCGGAAACACCCTTATTTGATTACTTCAGTTTGAAGAAATCTAGGAGAAGACGTTCTTCAGGTAACTGGCTATACTTAGCTTGAATCACAATATAGCCAAGTCGTATCGTTCTTTGATTATGAAATTTTGGGATCTGCATTCGCTATTCTTGTGTGTAAATTGGTTCTTTTAAATAAATATATTTCATGCTATTTCATGCTTGAAACCTGATTAGGTATTCAATGTTTGGTTTTGGCAGAACACAGGACAAAATCTGACAGAAAAGATGAAGGACTAAATAATCATATCGAAATGCCATAAGAACAGTCAATTAGTAGTTTGGAGATTACATTGCTATTAGATGATGAACTACAGAAAATTCCCAATCACATAAATGTGTTCTCTTAACCGTCAAAACATGCGTACTACATAATTTTTATACAGTTCAAGTCAGCGTCTTCGAGGGAGATAAGGAGGTTTGAGAGAATATATACAGCATGATAAGATAATTAATATAGATGTGGAATCATAATTTGACCTGGAAAAATCACATGCACATAAATGTTCTCATATATGTCTAAACATTATGCACCTCATAATAACTATCAAGTTCAAGTTTGTAATCTTTCCGGAAGATGAGGAGATTTGATAGAACTTTTTGATCGTTTTTAATTTTAAAATGTTTACTAATTTTTTAAAAATGAATGCTTTAAATTGTTTAAATTAATTTTTGTAATCTTTCCGGAAGATGAGGAGATTTGATAGAACTTTTTGATGGTTTTTAATTTTAAAATGTTTATTAATTTTTTAAAAATGAATGCTTTAAATTGTTTAAATTAATTTTTGTAATCTTTCCGGAAGATGAGGAGATTTGATAGAACTTTTGAACGGCATCAATTATATTTGGATGGTTTTTAATTTTAAAATGTTTATTAATTTTTAAAAAATGAGTGCTTTAACTCGTTTAAATTAATTTTCTTAATTTGAGTTTTAAATTCTTTTGAGGTTAAGATGTTCTTGATCTTAGATTTATGTAATGTATTCTTGTTATCACATTGAAGTAATAATATTTAGTTGTGAATAATGTGAATAACATTTTAATATATCTCTAAGTTATTAAATTTTAATGTGTAAAGAAAATGATAGTTATATTAAACCTTTTCTCGGAGTTAAAATTTATGTTTTTGTATTTTGTTGTTTTTTAATATTTTTAAATTAATTTCGCTATTTCTATTTTTAAGTGAGGATGTTGTATAATTTTGTGTTTATAAGTTTTAGTTAATTAAAATTAAAATTTGTGTGTTTGTATTTTGTTGTTTTTTAACGTCTTTTAATTAATTATGTTGTGTAATTTTGTGTTTATAAGTTTAAGTCAATTAATTTTTTTATTTTTTTAAATGAGAATGGTACACAATATTGAATTTGGTAATAGTTTTTATTGCTATTAATTTTATTTTGGATGAGTATTTATTATTACATCAATTTCAATAATTTTTAAATATATGTTAAGTGCATATAAAGGTTAGAACATCAATTTCAATAATTTTTAAATATATGTTAAGTGCATATAAAGGTTAGAAAATCTTTATATTCATGTTTTGAATGAGGGGATTAAGGGGTTTGTGTAAGATGGAAACAATAATCATAACAAGGAATGTTAGAGTAGTAGTTGTAATGACTATAATTATAAATCATAATAATTAAAAAGATGCAAAGAATGAAATTAATAAATAATTATATGGTTATTATTATACAATTAAGGCGGCTGGGAAAAATTATGACATTTTTAGCAAATAACTTAATATACCTTTATTGTCTATGATGGGTGTGTATTTTGCATTCATCGAGATGATAATGACATTTAATGAGTTTAATTCAGGGTGGCATGTTGCCAACAACCTCAATCCACGCAAGGTGATCATGGTTCTGCAAGCAAACTTGTGAAGGGAGATGGGTGTGCATAAGCTCCAATTATGTTCCTTGTTATGTTTTCAGGCATTTTTGGATTCGGAAAATCACTATTTCCTTTGGTGTTAAGATGTTAATGTTGTTGTTATCTAAAACAATGGCAAATATGTCTTGCTCTCTTACTAGTTGGTTTGTTGGAAGATCTATGCAATTTATTTAAAATATGATACATATTGAAACTTATGCAGTGGTACATAATATAAGTTGGCATTTTTTTCGTATGATACATATTGAAACTTATGCACTGGTACATAATATACGCTGGCATTTTTTTCGTCTGAAAGAAAAGGAGGCTTTGTGGATCTCACACTAGTAGAATGAAGCACAAAATCATGGCCTTGAGAGGTTGAGGTGGCAACTATAATTTCATGTGGAGGGGGGATGTTAGCAGTGCAAGTAGACAAAAGAACTTGGAAGTCCTGACAATCCTTCAATTATGATGTCTAGTCCCTAGGACCAACAATGCAGAACCATTTGATCTAGATTGCAACGACATGGAGTCCTTTGCATTCACTCTAGCAATCCATCATCGTGGCTCTCGACTCTGTTATCATTTGTGCTTCTCCCTTGTAAGGGATTGTGCTACTTAGGTTTGGACTTTTGTTTCTTATTCCAATCAATTCATATCAAGATTGGCATGCCTTTATGCTCTCATTGCTTTCTCTAGTCTGGATTTAAGGTTTTATCTTTTTGTTCCTCTTCTCGACCTTCTTTTTTATTGCATGGTTTTTCACACTTACCTCCTTGTAAATTTGAACCTCCTTACTTGCCAATTCCTTGTTTCACCGTGTCAACCCCCGTCCCTCTCACCTTTGTGCCACCCCACCTTTGCACTCTTCCCCAAAGACAAACCTTCCTTGCTTACCTTTTTGCCATGGTTCGTCGTAGACTTGTCAATCTTGTGAGAGGATGTTGAGGTAGGTCAGGCAGACGTGGAGATTTGTTCCAGATCACCATATGGAGAGAGAAACCTGAGACTAGATTCTCGATATTGGGACTTCCACCATAGTAAGGACTTATGCTTACATGCAAACAATCAACCTATATTGGCATGTCAAAACTCATGGTTCGTGTGCTTATCGACAAGGCAGACACCCAATAGGAACTCCTCATTTGCATGTCAAAAGTCATGGACAACATGGACATCACTCAACGCAGTTTTTGTTCTACGTTTTGCTCAAAGATATTTTCTTGCCTACTAGTTTATGTAATTTTTTCCATGTCAAGCTCTTTCTTTGTTTTTGGTTTAAACTTTCAAACCCACATATTAGAAACAATGAGGCTAATTTGAAAATTGTGTGTCTATGTTACTAGTTTAGTTTTCCCTAGTGGTAGACTAATAAAGACCATCTATGATGTAATTATGCTTCTTTTCCATTAATATAACAACTTTGATCTTACAAAAAAAACCCAACATACATTGATTAAACAATTTTGGGTTGTTGTGAGACAAGATGAACTATAAGGTATAGGTTATTGATTTTTCTACGCCACTCAAGAATTTGGTTTGAGTCTAAGCTCATGATCACAAACACAATCAAATGACACAACACTTCTTTGCATACCATAATAACATACATTAGTGAATCAACTAGTGCACATGACAATTTTTAAACTTTTTAACTCACTACATGTGATATTACAAAATTTAATACACCATTCTTAGCACTGATGTACTAGGGATCATGGCCCTTACATACAACCATGATACATGAACACAACTAGGGCTTAATGTCAACAACTATGATCACCAATCTACCATGAACAATATACACTTGACCTACTTCTTGGTGCTGCGCATGCACAACCCTTTCAGTGCACGTACCTTGAACACATCTGGCAGGTAGTTTGCCTCCCCATCTGCTAATCACTGCAACTGCATCTTCAACTGTCTAACTTGCCACTATCAACCATCTTGCTACTCCAAGAGTGACTGAGCTTTGGCTCACTGATCTGCCCACTAGTTTCTCTCTTGCTCCGCTAAGATCATCAACTCTTAGGGTCTTTGACTTTTGCCCACTACTAGTCTCTCTTCTTCTCCAAAGATGACCAAACTTATGGTTTCAACCATTTTCCCTCTTATCATTGAGTTTGCTCGATTGTAACCCTTTGAACTAGGGCACAGTACACTGCCTCCTAACAACTCATTTACTCCAATGATCACTGTACACAAGGACTTTAAAGGCTGCCCACTTGTCAAGATTTTGGATGCTCCATAAATTTGCTCCTAGGGAACAACAAATCTGCCCTCACACTATGACAAAATTGTTCTCATATAATCCACTCCTTAACTGTTCTAGGGCTTCCAAGCAATGCCATCTCTTCTGCAATTTGTCTCAAATTGCCTAGAACTAGGGCTCTTCCATGCAACCCACCAACAATGATAAGACACCCCTATATCTTTTTTCTTAGGGCTTCTACTAGCCATTAACAATCCACTAATTCACTATTCTCAGGCTGATCCAATACTATTGTTTAAAACACTAAACAATCCTCATCACCTAACACTTCGTCTCCATGCAAATCACATTTATGCATTGTTTTAGAACCTCCTCCTTATCATTAGTATAATGCGGGTGTTGTTCATAATCTAAGGTCACATTAGGCATTCTTTTAGGTCTTAGCCTCTCCTAAAATCCCTTGCGTAGAGCTGGAACCATGTGGCCTAACTTGGCAAGTAATTTGGGGCTTGAACTGGCCTCCTTTTAGGCTCGATCTCTACCAAAAATGTCTAGAACAGAAACCCTACCATAGGACTATAATTCGGCCCTCCTTAACCCCTCAAACTTGCTTGAAACTATCAACAAAAGACAAAGACTTACTTCAGAATTTTGTCCTCTTTGTTGAGCCTAACTCATCCCTTTTTCCTAGCTAGAGAACTATTGAAAAATGTAACTAGGCTTGGTCTTCATAATTATCATTGTACTTGTATCAGTATGTATTTCATGTAAAAACAAAAAGAAGAAAAAGAGATCATTATTATTATTATTATTTTTCTAGTCAAAACATGTTCTTCATGCTTTTAGGGTTTATTGAGTCAAAAAGAAATTTTGTCATGTGTAAAAGTTCCATTTGGACTATTTGTAAGAGAGAAAATTATATTTTTGAGTCAAAAGAGTCATTTTGTCCTCCACAAGACCGAGTCAAATCTCTTGGACAAGTCAGCCTAGAAAGGTGCATATTTGATCTCCTATTATTGAAGATAGTTGCTTCCCTGCGCCACTAGTGGTTTCAATAATATTTGACCTCATCGATTTCTATGCCAAGAAAAGAGAAAAAGGATCAGTGGAAGACTAAAGAAGAAGAGAAATAGTCAAAGGAGAGAGAGAAAAGGTCAAATAAGGAATTTTTTTTGTTCTTGTGCCCTAATTATGTCACATGTGTGAAGTTTCAGATTTGCAACAAGGCTGAAATTTTCAGAACTATTGTAGGGGTCGAAAATTTAGAGTTTGATTAGATTTGAAGAGAGTTGACCAATGTTGACTTTGTTGGATTCGACTTGGTTGAGAAAGGTTTGGAGGGTTTACATGGTTCTTGTGGGAAGTCTTGGTCTTGGTTTTTGGGTCTTGGATATCTCACTTTGATCTTATTTTATAAGAAGAGGAGTTGTTTGAGTTTTCTCCTTTGTGGGGTTTTTCCTTGGCTTGGAGCCAACATCTTTGTGTTCTTTGTCTCTTGTGATCTTCATGTTTCATATTTTTTCGTAATTGTTTGATGAAGAGAACATAATAAAAGAAATAATAAGCCAACAAACATAAACAAGCAATTATCAAGTACGATAAATCAACCCTAGTTTTATAATATGTTGGTTTCTTAACATGGTATCAGAGCCAAGGTTGAAGGAAGGAAGATTGGAGATCATAATTTATTGGCAAAGGAAACATAGAAGACTTGAAGAACATCATATTTGCAATAACCAATAATGTTGAAGAATATCACTGAAACCACTATCTCTCTCCTTTGACTTTATTAAAGATTTTTGGTTCTCTCATCAACACTCTTGCTCATCAACACAATAAAAACATCTTCTCCTCTCTGATAAGATGAAATCCAAAATAGACCAAAGTTTATTATTTAAAGGGACATGAAGCTTGTCTTTATGGCATCCTAAGAAAAGTACCATGTAAATTCTATGGCATATGAATTCCAAGAGTCAGAAGATGATATTTCAGATGTATATATTCTAACTGAAATATTAGATGCAAAAGAAGAAGAAAATGTTCAAAAAATGAATTTTTGTCCATCATGTTCTGACGAGGATTTTTAAGAAAAAAATCATTACAACGAAGAAAAAAGTGACACTGAAATCACTAATGAAACATCAGAGGATTCAGATGATGAATCTGTAACTACACAGTCAGAACAGTTAGAGAAATTGATACAAAAGGTAAAGCTAATCTCTCAAATGATGTGGCTCAAAATTTTTCATTTTTGTCAAAGTTACCAGGCAATTTAGGAGACCTCATTATGAAAGATCTAGATGTACAGAACAAAAGACTAGATCAAGTTTATTGGGTTGACCTTCTTTTCAGGGTTACAGAGAAAGTTAAATACTTATGCTGGCAGAAGAAGGCGCATGACATCACACCCAGTTCAGATGTCTGCAAAATAATGCTACCATGGACACCTTTCAGAAAGAAGAAGAAAACAAAAAGATATGGTAGATTTAAACCCAAGAGAGTCTCAAATCCAAGAAAGCCTTTTCGTAGATATAAATTTTTGAAGAAAAGATCAAGGCCCAGAAACAACAACTGTTGTTTCATTTGTAAAAAAAGACATTTTGCACGTAAGTGCCCACATAATTCATCTAGTAAGCTTAAAGCATGTATAGATATAGAAGAGTTTAAAGATTATTGGTCAGTTGTAGATTCATAAGATGATATTTCATATGTATATATTCTAACTGAAATATCATATGCAGAAGAAGAAAAAGAAAATGTTCAAAAAATGAATTTTTTTCCATCATGTTCTGACAAGGATTTTTCAGAAGAAAATCATTACAACGAAGAAGAAAGTGACACTGAAATCACTAGTGAAACATCAGAGGATTCAGAGGATGAATCTGTAACTACACAGTCAGAACAGTGAGAGAAATTGATACAAAAAGGTAAGCAACCTCTGTTACCTTTTCCTGAAGTAAATGCTTTTTGCCCCTTTGAGAAAAGAACAACAGCCTCAACCAGTCTTCCACAACTAGAGATTAAAAGAACAGAAGAAAATACATTGTTAAAAAAGATAGTCAAAACTAATAGCCTCATTTATATCCCGGTTCAAGTCCAAGTAAAAAATGAATGGATATCTGTAGATGCATTCATTGATACCGATGGATCTAATAATTTGGCTAGACCATCTTTATTTAAATCTTTGTGGAAACCACTGCAAAATACACTAGTTTCAGAAACCATTGGAGGATCTGTCAGTTTAACTCATTATGTAGACAATATTTATTTGAAAGTTGGAGGGAGTATTGTTAAGATCTCTACAATGCAACATTTTGATCCCTCAGCTAGTTTAATGTTGGGAATGCCATTTTTAAATTCTATGCTTCCAGTAACAATCAGCCAAGATAAGCTGATTATCAATCTGAAAAAGAAAGCTATTTTTGTCCCTAGGTTGTTTATTGCAAACTCAGAAGCCAGACATGAAAATAGCCAGAAAATAATAGGAGCCAGAAAGCCAGTAAAATATTCTGATGATTGGCATGAAGTCTTGCAGTTCTATGAAGCAAGAGCAGAATCTAAAATAAAACAATTGGCATGTATAAATCCCAATTGGTCTACAGAACAAGATGAGATCCAGAAAAGACTTCTAAAAAGTTGCTCGGAAAACCCACAACAGTTTTGGGAAACAGAAAGTCTGATGCAAGAAATTATAACCTTGCATGACAATGGAGTCAAGGGAAAGCTGATTCCTCGCACTCCCTCAGATGAGAAGGAAATAAAGAAACAGATAAAAGAATTGCTACAGATGTAGCTCATTGAGCCAAGCGAATCCCATTACGCTTGCTCTGCATTTCTGGTAAGGAATCATTCTGAGATAGTTAGGGGAAAACCTAGAATGGTGATAAACTATAAACCCCTCAATGCCATCACTCAGAGCTTTAACTATCCATTGCCAAGGCCAGAAACTATAATGCAAAAAATTCAGCATAGCAAGGTATTTAGTAAATTTGACATGAAGTCTGGGTATTATCAGATTCAGATTCAGCCAGAGGACCGGCATAAAACTGCTTTTATTTGTCCAGCCGGATTTTACCAATGGAAGGTTGTTCCCTTCGGTTTGAAAAATGCCCCTGCATTCTTCCAGCGAAGAATGGATTTTATTTTTGCTAAATATGATTTCATTGTTACATATATAGACGATATCCTCATTCATAGTCCAGATGTAAAAACCCATCTAGAGCATTTAGAAATTTTTCTAAAAGAAGTTCAGCAGCATGGTATAGTTTTGTCAGAAAGGAAAATGTCTTTATTCCAAGACAGTATTGATTTTCTGGGAATTAATGTTGTCAATGGTGCAATTCAAATGCAACCTCATGTATTAACCAAATTGACATAGTTTCCAGATGAATTGAAGGATACCAAACAATTCAAATATTGTTAGGAGTTCTGAATTATCTTCACAAGTATATCCCAAATCTGGCAAAGAAAATCGCGCCGATCAGGGAACATCTCAAACAGGGATGGTCACAAGAAGCAACAACAACAGTCAAACAATTGAAAGCAGAATGCCAACAACTGCCAAAACTTCAGCGACCAGGTGATGGTTTGCTTATTCTCCAAACTGATGCTTCTCTGGATTTTTGGGTAGTCGTTCTTTTAGAACGAGGGAGAGAGGTGAAGAAAAACTTTGTGCTTATGCTTTGGGTGAATTTACACCCAGTCAAAAGAATTACTTCATAGTCTAAAAAGAAACATTGGCTATATTCAATGGGATACAACGATTTGAGTTATATCTTACTCCCGTAAAATTCTTGATCAGAACAGATTCTAAGAATTTCAAATATTTTCTATCTACCAAAATATCAAGACAGATTGCAAAGGGAAGAATTCTTGCTTGGCAGATTTGGTTCCAACAGTTTGATTTTGAAGTTGAGTGGATCCCAGGTAATTCAAATTTTCTAACAGATTCATTAACCAGGGATATAAATAAAGCACTCATGACTTGTACAGGTTCATGCTTTACCATTCTAGGTAAAGGTCCATAGGACGATAGTTTTTCTACATTCGTTGACAGATTCAGACTATTTGAAGGACATGCAAGCCACCTCGCAGCAGAAATCAAAAAGGTTGTAGGAATGAGACTGAGGAGAAATACTTGGATACGAAAATGCCAAGCATGGCAATCCAAGAATATAGGTACTTCTCTGGGCCTAGATGATACACTGGTAAAGATATATCCTTTGCCTAATATGAAGGTAAAAATATTTTTTAGAAGTTTATCTGATCTATGGTCTAGCGAATACACTGAGAAAATGATCTGGACCCTCAAAGTTTTGAATTTTTATCAACTTATTGGAGGAGTGGATTTTGCTCTAAGCATTTTCATAGGAGCAAAGCTCTTAGATCTTGAAGAGATTCCTATAAAGCCTGAATTAGGAAAATTTATTTTATCTTTAAGAATTCCCGACATTTTTGAAGAATTGGAAGCCTCTTTCTTACAAAGGTTTGATGAGAATTATGTAGCAAATGATACTTTTCCTCAATACGAGATATTTGAAGGATTCGCTGATTGGGAGATAAAAGAGGGCTTCTGCAGAAAAAATCCAACTACCAGGATATCTCAATGCATTCAACGGACGATGCAATATCTCAGAACTTTCTCATCCCCTTGGGATTTTCACAGCCTCAGATTAAGAGAAAGTATTGATCCCAATCCGTTTGCACAGGTTTTCAGCCATGAAAGGATCGGAGAAATCGAAACCAGTAACAATGAAGAAATGATTAAGCAGCATGCTGGTTGGTTCCATGAATTTGGAAATTTAAAGTTGGCAGAAAAACTACAGATTCTGCAAAAAATGGGTGATTTACAAGGAGAACCCAAAACACTAAAATTTGTGGTTAATCCAAAGGCTTTGGTAACTATCAGTGTTATCTCACCTAATTGGAATAACAATGTCATCCATATAATAAGTTTTATGATTGCAAAAATAATTTGCACATCAATGATTTTCGAATTAGGCTGGCAACACAAGATTTTATGAGTAATAATTGCAAACAATGGGTTTCATATGCAATTGAGAGTCCAGCTAATATGTTTCAAATTTTTAAATGGGAACTCCTAAATGGCATCGAATTGGCAGTGCAAAGATTACCCACAGTAAGAAATGTCTTTAAAGTTTCTTTTCTAGACATCGAGATCAATGCTTTACCTTTTCTTAACAAGTGGGAGAAACAATAAGCCATGTACACACCTCAACAACCGGGCCTCCACAAGATAAAGACAAATACGGAAAAGGGAGAATCTTCAAAAGCAGCATCCAAGAGGACAATAATGTTAGATGAAGATGCCAAAGGAAAAGTAACAGCATCTACTTTCCCAAAAGATTTGACAGATGCTCAGGACCCAGCAGCAGATATCGATGAAGAATACAACCCGCTGATAGAACGGCACTACCAGAAGATACTCGATGAGTACGAGCCAACAGATGGTTCTTCCGATCATGATAATGATTATGATTCAGATAGGAGTCCGATGGGACCATGGTAGAATCTTTAGCTAGAAATGTGATAATGTGGTCACATGTTGTAGCTAAAATCATTGTACTGGAAAAAGTTGAGTAGACACTGTCAGTGAAAGAAATACCGATAGTATAAGAAAGGGTCTGCAGAAGTTCAGGATAATCGCTTGACAGAGAACTCTGAGATCTTTTATTGTAATAAGCTTTATGTATCCTGCTTGTTTTTATTAATATCGAAGCCTATTGGGCCACCTGTCTGAGGACAGTTTCTGTATCCAAAAGAACCTTGCGCTGTAAGGCGAAGGCATTTTGAAGACCCATGGAGAGAGAGGTGGTGTTGCACGCGCATGTTCGGTTGAGGAGAAGTCACCCACCTTAGATCTGCTATTTAGGAAACTTCAAATTTAATCAGAAGTAAGTTCGAATGCACCCAAGTTTTATTCTATTGTCTGCTCGTCTTAATTATTAGTCTCTGTTGATCAATCACCCTCATTTCGGTATCGGAGCCACACCCCATTCCTTGGACCCAATACACTCTATAAGCAGAGCCTAAAGTTAGCCAAGTAGCCTTTGAAAAGCATATTGTTTTACAAGTACTGAGTAAATAAAAGTTGCGTCAGTCAATCTCTAGAATAGATTGTAAGAGTTCAAAATGGCCAACTTCTTAAGATCTTTCTCAACCATAGATAGAAGATCTGTATCTGAAGTAGATAGTAGATCCCTTGAGTCTGACTTGGTAGAACATGAGAAGGTCGAAGACCCGGAAAATTGGAACCCTCCTGCATTAAATTCAAAAGAAATTTATCCAGTACCAATGCTATTCAAATTAACTAAGAAAGCCTATTTTAAAGAAGTTGAGCTCAAGATAAGAATCAAAGGTCCATCTGTACAAATTGTAGGATTAAATTTGTTTTCTGAAGACGAAATTAGAAAGTTTAGAAAATATGTTGCTGAAAAGAGATTTTTCTATTTGCACTTTGGGGGAATTAGAATTGGACTAGCCCCATTATTCCGTCATGGCCTTAACACTCCCTGTATAGCCGAACTTTTCGATACCAGGCACAATATATATGAACATGCCCGAATAGGAACTATACTTGGGAATCTATCCTCGAGATGTCAACATGGCACTATCTATCCAGATTATGCCATTAGTTTGTCTGATATTCATCTCAAAGATTGTTGGAAAGCCTTGATTGGAGTACAAGGTCTAGAAATGGTTGAAGACAGTGAATATTTGTCTATGATAGTCCAAACCTCATTTCAGTTAACGAATACTGTACATCCTAGGTTAAGACAGCCAGTGTTAAAAGATTGTTTCATTTGTCAAAAAGGACATTTTGCACGTAAGTGCCCACATAATTCATCTAGTAAGCTTAAAGCATGTATAGATATAGAAGAGTTTAAAGATGATTGGTCAGTTGTAGATTCAGAAGATGATATTTCAGATGTATATATTCTAACTGAAATATCAAATGCAGAAGAAGAAGAAGAAAATGTTCAAAAAATGAATTTTTTTCCATCATGTTCTGACGAGGATTTTTCAGAAGAAAATCATTACAACGAAGAAGAAAGTGACACTGAAATCACTAGTGAAACATCAGAGGATTCGGATGATGAATCTGTAACTACACAACCAGAACAATCAAAGAAATTGATACAAAAAGGTAAGACGCCTCTGTTACCTTTTCCTAAAGTAAATGCTTTTTGCCCCTTTGAGAAAAGAACAACAGCCTTAACCAGTCTTCCACAACCAGAGATTAAAAGAACAGAATAAAATAGATTGTTAAAAAAGATAGTCAAAACTAATAGCCTCATTTATAACCTGGTTCAAGTCCAAGTAAAAAATGAATGGATATCTGTAGATGCATTCATTGATACCGGTGGATCTAATAATTTGGCTAGACCATCTTTATTTAAATCTCTATGGAAACCACTGCAAAATATACTGGTTTCAGAAACCATTGGAGGATCTGTCAGTTTAACTCATTATGTAGACAATATTTCTTTGAAAGTTGGAGGGAGTATTGTTAAGATCTCTGCAATACAACATTTTGATCCCTTAGCTAGTTTAATGTTGGGAATGCCATTTTTAAATTATGTGCTTCCAGTAACAATCAGCCAAGATAAGCTGATTATCAATCTGAAAAAGAAAGCTATTTCTGTCCCTAGGTTGTTTATTGCAAACTCAGAAGCCAGACATGAAAATAGCCAGAAAAGAATAGGAGCCAGAAAGCCAGTAAAAGATTCTGATGATTGGCAGGAAGTCCTGCAGTTCTATGAAGCAAGAGCAGAATCTAAAATAAAAAAATTGGCATGTATAAATCCCAATTTGTCTACAAAACAAGATGAGATCCACAAAAGACTTCTAAAAATTTGCTCGGAAAACCCACAACGGTTTTGGGAAACAGAAAGTCCGATGCAAGAAATTATAACCTTGCATGACAATGGAGTCAAGGGAAAGTTGAGTCCCTGCACTCCCTCAGATGAGCAGGAAATAAAGAAACGAATAAAAGGATTGCTACAGATGCAACTCATTGAGCCAAGCGAATCCCATTATGCTTGCACTGCGTTTTTTGTAAGGAATCATTCTGAGATAGGGGAAAACCTAGAATGGTGATAAACTATAAACCCCTCAATGCCATCACTCAGAAATTTAACTATCCATTGCCAAGGCCAAAAACTATAATGCAAAAAATTCAGCATAGCAAGGTATTTAGTAAATTTGACATGAAGTCTGGGTACTATCAGATTCAGATTTAGCTAGAGGACCGGCATAAAACTGCTTTTATTTGTCCAGCCGGATTTTACCAATGGAAGGTTGTTCCCTTCGGTTTGAAAAAGGCCCCTGCATTCTTCCAGCGAAGAATGGATTTATTTTTGCTAAATATGATTTCATTGTTACATATATAGACGATATCCTCATTCATAGTCCAGATGTAAAAACCCATCTAGAGCATTTAGAAATTTTTCTAAAATAAGTTCAGTAGCATGGTATAGTTTTAGTTTTGTCACAAAGGAAAATGTCTTTATTCCAAGACAGTATTGATTTTCAGGGAATTAATGTTGTCAATGGTGCAATTCAAATGCAACCTCATGTATTAACCAAATTGACATAGTTTCCAGATGAATTGAAGGATACCAAAACAATTCAAAGATTGTTAGGAGTTCTGAATTATCTTCACAAGTATATCCCAAATCTGATAGAGAAAACAACGCCAATCAGGGAACATATCAAATAGGGATGGTCACAAGAAGCAACAAAAACAGTCAAACAATTGAAAGAAGAATGCCAAAAACTGCCAAAACTTCAGCCACCAAGTGATGGTTTGCTTATTCTCCAAACTGATGCTTCTCTAGATTTTTGGGCAGCCGTTCTTTTAGAACGAAGGGAGAAAGGTGAAGAAAAACTTTGTGCTTATGCTTCGGGTGAATTTACACCCAGTCAAAAGAATTACTTCATAGCCGAAAAAGAAACATTGGCTATATTCAACGGGATACAACGATTTGAGTTATATCTTACTCCCGTAAAATTCTTGATCAGAACAGACTCCAAGAATTTCAAATATTTTCTATCTGCCAAAATATCAAGACAGATTGCAAAGGGAAGAATTCTTGCTTGGCAGATTTGGTTCCAACAATTTGATTTTGAAGTTGAGTGGATCCCAGGTAATTCAAATTTTCTAACAGATTCATTAACCAGGGATATGAATAAAGCATTCATGACTTGTACAGGTTCATGCTTTACCATTCCAGGTAAAGGTCCACAGGACGATAGTTTTTCTACATTCGTTGACAGATTCAGACTATTTGAAGGACATGCAAGCCACCTCGCAGCAGAAATCAAAAGGGTTGTAGGAATGAGACTGAGGAGAAATACTTGGATACGAAAATGCCAAGCATGGCAATCCAAGAATATAGGTACTTCTCTAGGCCTAGATGATACACTGGTAAAGATATATCCTTTGCCTAATATGAAGGTAAAAATCTTTTTTAGAAGTTTATCTGATCTATGGTCTAGCGAATACACTGACAAAATGATCTGGACCCTCAAAGTTTTGAATTTTTATCAACTTATTGGAGGAGTGGATTTTGCTCTCAGCATTTTCACAGGATCAAAGCTCTTAGATCTTGAAGAGATTCCTATAAAGCCTGACTTAGGAAAATTTATTTTATCTTTAAGAATTCCCGACATTTTTGAAGAATTGGAAGCCTCTTTCTTACAAAGGTTTGATGAGAATTATGCAACAAATGATACTTTTCCTCAATACGAGATATTTGAAGGATTTGCTGATTGGGAGATAAAAGAGGGCTTCTGCAGAAAAAAGCTAACTACCAGGATATCTCAGTGCATTCAACGGACGATGCAATATCTCAGAACTTTCTCATCCCCTTGGGATTTTCACAGCCTCAGATTAAGAGAAAGTATTGATCCCAATCCGTTTGCACAAGTTTTCAACCATGAAAGGATCGGAGAAATTGAAACCAACAACAATGAAGAAATGATTAAGCAGCATGCTGGTTGGTTCCATGGATTTGGAAATTTAAAGGTGGTAGAAAAACGACAGATTCTGCAAAAAATGGGTGATTTACAAGGAGAACCCAAAGCACTAAAATTTGTGGTTAATCAAAAGGCTTTGGTGACTATCAGTGTTATCTCACCTAATTGGAATAACAATGTCATCCATATAATAAGTTTGATGATTTCAAAAAGAATCTGCATATCAATGATTTTCGAATTAGGCTGGCAACACAAAGACTTTATGAGTAATAATTGCAAACAATGGGTTTCATATGCAATCGAGAGTTCAATTAATATGTTTCAAATTTTTAAATGGGAACTCCTAAATGGCATCGAATTGGCAGTGCAAAGATCACCCACAGTAAGAAATGTCTTTAAAGATTCTTTTCTAGACATCGATATCGGTGCTTTACCTTTTCTTAATAAGTGGGAGGAACAAGAAGCCATGTACACACCTCAGCAACCGGGCCTCCACAAGATAAAGACAAATACGGAAAAGGGAGAATCTTCAAAAGCAAAATCCAGGAGGATAATAATGTTAGATGAAGATGCCAAAGGAAAAGTAACAACATCTACTTTCCCAGAAGATTTGACAGATGCTCAGGACCCAGCAGCAGATATCGATGAAGAATACAACCGGCTGATAGAATACCACTACCAAAGGATACTCGATGAGTACGATCCAGCACATGGTTCTTCCAATCATGATAATGATTATGATTCAGATAGGAGTCCGATGGGACCATGGTAGAATCTTTAGCTATCAATGTGATAATGTGGTCACATGTTGTAGCTAAAGTCATTGTACTGGAAAAAGTTGAGTAGACACCGTCGGTGAAAGAAATACCGACAGGACCCTCATTAATTTCCGCTTTTACGTCATCTTTGAGCTAGGATTAGATTCTCTAGGAAGTCTATATAAGAAAGGGTCTGCAAAAGTTCAGGATCATCGCTTGACAGAGAACTCTGAGATATTTTATTGTAATAAGCTTTATGTATCTTGCTTGTTTTTATTAATATCGAAGCCCACTGGGTTGCCTGTCTGAGGACAGTTTCTGTATCCAAAAGAACCTTGAGCTGTAAGGCGAAGACGTTTTGAAGACTCGTGGAGAGAGAGGTCGTGTTGCGCGCGCATGTTCGGTTGAGGAGAAGTCACCCACCTCAGATCTGTTGTTTAGGAAACTTCGAATTTAATCAGAAGTAAGTTTGAATGCACCCAAGCTTTATTCTATTTTCTGCTCGTCTTAATTATTAGTCTCTGTTGATCGAACACCCTCAAATTTGTTTTCTGAAGATGAAATTATAAAGTTTAGAAAATATGTTGCTGAAAAGATATTTTTCTATTTGCACTTTGGGGGAATTAGAATTGGACTAGCCCCATTATTCCGTCATGGCCTTAACACTCCCTGTATAGCCGAACTTTTTGATACCAGGCAAAATATATATGAGCATGCCCGAATAGGAACTATACTTGGGAATCTATCCTCGGGATGTCAACATGGCACTATCTATCCAGATTATGACATTAGTTTGTCTAATATTCATCTCAAAGATTGTTGGAAAGCCTTGATTGGAGTACAAGGTCTAGAAATTGTTGAAGACAGTGAATATTTGTTTGTGATAGTCCAAACCTCATTTCAGTTAATGAATACTGTACATCCTAAGTTAAGACAGCCAATGTTAAAAGATTGTGTTGCTGTAGGAGTAAGCAATGCACATGTAGAAGGTTTTCATTATGACAAAGAAGCTTTTCCTAATGACTGGTACATTCAATATAAGTCTCTGGCAGCTACAGAGGGCTCAAATAGCATGTTTAAAAGAATGTCTGTATCTGATGGTTGTGTTAGAATAATTCCAAACAGACCAAGAATACCACGGCCGATAGTTATGCCAGAAAAACATGTACTACCAGCAATCTCAGAAAATGAACCAACTCTTGTCAGTGGAAGAAGATATTTCTATCGCCATATTCCTACACCAGAGGAGCCTAGTTCTTCCACCAGTACACCGCTGTCTACAAACCAGTTGTATATACCAGAAGAAAAATCGTTCTTTGTTGTAAATAAAATGTTCAGAACATATGTTAGTACTACTCCACCTGTAGAAGAATTTCAGTTTGCAAATCATAGATTTGTAAAAGGAGGAAAGTGGCCGCCTAAAACAAAGTTTAGTACTTCTTCATCCAATACCAGACAACCACCCACAAGAGTTGAATGTGCCCCATTACTAGAATAGAATTCACAGAATCCAGATGACATGGACCAAGTATACCAGATAGGAAACTATCTATCAACTTGGTATGATCACGCAAAAGATGTTCTAGATGACCTAGACAAATAGGCTGATATGATAAATGCTAATCTCAAATTGCTCTATGACAAGCAACAATTAGAGAAGCTTGAAAATGAAGAAAGGAGAAGAAGAAGACATAAGAAAAAGGCCAAACAAATTCCAAAGTTTTATATAGATATGAGTGCACCCAATTATTGGGATCTAGAAGAAGAAGAGGCAAAAGAAGTAGTAACTGCAACTAGTGCAGAAGAGGGTACTTCTAAGGACACTGGAAAGCTAACCAATGAAAGAGAGACATACAAAACTGATAAACCTTTTGAGTCAAAGAAAGAAGTCATGACCCTTGAACAAGCTGCCTCTAAATTTCCTTCTTTCATTTTGCCATCTATAAATAATCAAAATAAGGCACACATCTTGAAAGAAGTCAATAAATACCCTCGAGTTGAAAAAAGACCTGTATGCAGCCAATACTAGTGGCTACATCTTAGATCTAGATAATTCTTCAAACCCTGGAGAATCAATCCGGATCTGGATAGGAGCTTTGTATCAAATGCAGGTTACTACAAAATTGGATAATGTATCCATCATGGTCCTAGCAGAAAAACGTATGACTGGTATAGTCTATGATTGGTGGATGGGACCATCAGAAGCAGAAATAAGAGTCGTCATGGAAGTTGGGCTGTCCACATTGGCATTATTGTTAAAGACACAGTTCGTGCCAGAACCAGTTGATGAGAAGAAGGAATTAATAACAGATCTTAGTCGGATGGAATTAAAAGATCTGAAACATCTTGATCAATTCAGTAAAGAGATGATATGAAAAGGGATTTTTCTATTTTCACTTTGGGGGAATTAGAATTGGACTAGCCCCATTATTCCGTCATGGCCTTAACACTCCCTGTATAGCAGAACTTTTTGATACAAGGCACAATATATATGATCATGCCCGAATAGGAACTATACTTGGAAATCTATCCTCGGGATGTCAACATGGCACTATCTATCCAGATTATGCCATTAGTTTGTCTGATATTCATCTCAAAGATTGTTGGAAAGCCTTGATTGGAGTACAAGGTCTAGAAATGGTTGAAGACAGTGAATATTTGTCTGTGATAGTCCAAACCTCATTTCAGTTAACAAATACTGTACATCCTAAGTTAAGACAGCCAGTGTTAAAAGATTGTGTTGCTGTAGGAGTAAGCAATGCACAGGTAGAAGGTGTTCATTATGACAAAGAAGCTTTGCCTAATGACTGGTACATTCAATATAAGTCTCTGGCAGCTACAGAGGGCTCAAATAGCATGCTTAAAAGAATGTCTGTATCTGATGGTTGTGTTAGAATAATTCCAAACAGACCAAGAATACCACGACCGATAGTTATGCCAGAAAAACATGTACTTAGACCAACAATCTCAGAAAATGAACCAACTCTTGTCAGTGGAAGAAGATATTTCTATCGCCATATTCCTACACCAGAGGAGCCTAGTTCTTCCACCAGTACACTGATGTCTACAAACCAGTTGTATATACAAGAAGAAAAACCGTTCTTTGCTGTAAATAAAATGTTCAAGACATATGTTAGTACTACTCCACCTGTAGAAGAATTTCAGTTTGCAAATCGTAGATTTGTAAAAGGAGGAAAGTGGCCGCCTAAAAAAAAGTTTAGTACTTCTTCATCCAATACCAGACAGCCACCCACAAGAGCTGAATGTGCCCCATTACTAGAACAGAATTCGCAGAATCCAAATGACATGGACCAAGTATACCAGATAGGAAACTATCTAACAACTTGGTATGCTCACGCAGAATATGTTCTAGATGACCTAGGCAAACAATGTCATCTGATAAATGCTAATCTCAAATTTCTCTATGACGAGCAACAATTAGAGAAGCTTGAAAAGGAAGAAAGGAGAAGAAGAAGACATAGGAAAAAGGCCAAACAAATTCCAAAGTTTCATATAGAGATGAGTGCACCCAATTGTTGGGATCTAGAAGAAGAAGAAGACGCAAAAGAAACAGTAACTGCAACTAGTGCAGAAGAGGGTACTTCTAAGGACACTGGAAAGCTAACCAATGAAAGAAAGATATAAAAAACTGATAAACCTTTTGAAGCAAAGAAAGAAGTCATGACCCCTGAACAAGCTGCCTCTAAATTTCCTTCTTTCATTTTGCCATCTATAAATAATCAGAATAAGGCAGACATCTTGAAAGAAGTCAATAAATACCCTCGAGTTGAAGAAGACCTGTATGCAGCCAATACTAGTGGCTACATCTTAGATCTAGATAATTCTTCAAACCCTGGAGAATCAATCCCGATCTGGATATGAGCTTTGTATCAAATGCAAGTTACTAAAAAATTGGATAATGTATCCATCATGGTCCTAGCAGAAAAACATGTGACTAGTATAGTCTATGATTGGTGGATGGGACCATCAGAAGCAGAAAGAAGAGCCGTCATGGAAGCCGGACTGTCCACATTGGAATTATTGTTAAAGACACAGTTCGTGCCAGAACCAGTTGATGAGAAGAAGCAATTAATAACAGATCTTAGTTGGATGGAATTAAAAGATCTGAAATATCTTGATCAATTCAGTAAAGATTTCATGGCTAAGGTTTTTAAAGCTAATCTCTCAAATGATGTGGCTCAAAAAATTTCATTTTTGTCAAAGTTACCAGGCAATCTAGGAGACCTCATTATGAAAGATCTAGATGTATAGAACAAAAGACTAGATCAAGTTTATTGGGTTGACCTTCTTTTCAGGGTTACAGAGAAAGTTAAATACTTATGCTAGCAGAAGAAGGCACATGACATCACACCCAGTTCAGATGTCTGCAAAATAATGCTACCATGGACACCTTTCAGAAAGAAGAAGAAAACAAAAAGGTATGGTAGATTTAAACCCAAGAGAGTCTCAAATCCAAGAAAGCCTTTTCGTAGATATAAATTTTTGAAGAAAAGATCAAGACCCAGAAACAACAACTATTGTTTCATTTGTAAAAAAGAAGGACATTTTGCACGTAAGTGCCCACATAATTCATCTAGTAAGCTTAAAGCATGTATAGATATAGAAGAGTTTAAAGATGATTGGTCAGTTTTAGATTCAGAAGATGATATTTCATATGTATATATTCTAATTGAAATATCAGATGCGGAAGAAGAAGAAGAAAATGTTCAAAAAATGAATTTTTGTCCATCATGTTCTGACAAGGATTTTTCAGAAGAAAATCATTACAGCAAAGAAGAAAGTGACACTAAAATCACTAGTGAAACATCAGAGGATTTAGATGATGAATCTGTAACTACACAGTCAGAACAGTCAGAGAAATTAAATACAAAAAGGTAAGACGCCTTTGTTACCTTTTCCTGAAGTAAATTCTTTTTGCCCCTTTGGGAAAAGAACAACAACCTCAACCAGTGTTCCACAACCAGAGATTGAAAGAACAGTAGAAAATACATTGTTAAAAAAGATAGTCAAAACTAATAGCCTCATTTATATCCCGGTTCAAGTCCAAGTAAAAAATGAATGGATATCTGTAGATGCATTCATTGATACCGGTGGATCTAATAATTGGCTAGACCATCTTTATTTAAATCTCTATGGAAACTACTACAAAATATACTGGTTTCAGAAACCATTGGAGGATCTGTCAGTTTAACTCATTATGTAGACAATATTTCTTTGAAAGTTGGAAGGAGTATTGTTAAGATCTCTGCAATACAACATTTTGATCCCTCAGCTAGTTTAATGTTGGGAATGCCATTTTTAAATTATGTGCTTCCAGTAACAATCAGCCAAGATAAGATGATTATCAATTTGAAAAAGAAAGCTATTTTTGTCCCTAGGTTGTTTATTGAAAACTAAGAAGCCAGACATGAAAATAGCCAGAAAATAATAGGAGCCAGAAAGCCAGTAAAAGATTCTAATGATTGGCAGGAAGTCCTGCAGTTCTATGAAGCAAGAGCAGAATCTAAAATAAAACAATTGGCATGTATAAATCCCAATTGGTCTACAAAACAAGATGAGATCCACAAAAGACTTCTAAAAAGTTGCTCGGAAAAACCACAACAGTTTTGGGAAACAGAAAGTCCGATGCAAGAAATTATAACCTTGCGTGACAATGGAGTCAAGTGAAAGCTGATTCCCTACACTCCCTCAGATGAGCAGGAAATAAAGAAACAGATAAAAGAATTACTATAGATGCAGCTCATTGAGCCAAGCGAATCCCATTATGCTTGCTCTGCGTTTCTGGTAAGGAATCATTCTGAGATAGTTAGGGGAAAACCTAGAATGGTGATAAACTATAAACCCCTCAATGCCATCACTCAGAGCTTTAACTATCCATTGCCAAGGCTAGAAACTATAATGCAAAAAATTCAGCATACCAAGGTATTTAGTAAATTTGACATGAAGTCTGGGTATTATGAGATTCAGATTCAGCCAGAGGACCGACATAAAACTGCTTTTATTTGTCCAGCCAGATTTTACCAATGGAAGGTTGTTCCCTTCAGTTTGAAAAAATGCCCCTGCAATCTTCCAACAAAGAATGGATTTTATTTTTGCTAAATATGATTTCATTTTTACATATATAGAAGATATCCTCATTCGTAGTCCAGATGTAAAAACCCATCTAGAGCATTTAGAAATTTTTCTAAAAGAAGTTCAGCAGCATGGTATAGTTTTGTCGAAAAGGAAAATGTCTTTATTCCAAGACAGTATTGATTTTCTGGGAATTAATGTTGTCAATGGTGCAATTCAAATGCAACCTCATGTATTAACCAAATTGACACAGTTTCCAGATGAATTGAAGGATACCAAAACAATTCAAAGATTGCTAGGAGTTCTGAATTATCTTCATAAGTATATCCCAAATCTGATAGAGAAAACATCGCTGATCAAGAAACATATCAAACAGGGATGGTCACAAGAAGCAACAGCAGTAGTCGAACAATTGAAAGCAGAATGCCAACAACTGCCAAAACTTCAGCCACCATGTGATGGTTTGCTTATTCTCCAAACTGATGCTTCTCTAGATTTTTGGGCAGCCGTTCTTTTAGAACGAAGGGAGAAAGGTGAAGAAAAAATTTGTGCTTATGCTTTAGGTGAATTTACACCCAGTCAAAAGAATTACTTCATAGCCGAAAAAGAAACATTGGCTATATTCAATGGGATACAACGATTTGAGTTATATCTTACTCCCGTACAATTCTTGATCAGAACACACTCCAGGAATTTCAAATATTTTCTATCTGCCAAAATATCAAGACAGATTGCAAATGGAAGAATTCTTGCTTGGAAGATTTGGTTCCAACAGTTTGATTTTGAAGTTGAGTGGATCCCAGGTAATTCAAATTTTCTAACAGATTCATTAACTAGGGATATGAATAACGCATTCATGACTTGTACAGGTTCATGCTTTACCATTCTATGTAAAGGTCCACAGGACGATAGTTTTTCTACATTCGTTGACAGATTCAGACTATTTGAAGGACATGCAAGCCACCTCGCAGCAGAAATCAAAAAGGTTGTAGGAATGAGACTGAGGAGAAATACTTGGATACGAAAATGCCAAGCATGGAAATCCAAGAATATAGGTACTTCTTTGGGCCTAGATGATACACTAGTAAAGATATATCCTTTTCCTAATATGAAGGTAAAAATCTTTTTTAGAAGTTTATCTGATCTATGGTCTAGCGAATACACTGACAAAATGATCTGGACCCTCAAAGTTTTGAATTTTTATCAACTTATTGGAGGAGTGGATTTTGCTCTCAGCATTTTCACAGGAGCAAAGCTCTTAGATCTTGAAGAGATTCCTATAAAACCTGAATTAGGAAAATTTATTTTATCTTTAAGAATTCCCGACATTTTTGAAGAATTGGAAGCCTCTTTCTTACAAAGGTTTGATGAGAATTATGCAGCAAATGATACTTTTCCTCAATACGAGATATTTGAAGGATTTGCTGATTGGGAGATAAAAGAGGGCTTCTGCAGAAAAAAGCCAACTACCAGGATATCTCAGTGCATTCAACAGACGATGCAATATCTCAGAACTTTCTCATCCCCTTGGGATTTTCACAGCCTCAGATTAAGAGAAAGTATTGATCCCAATCCGTTTGCACGAGTTTTCAGCCATGAAAGGATCGGAGAAATCAAAACCAACAACAATGAAGAAATGATTAAGCAGCATGTTGGTTGGTTCCATGAATTTGGAAATTTAAAGCTGGCAGAAAAACTACAGATTCTGCAAAAAATCGGTGATTTACAATGAGAACCCAAAGCACTAAAATTTGTGGTTAATCAAAAGGCTTTGGTAACTATCAGTGTTATCTCACCTAATTGGAATAATAATGTTATCCATATAATAAGTTTGATGATTTCAAAAATAATCTGCACATCAATGATTTTCGAATTAGGCTGGCAACACAAAGACTTTATGAGTAATAATTGTAAACAATGGGTTTCATATGCAATCGAGAGTTCAACTAATATGTTTCAAATTTTTAAATGGGAACTCCTAAATGGCATCGAATTGGTAGTGCAAAGATCACCCACAGTAAGAAATGTCTTTAAAGATTCTTTTCTAGACATCGAGATCAGTGCTTTACCTTTTCTTAACAAGTGGGAGAAACAAGAAGCCATGTACACACCTCAGCAACCGAGCCTCCACAAGATAAAGACAAATACGGAAAAGGGAGAATCTTCAAAAGCAGCATCTAGGAGGACAATAATGTTAGATGAAGATGCCAAAGGAAAAGTAACAACATCTACTTTCCCAGAAGATTTGACAGATGCTCAGGACCCAGCAGCAGATATCGATGAAGAATACAATTGGCTGATAGAACGCCACTACCAGAAGATACTCGATGAGTACGAGCCAGCACATGGTTCTTCCGATCATGATAATGATTATGATTCAGATAGGAGTCCGATGGGACCATGGTAGAATCTTTAGCTAGCAATGTGATAATGTGGTCACGTGTTGTAGCTAAAATCATTTTACTGGAAAAAGTTGAGTAGACACCATCGGTGAAAGAAATACCGACAGGACCCTCAATAATTTCCTCTTTTACATCATCTCTTAGCTAGGATTAGATTCTCTAGGAAGTCTATATAAGAAAGGGTCTGTAGAAGTTCAGGATCATCGCTTGACAGTGAACTCTGAGATCTTTTATTGTAATGATCTTTATGTATCCTGCTTGTTTTTATTAATATCGAAGCCTACTGGGCCACCTGTCTGAGGATAGTTTCTGTATCCAAAAGAACCTTGAGCTGTAAGGCGAAGGCGTTTTGAAGACCTGTGGAGAGAGAGGTCGTGTTGCGTGCGCATGTTCGGTTGAGGAGAAGTCATCCACCTCAGATCTGCTGTTTAGGAAACTTCGAATTTAATCAGAAGTAAGTTCGAATGCACCCAAGCTTTATTCTATTGTCTGCTCGTCTTAATTATTAGTCTCTATTGATCGATCACCCTCATTTTACAATACCTATGTGATGTGAAGGGCTAGAAAAGAGACCTATAATACATGCAAAGTTTTGTGACATTTACTATTTCTTCGAGAAAGTATGAAACTAAAAGGATAATACATGAGGAAGTATTATTCAATTCACCCATCACTAAAGTATAATCTGGACAAAGTATTCTCGCTCAAATCAAAAGGAGAAGTATTATCTCTTAAACAATCTGATATATATAAAGATTGACGGGATAAGTTTTCAGAAATATAGAAGCAGTGAAGATTATAAAATGGTATGAGCCACAATAGTATTAGTTATATGAAGAATACTATTTTGTGGAAAGACATACCTCTGACATTACTGGGCTCATTATAAATCTAAACTATGCACTATATCATGTTAAATTCAAATTGTGACCAAATTGAGCATCCTTATGAAGTGTCCAAAATTTGAGCAACATGAGAAGGTTAAAAGAAGGTATCTTCTTGCTCTACAAATCAAAGGCATGTTTTTTGACATTCGACTACAATTGGAATTTACCATATAGGCAAGATTAGGGGGAATATAGTTTTGCGGTTATTTCTGGTGACATACACAAAGGTCACCTTTGTGTGGATGCAATCTATAAAATACATTGATATTACATAATGAAAAGACGAGACCTTGTTTGGTAAAAAAAAGAATTATTTTTATGACTTGAAGATATCCAAATCTACTCCTGTAGTAAGAGGTCCAAATCATATAAATTATCTACATGGCAAGTATCACTAAGAATATTACTAATGATGAAGTATGCGCATAAGTATAACTAAATATTATGTGGAGAAAGGTTTGAAGCCTATGACATGTTACATGTGTAATTGAGATATGAATCAATCAATAAATGTGATAGAAGAACCAAAATTCTATGCATATATATTACATCCTCAATAATTCATTGGAGTACATGGTGGAAGGAAAAAAGCCATATGAATCATCTCTAAGGCATGAAGATATACAAAGCAACATGTTCCTGTGACATTCATGGCAACATACCCGAGTTTATTATATTACCATTACTACCACAATGGACAAGGTATCTAGAGAATAGAATTATGGCAACTTGTGTCTAGAAAAATACATAAGACAACTCTCCTGAAGATCGAAACCGTCATGAATTCATCTCCTTGGTTTGTATCCTAGTTTGAAGACCAAGACGTTGGAGCTCTAGGGATGGATTGTGATTTGAAGGTTATCTATGTGACACTAGTACATGAAGCAGACACATTACCTAGATCTCCTTCCTATAGATAATAGAAGAACGATTGAAATTAATAAAGCCAACTTGTTTGAAAGTAACTAAGACAAAGCAAGCAACTCGACGAATTTTTTGTGGTTGAAAAAGTTGAGGCACCTTTTTATGAATAAAGTTGACTCTTGACAATTTAAGACAAGTCAAAGGACTAGATCCTTGTAAAGAAAAATGTAAGGTTGTAGAGGTATGTATAATTTTTGTGCATTTATGATCTATTTTGTTCACTAGGTCATGATGATGATCACTTAAAAGAAAAAGGGTCTACATAAATATATATTAGAGACCATGACATATACGATATTTTTGATAATAGTTCATTGCATATGAGGACTAGGTCTTGTGAGCAAGAAATGAAATAGATAAAAGGCATGTCAATAATATCATTAGGGTTTACTGTTGCTATTTTGTCTATGCACTTCTCCCTTTTGTTTTTTCATAGTCTTCTAACAAAGATTGCAGGTCAAGATAAGATCTATCTAAGCTTGATTGACAACTATAAATTTTGTAAAAACATAGCAAAGCACGAAGACAAGAAGAAAGAAGTTTGAAGTATGCTCCAAAACATGTCAATCGGATAGAAACATGAATAATTCTACATATCTCACTAGAAAGAGGAGGATGTTAAGAGATTCATGAATAGATACAATACTACTTGAAGTTTCGCAGAAAATCCAAATAAGTTTATGATCAAAAGGAGAAAAATGACAAATCAATGAGAAGACCCTTTGGTAAGAAGATGAAGCTTTTTAATATCATTGTACTAACAAATGATTGGTTCGATCCAAGAATAAATTGATTGACAATACTAATGATGATTAGAAGCTGATATAATTTCTTGGAAAAACAAAAAAGCATAATCCTATTGCAGAATGAAGAAAGAAGATGTGAAGAGAGTTTGCTCCATAAGGTGTTTGAAGAACTATTTGACGACAAGTTGAAGCTACATGAGGATTGACAAAGAACTAGGAAGGTCAAAGGTCATTATGATGTGATGTAGATAGGAGCCAAGCAGCTACATCAGATCTCATCAAATAGTTGATGCTTTGATGAATATTTTTGATACAAGCTTAAGCTTGTGGTTGTTCCTCCTTGTTTGAGAGACAATGAGGATTTCCTCCCTGGAATAGAGGGAGTGAGAGAGGACATCACATTATCTATGTGTCATGCACTATGGCAAAGACTAATAGCCATAAGCCTGGTGAGTAGGGAGAATGGAGGATTAGATAAGCATCTAGGACCAATACTTCTGTTAGAAATACTGAGAGGAGGGTGAATCAATATTTCTTAGCAATTAACACTTTTTAATATTTTTTTCAGAGAATTAGTTAATCTTCATTTATTATTATTGTTCTTCTTCAGATGAATATAAACAATAATCAACAATAGACAACACCACACAACAATGCAGAAAGATAAAACAGAGGACATATATTTTTAAGTGGAAAATCCCCTCTGGGTCAAAAAATCACCAAACGCTTCTTTAGTATCTGTCTTCTCCCTATTAAAAAAAATGATTACATCAAAAGGACGCCCCAACGCCCTATAGATCAAACCACAACTTGATGAGTACCCCAACACTTTGTTCACCAACTGCTGTCGGAAACGATGCTTTGCTTCCCTGTTAGTTTATAATCCACAACTGAATGGACGCCACAACACCTTGTAAAAGCCAAAATTTGTCATAGTACCACCCTCCCACCTTGAAGTGTTCTCAGGCCACAACCTGAAAGTGACTCCAATCACCCAAAAGAGTCGGTACATCACGTTTCATAATTTTCACACTAGATCCTCTGTATTATGAACCAATGTAGAATAACTTTAAGAAATATGTAGAATAAATGACGAATCCTGGTAGTCACTAGTCATTATACAATACTGCTCAAATTGATCACTACACAATATTACTCAAAAAACCTCATAGCCAATGTTGCCTAGTCAACTAGCCACTGCAAAAGTTGACCACTGTACAACCTGTTATAGTTGACCACTGCCACTTCTCAACTACACACCACTGTAATTGCTCAAATGCACACAAATAGATGAGTTTTCACAAACAAACAAACTGACTACCAGCTACATGTCACTGTGTTGCATTGTTCACGAATGAATAAGCATCAAAGTTCATGAAGTATTCAACACATCATTCTACTGCACTGTACCAAACTGCTCATAATGCTGCATACATCTGGCACTGCTATCAAATAATGTCACAAACCTAGGTGCCTCGGGTCATCCCTATGACCCACTACCAATGATGTCAAGCTTTGTCAAAAGAAAGCTACCAACATATTTCTTTTTCACTTATGCTAAGATGGTCAAGCCCCACTATCCATCTTCATGTCAACAAGCTTTGCATTTCCCTCAAAGACCTGCTACCATGTAAAGTTATGTCATTATGATAATACACCTTCTAAGCCATTACTACAAATCCCTAATTCATCACTAGTACAAATTCCTAGATTATCATTGTCACGGGTCTATGTACTGCAATCTATGGTTCAAGTCAAAGTCAAGGTGCATCACTATCATATAGTGTCACAATCAAGTAAAGTCAAAGTCAAGTATCTCATCATAGAATTCTCACTATATCAATCAATGTTTCACATCATCCAAATGTCAAGTTTCTATGCAGTTAGTTCAATCATCACTATTATACTAAGAGTTATACCCAACATCAGGTCAAATCACATTTATTAATAAATCTCATCATATACCTAGTTTTTGCATCCTAATCATTGTTCACTATAGTTGTTAAGTTACAATATCATTGTGTCAATGTGTGTCAAGTCAATCAACTCATATGATGTCATTGTCGCAGTCATTTTATTTCACTATTCAATGTATCAAGTCACTAAATGTGTGTCAGTTCACCAAAGATTTGCTATCACTATTCATATATCATTAAGTCAAGATTCAAACATAAATCTGCCACATTAATTTGGTTCTAGGTCACTGTATAATTCATTAGATATATATATATATATATATATATATATATATATATATATATATATATATATATATATATATATATATATATATATATATATAATGATTGTCATAGGCATAGCTCTACTGCGTAACCATTTACATCAATAATCCAAGTGTTGTAGCTAACATGAGGTCACAGGTTATTTGCACATATATACTCAAGGAACTACTTTGCTTTGCCTTACAAGGTCACTATGTCAAGTCAACTCTCAATGCAGTCGGTAGAAAATATTTGTGTATGCATTCAAAACCTCCACACTGTGATGATTTAATCTTCAAAGAAGTTTAGAGATGAGAAAATTTATCCCTGTTATGGTGACAACATCTCCATGTAATGTTGACTGGGAGAGACCCTTGATGAAGCAACATACAAGGTCTTAAAACATGAAAGTTTCAGAGGTGATATGTGTGAGGCCGAATCACAAGTGCTGACTAAGTCTTTTCTCAAATAACACATGATTGCGACCTCATTGTTTGTAGTATTCTTCCTCAATTTAAGGGTCGAGGAAATTAACTAGTTTTTGTTTAGAAAGCATGCAACAATACTTCATTATGCTTGGAAATAAGCATCTCATTCAAACTGACCTTCAATCTTCTTCCTAAAAGGTGCCTTTCCAAATGAACATCCAAACCGAGCCACAAAATTACCCTTTCACATGTTGTAGCTTTACTTCCATAGGGATCGAGGGCTTGTTCTTGGATCACAAGGTATTCATTTCATACATTCTTAGATGATAGAGCTACGAATACCCGAACATCACTCAAATTAAGATATAAACATAATAAAAATACTTACCTCAAGGCCAAGAGTGCAGAGTAATATGTTTCAAGAGATACGCCCTATCGATTTGTTGTTTGTGATAAGCCCTAGATGCCTCAGGAAGGCCGAAACTTTATCTCAGACCACCAAAAATTTCAGAGCTAAGTGTGAGTTAGTTTTGAAATGTTTATGTCTTTGTGAGTGTGTTAGATATCCTTTTATAATGTTTGATTAGGCTTAATTAGGGGCTTCATGTAAACGTTGGAGGAGGCCTTTTAGGAAGCGTAATTATTCTAACTTTTTTAATTAGCATTATCAACTTAGGCCTTAAGAAAAGCCCATATACCCTTTGTAATTAGGAATTGAGTTAGTCAAGGGTTGACTTTTCCACTCAACAGAATAAATAACCTTAATAACCTTATTTAAATATTTTTTTTTTATGGATTATGCCTAGAAATATTTTTAATCCTACTAGAATTTGAAATCAATGGTTGGCTTAGTGCATATGGTCCTACCCAGGTGTGAAGTCAATGATTGGCTTACTAGCTTTGGATCTTCAAGTTATGTAACTTATACATGGTGATATTACGGTGATAAAAAGTGTTATATATTGAAAATCATAGAAGGAGGTGTCGTGTCACTACCCCTTGGGGTTTTAGCCCACAAAACAGAGCGTTTAATTTCAAACTTAATTTTCTCTCAAACTAGGAGGAACGATGGGGCATACCACATATCAATAGAAACATTTTTTCAAGGAGAATCTAATGACCTAGATATCCAACACAAAATCAGTGGGTTGATCCTTCAAAACTATCAATAAAGTCAGGGTACATGCTCAGTCCAAGGAACCCAAACCCTAGGACTTGGGTTTTCAACCATCCAATAGTATAGATGTTATCTTGATGTAATCCGACAACTAATAAGAAGTGTTCATTAACAATTTGACATCAATTACTAGTGTTTGTAGTCAAAGTCAAACCAATCAACTCCATGGGTTGACATCAATGAAAACACCATCCAAAAATCTCCCCCTTTGTCATTAATGGAAACATATGTACGCCTCCTACGAGTATAACTCCCCCTGACAACATGTTTCATCTCCTTCTCAATATTTTCTCTCCCCCTTTGAGATTAATGGCAAAGGGTTACTCCCCCTAAGAATTTGTTTGCTTCATGTGGACCTGTTATCTATCTATGCTCCCCCTGATGAGAATCCTTCTTGTAATAGTCTGCCAATGATGATCCCTGCGGACCTGTGTCCTACATGTACTTCCCTCGAAGAGAAACCTTCCTTTGTGAACTTGTAATCCTTCAACTCTTCGTCTCCCCCTAAATGTGTAATGAAACTACCATCTTGTTCAAATTGTATGTCTATCAATCATAGACTTGTGCCATATACTACTGCATAGACTCCTCCTCTTCAAGTTTCAAGGATTCAATGAGCTGAATCGTTCAGAATAATGAGTCATCTAATGGACCATCTTGACTTGAGTTATTAACCGAAGCAATTGTTGATTCCTTACGGCCTGTTATGAATCCTGAAAGCATAACTACTGAGACCTTCCTACCTTGCTTTTCTTTCTCATCTTGTACTTGTTCATCCTGTGCCTATTTTCTTTTCCAAACCTTCTTATTATCATCGTCACGATTTTCATTCATGGTTGATTACATCTTGTACCTATAGTAACGAGCTATGTGTCCATAGTTATGACATTTGTAACATTCAATTTCATTCATAGACGATTCTGTTTGGTGGATGTCTCGTGATCCTGCAAACTTCTAGAGTTTTGCCAATAATAGGTGTACCTACCAAAAACTTCAAAATCCCTAGCCATACGTCCATAGTTAGCACATAAAAAGAAATAACCATTAAATAAATGTGTGTAATTGAATGATTCATTCAGATGCAATGGTCCTTGATAGCTGTACTTGTCAACAAATTTACAATCCCTGGCCATATGTCCATAGTTAGCACACCAAAAACAATAACCATTAAATAAATGAACACACTCGGAAGATTTATCATTCTTCTTTCGAGGCGATGTTGTAGTTTGTTACTGTCCTTTTCTCTTCACTGCATTGGTCTTTTTCTTTGGAGTTGCAACATTCTTCTTTGGCTTTTGACTTAGATCAACTTCCTTCTTAGAATAATTCTGTGAAGATGTGGAGCTTGTACCTTCATTAACTGGAGCTTTACCAACTTTAATTGCCTTCATTTTTGCTTCATCTATCTTATCTTGCAAGTGTTATTTTTGTGATGACTTGAGTTTGTTGATCTCATCACGGGTTGCATCAAGTTCTTCTTGAAACCATATTTATAAGATTCACTTCTTTTTTTTTTTGGCCTCCTCAACCTATAGCCTAAGAAGAGTGGTCTTCTCTACTTCTCTGTTGAGGACCTATATATGTTCTTTCTGCTCCTCATTTTTAATCCTAAGCATGCTTAGTTTAGTTGAATAGGTTTCCAATTCCTTGTTCTTATCGTCAATTGCAGATATGTATCTTTGATCAAATTCCTTCCTTCCAATTTTTGCTTCCTGCATCTATTGTTTGAGCCTGCTAATCTCTCCAAACGTTGTGTCGAGTTCATGTTGCTTATGTTGGAATTATCTCTTGAGACCTTGTGTCTCTGTATTCTTGAATTCTTCCAATTAAGTTATAAGATTGCTAATCATATTATTGGACTCTTCATTTTCTTTAATGAGTTCTTTTGTTGTTTTCAATTCTGCTTCCAAATGTCTTGTCTCTTTCTTTTGACCTTTAAGTTCCTTATCACCTTAATCACTTGATTTTGAAATTTTGTCTTACTCATTTCTCCAATTTCTTCATCATAAATAGAAGGATCCTAATTTTCAACAACATCTTGACCTGATTTCTTTGTTGAAAAGAGATTATGAAGCTTTCCCCAAAGAGATTTAGCTGTTGAACATTGGCCAACTTTTGTTTTCACAAATTTTGGAAAAACATTCAAAATTATATTCATGGCCTTTGAATTGTACCTTTTAACTTCTTCGTTAGATGTGTCTCCATAAAGAATTGATTCCCATACTTCATGTGCCTACAAATGTACTTCCATCATGGATTCCCATATCCAGTGATTATCTGCATCAAAATCAGGGGTTGGTATACAATACTCACTTTCTTCAGATTTTGTTGTACATGTACCTTCCATTGAAATCCTTACAACCTGCCTTTTTGACTTTCCCATCTCTATGCTCTAAAAACTGTCTTCCAACAGTTAAGTTGTTACTGAAGGAACCAAGCTCTGATTCCAATTGTTGGAAATACTGAGAGGGGGGTGAATCAATATTTCTTAGCAATTAACACTTTTTAATCTTTTTCAGAGAATTAGTTAATATTCAGTTATTATTGTTTTTCTTATTTGGATGATTATAAACAATAATCAATAGTAGACAACAATATAAAAAATGCAGAAATATTTTTAGGTGGAAAACCCCCTCCGAGTCAAAAACCACCGCACGCTTCTTTAGTAATTGTCTTCTCCTCGTTAACATAAAATTGATTACATCAAGATTTCAGCTACAACTGAGGGAGATGTCAACCCCCTAATTCACAGGCTACAACCTGTAGGCCACTACTAGACCCTAACATATTGTTGCAACCAAAAGGACGCCCTAACACCCTGGAAATTGGGCCACAACCTGATGAGTGCCATAACACTCTATTTACCAGCTGCTGTTGGAAAGGATGCTTCACTGCCATGTTAATTTATCGGCCACAACTGAATGGATACCACAACACCCTATGCAAGCCAAAACTTGTCCTAGCACCACCCTGCCACCCTGAAGTGTTGCCAGGCAACAACCTGAAGGTGACTCCAATCACCCAGAAGAGTCGGTAGATCATGTTTGACAATTTTCACACCGGATCCCCTATACTCTGAATCAATGTAGAATAACTTTAAGAAATGTGTAGAATAAATTTTGAATCCTCATAGCCACTAATCACTGTAAAATCCTGCTCAAACTGATCACTGCAAAATATTTCTCATCAAACCTCACAGCCAATGTTTCCCAGTCAACTAACCACTGCACAAGCTAACCGATGTACAACATGTTATTAATGAACACTACCATTGCTCAACTGCACACCACTTTCATTTCTCAACTGCACACCACTTTTATTTCTCAAATGCACATAAATAGATGAGTTTTCATAAGCTCAAAAAACTAGCTACCAAATACATGTCATTGCGTTGCACTGCTAAAAAATGAATAAGAATCAAAGCTCATGAAGTAGTCAACACATCATTTTGTTGCACTGTACCAAAACTGCTCATACTGCTGCAAACATCTGGCATTGCTATCAAATAATGGCACAAACCCAGGTGCCTCAGGTAATCCCTATGACCTGCTACCAATGCTCTTAAGCTCTATGCACAGAGAGCTACCAACATATGTCTTTTTTGTTGAAGAAAAGGGTAACTAGGTTCGGTATTTGTAAATGTAATTTTGATCTTTGTACTTGTCGAGAAAAAGAATTATTATTTTTATAATTAATATGAACGAGTTTCTTGCTCATTCCAAAGGTCTAGGAAAGTTAAAGAGTCAAGATTATATTGAAGAGATCTACTTGAGCATCTAGGAAAGTTAAATAGTCAATATTATATTGAAGAGATCTACTTGAGCATCTATGTAATGAAAATGGGTAAACCTAGTGTCTAGCAGCCCTCTAAATGACAAGCACTATCCTCTCTGTCACATCGGCTTGGAAATCGAATTAAAAGACTATCAAGTCGACTCATAAAAGATGACACATTGGTTCAATGGTCATGTCATATTATTTATGGAACCTAACTACTATATATATGCATGGAAAGTATCCACATTATAGGCAGAAAAACATTGTGGATGTCTCTGAAGTTTCAGTGGTGATTATAGTAGGTAATCATAGTCTCAAAGATATCCTCGCACTCCTCTCTGAAATCTCAGTCAAGTTGAGGGTTACAGAAGTCTTGGATAAAGGTGCAGGATAATGTTTCAGTTAGGACAAGGATCCCTCTGGATTTTCAGATAAGGATGATTGTTGCACACATTCACATACTCTCACAGTTTCAGATAAGGATGACTATTGTACACACTCACATGCTCTCACAGTTTCAGATAAGGATGACCGTTGTACACACTGACATACTCTCAAAGTTGCGGATAAGGATGACTATTGTAGATACATACTTACATTCTCGGACAAGGTGCAATCTGTAGAAATTTCACCATAGATCACCTGATAATGCAATATACTAAAGCAAAATACAAGATCTACTTCTACACAGTTTCAGATAAGGATGATTATTGTACACACTCACATGCTCTCACAGTTTTAGATAAGGATGACTATTGTACACACTCACATACTCTCAAAGTTGCGGATAAGGATGAATGTTGTAGATACATACTTACATTCTCGGTCAAGGTGCAATCTGTAGAAATTTCAACGTAGATCCCCTGATAATGCAATATACTAAAGCAAAATACAAGATCTATTTCTACAACAAACTTTGTGGAAGCTTAATCGAATATGAGCAAGATCAAATAGAACACATATAACTAAGAATGAGAAAGCAATCACACATGAACACAGAAGAATACACTGGGGAAAGCCTCAGCTGAAAACCCCGATCTCTATATTATCATACAAGTGGAAATATCTCAGGATTACACAAAGCTTTAGCTCACAAGCTATCCGGCTCTCGGTACAATCCCTCACTGCTGCTCATAGGCAGTCAAAGGATTCTCAAAAACCTTCTCCTCTACCCTCCAAGCCTCCTATTTCCTTGCGCAGTTTCTCCTCGGTCCTCAAGTTGCCACCTGTGTGTAATAATCCCTCACACACTGCTCTGACCTCTGAAATAACTGCACAAACCTGAAGGGGATAATTCCTTTTGCATTGATGAGTTTCCTTTATAGGAAAAATCCTCCAACTGATAGTACACTGCCCCTTCCTTTAATCTCAACTGGGTCTTTCTCTGAACTGACATGCATGAGTTATTTATGAGAGAATATTCAGTTATCTGGAGAACACTAGTTGCATGCATGCATGCATTAACTGACTGAACTCACAATTAGTTCCTCCAACTGTTTGGAACTAATTTAACTGAACTTAACTTAGTTAATTGAGCTAACTAATTACAACTCAAAGTACAACTCATCCTGATCTCCTTAATCAAGGGATAACTTCCTCAATCAATGGAGAAAATGTTGCATGTTTTCACATAGACTTCATGTTTGATTTTCTACAACTTATTAACTCAAGATGAATTAATTAATTATTTTACAAACAGCTACTAAGATCAAATTCGAATTTTACTTCTCAATTTTAGTTCAGGGACTAACTAAAATTGGAATCTATCCCGAAATGCTATTTATAGCAATGTTATTTTTAGCACTTCCATTTTTCATTCCTTGTTGCTATGTCCAACACTGGTACCCGAAATGCTATTTATAACAATGCTATTTTTAGCATTTCTATTCTTAGTATTTCTTGTTGCCATTTTCAACACTCCCTCTCAACAAGAAAGGCATTCAACTCGAACCCGATCTTGAACCTTTGGAATGTTCTGCATGGAACACTTCTCTCAAGTGTTGTTGCTCCAACAACTCTAGAAACACAAAAATATCCAACCTGAATCAAAATGATGCCTCTGTCATCAAATTCTCTGACTGTTATTGCCTCTATCGACTAAAAAATCTGCACCTCTATGCCCTTCAGTATCTAACTGCTCTAGCCTCTGTCACTTTGATCTCTGACAGCATCAATCACATTGATTCCTCCTGCTGCATCTGTGCTGTTGTTGGTCCTATCTCCTAGCACTGCATCCGCACTGCACCTCCTCTCATCATGTTGCATCGTGCTACCCACTACTGCACTGCAACTGAGTTACTGACAAGTAAGTAACTGATCTCCCAACTGAATTTCCTGTTGGGCTAGAAACATCCTATGATGCTGAAGCTCCCTCTGCCACTGACAAGTGCTCCCTCTCTAACCTCTACACTGCTACAACAACTTCCTGCATCTCGCACTGTTGCACACCTCTATGTGCCATCCTGCACTGATGCAACACTCTTGTGCCTCTTGCATTATTGCAGCCTACTAGCTCTGCATTGTCTTGGGACTCCTGCACTGTAGCTCTCTCTGCCGCTACATCTGCATCTGTCTCTACCCACTCAGCCAGTCCTACTACTACTCGTCAAGGCTCCCGTAGCAAGGTTTAATCAAAGAGGTTAGGTACCTCAAGGATCCTGCCCCTATTTCAGCCTTCATGGGACTATCACTTCACATCGCCCCACCTCACATCTGGAGGTATGGATGCATGTGATCCATCTGCCTACTTGGATCGAAATTACCCCCTCCTAGAGGTCGCTGCATGAGTGGATGCCTCCACTCGGTCTCCTCTCGGCTTCTCCAGTTGTGGCTACTCCACAACCTCCTGAAGTTGCTTCACCAATTGTGGCTCCTCCACAATTGTCTTGAGACTTCTTTTGGCGCTGCATGTTGAGAGGTAATTTACTCTCCCTCTCAACCACCAAGTATATAACCTTTGCCTTGCTCCTCAAGGATTTGCATGCATCTTGTACCTCAAGTGCATACAGGTTCCTCGCTAGCACACCAATCTGTTTCATCTTTCCCATCGTCACGAAATTTTCTGGAAAAATAGTTGATTTTAAATCAGCGATATCTCCCTCATCCGAACTTCGATTCAGCCAATTTTTTTTTTTGAATTTAGGTCTTTTTCCGTAAGGAATATAGATATGCTATTTGTTTCTGAAAAAAATTTCACAAAATTTTTCAGATCTGCTCTAAAAACTCGCGGTCCAATTTTTTTTTTACTTCGAATTCACTTCTTCATATCTATTCTCTACTATGATCACCTTTGCTCTGATACCATGTAGAAATTTCACCGTAGATCACTTGATAATGCAATATACTAAAGCAAAATACAAGATTTACTTCTACAACAAACTTTACGGAAGCTTAATCGAATATGACCAAGATCAAATAGAACACATATAACTGAGAAGGAGAAAGCAATCACACATGAACACAGAAGAATACTCTGGGGAAAGCCTCAACTAAAAACCTCGATCTCTATATTATCATACAAGTGGAAATATCTTAGGATTACATAAAGCTTCAGCTCACAAGCTATCCAGCTCTTAGTACAATCCCTCACTGCTGCTCATAGACAGTCAAAGGCTTCTGACAAACCTTCTCCTCTACCCTCCAAGCCTCCTATTTCCTTGCGCAGTTTCTCCTCGATCCTCAAGCTGCCACCTATGTGTAATAATCCCTCACATACTGCTCTGACCTCTGAAATAACTGCACAAACTTGAAGGAGATAATTCCTTCTGCATGGATGAGTTTCCTTTATAGGAAAAATCCTCCAACTGATAGTACACTATCCCTTCCTTTAATCTCAACTGGGTCTTTCTCTTAACTCACATGCATGAGTTATTTATGAGATAATATTTAGTTATCTGGAGAACAATAGTTGCATGCAGGCATGCATTAACTGACTGAACTCACAATTAGTTCCTCCAACTGTTTGGAACTAATTTAACTGGAATTAAATCAGTTAATTGAGCTAACTAATTACAAGTCAAAGTACAACTCATCCTGATCTCCTTAATCAAGGGATAACTTCCTCAATCAATGGAGAAACTGTTGCATGTCTTCACATAGACTTCATGTTTGATTTTCTACAACTAATTAACTCAATTACAAACAGCTGCTAAGATCAAATTCGAATTTTACTTCTCAATTTTAGTTCAAGGAGTAACTAAAATTGGAATCTATCCCGAAATGCTATTTATAGCAATGTTATTTTTAGCACTTCCATTTTTCATTCCTTGTTGCTATGTCCAACACTGGTACCTAAACTGTTATTTATAGCAATGTTATTTTTAGCATTTCTTGTTTCCATTTTCAACACAGTCATGATCCTGACATGGTCATGATCTCAGTAAAGGCTACAAGAAGACAGTCATGATCTCTGTGGATCAAAAGGAAACTCTCCAATACATATCTCAACATGGAAGATATAGTTGATGAAGACTTCAGTGAAGGGACAACGAATATGTTGCAGCAGTAATGAAGTGACGTGGTAGTGATGACCTCGATGGTGCAACAATGAAGATGATCTCAATAGTGACAAGAAGAGGATTGGTGCCTTGGTCTTGGTGTGGCCTAGTAGCTTAAGGATCATGGTCTTGGTATTTTTCAAGTAGGATCTCTATAAGAAGAATTTTGTGCGGGTTTTCATTTCTAAGAGGGAGAGGTTTTGTCCTTGATAGAAAGCCAACACCTTTTGTTCTTGTCTCCTGTATTTTGGTAACTGTTTGATGAATTGAGAAATGCACACACTAATGATATCAAGATATTATTGTGCTAATAAGAAAAAAGTTAAAATACCTCACAAATAGTTATCATGTTAAGAAGAATGAAAATAACTACGTTTTCTGTTATTCTTCAACATGGTATCAGAGCTAAGGTGCCAAAGTCAAATGAAGGGAAACAAAAGAGACATACAAGGATATATCTTCAAGGATATCAAAGCAAGTTGAAATGATTAAAGGAGCAAGTATACAACAAGCAAGTCAGCAACAGTTCTGGAGTATCAACTTCAGTAATTATTACAGTCATGCACTCAACTCATGATCAGTTTGATGGAGTATATCAATGATCCTCACTTCTTGACCACTAAACTTTCTCCATGCCATTAAAGATAGTCTCAGGTATATATGTATATATTGCAGAAGTAATCCAAGGAATACCTCTCACAGTCCATGATTACATCATTGTCTCAGTGTAGTTATTACATCAAGGCAGTTTCAGTGATGAGACATCCTATCTATACAGTGCCACCCACATTTTAGTTATGCTATTCATTGACAAGTTTGGGCTCTCAGTACATTGTCTCTCTACACAATGCACATAGACATCACTGTGCAGTGCCATACCAATATACTTGTCACAATCTCGAATTTTGTCTATGATTATGATCTCAATAGCATGGTGCTCATATCAGATCATAGTATCACTAACATATCAACAATATGTTGAACTCAAAAGTACCTTAAAAATGAATTGGGAAGGTCGTGAAGCAGTCTTAGTGATGTCAAGACCACTGATGTCATGGTGCTAGAAGGCCTCCAAGGAAGTTGTGCTGAAAGGATACTAATGATGGGCAACTCAAGAAAAAGAAGCATCAAGGTAAAGATCTCCTCTTCACACACCAAGTAAGTATCTTTCAATTTCATAATCAAATTTGGTTAAATTATTTCATGATTGCAAGGGGATTTATAAATCGGTTAGATAATCGAAAGTCCTTGCATAGAATAAGGAGGATTGTCATAATCCTCATAGAAAAGAGAAATCATTGATATTCATGAAAAATTATGAAGGTAAAGCATTGTTTGAATCCATCAACATATTCATAGGATTCATATGATATCACTCAAAAGTCCTCTCATACTTAAATAGCAAAAGAAGAGACATAAAGAGATATATATGAAATGCTAGATATACTCTCGGAAATTAAAGTAAAGAAGGTCACTTAGACCACAATAGTAAAGGTATCAAATAATGAAGGAACAAATTCATGAGGATCTAGGAAAGTTAATGAGAAGGTAGTCATCATTGATGAGAAAGGTAACAAACATCAATAAACAAAGAAGGTTACCTCACTCGGAAATTTGTGGTATCTATGCTAGATAAACAAAGACAAGTTGTAGTCTACAAGATAAAGGAATTCAACCATGTGCAGAAAGGAAAAGAAAGGTTGGTCCTCAAGCAAAGGAAAAAATAAGTGTAGTGAAGATTCAATGCTACAAAAAGATTTTGGAAGATCATATCACAGAAAGATGAAGGAAGCTAAAGAAAAGGGCCAAGGAAAGAGGGAGTATCAAATCTCTCCTATGAGTAAGATAGTATCCCTCACAAAAGGGTCTTATCATAAGCTCCTAAATCTTTTGTTATAAGATATGACAATGATAATAAGATGAATCATGGCATCATGGAAGCATTAAAAACAAGAGATCGTGACATCACCATAGGAATCGTGAAGGAAAAAATCCATGGCAGACAAACATGTAGGATATATAGCTCTTGGGAGCCTCGGAGGACATTGAAGAAAATAAAGGAGTCATCTAAGGCTCATCATACATCAAGTCAAAAAGGAAACATTTTCAAGTTGGGGATATACAAGATCCTCAAAAATTATCTAATGGAATCCTCATCGTGGGGTTCACTAATCTAGAGAGGAAGCAAGTGTTTCAGTAAAAACTCCAACTTATGGAATCCATGATATAATGGTGTGATGACATGAAGCAAATCAAGGGATTGAAGATCTATTCAATCAATGAAACTGCTAGAAGAAGCCTAGATGACCTAAAGGTAAAATGAGGTATGTATGCGTGTATTTAATTTTATAATGTGATGTCGTATGGTTGCAGGTAATATAGATCATCACTTCTATCTTAAGAAGCATGATCAAGAGAAAATGATATCCTCCTCTGAAAATATGCATAAAGGCATAAGTCACACTAGATGAAATCAAGATAATATGTCCTCATATGAAGTATGAGGTGGTTGACTACAATTAAGAAACTCTAATTGAAAGATCCTGGGAATGGAATGTGTGAGGAAGGAAGATATCGATATACAACCCTGATGAAGTCGATCAATATCCAAAAGATCAAGAAAACTTGACTAGGAAATCTCCCGAAGAGATATGAAAACTATGATAATGAAGACCCTTGACAATGGATATCTTTGGGAGGTATGTAAACATGTATGTAGGATGTTGATACCTATAGGAAGATTTCATGATGAAGAGTCATATCGTAAGGTATGATTTGATTTAATATGATGTTTTGATTTCTTGAATAATATTTGGATGAGTTTATGTAGGGCTACTAGAACAAAACTTGTAAGTACAAGTACAACCAACATTCATGTGATGGATGAAACTCCTAAAAGAAGCACGGAGAGAAAAGAAGTAGCCATATGAAGAAAGTTCCAGATGTATGCCAAGAAGGCCACTTTCCATGAATAAAGGAATGGCATGATGAAATAAGAAGGAAAGTGATTGATGGTTGTTTCCCTACAAGGAAGAAGCTCAAATAATTTCATGACATCAAGGAGAGAGATAATCAAACAGTTGAAGAACCCACGAAGAAGAAGTTGCTGATGTATAAAAGAGTCCTTGGCTAAGAGGTAGCTCTGAAAGGTCCCTGATCAAGAGGGAGTTTGAATTAGATCACCCCTAATTACAAAGGAGTGACAATTGTGTTTTTCCATGTCATGTGTCATGCACTAGACCAGGACTAACACTCGTAAGTCTAGATGAAGGCCATGAATGGAAATGTAGACACATGATAGACACATCATTCTTGTCCTCACCTGGGAAGAAAGAATGGAGGGTTGGGTAACCATCTGGCATCCAATACTCTTTGAGGATGTGTAGGGCATCCAAGATAAGAGTGACCAAGAGGACCGATATTCTTTGAGGGCTAGGAACCCAAGATAAGAATAGTCCTAGAAGGTCATACTCAGTGAACACCTAGGTGGGTATGTACCTTGAGAGACAATCATGAAGGTGTCTATAAATCATTGGTATCACCAACATTATAGCTCATGGTATAATGGAGAGATGGAGCTGTTAGTCAAGGCCTTGCACTATGGTAATTTTGATTGATATGATGTTACATAGATGGGATTACCAATCTGATTCTTCTTATGAGAAATTATTCAGATTGAGAATAACCAAGTACCATCGTAAATACCCCCTAGTTAAGAGGAAGCGTTGAAGAAAAGGGTAACTAGGTTTAGTATTTGTCAATCTAATTTTGATCTTTGTACTTGTCAAGAAAAATAATTATTATTTTTATAATTAATATGAATGAGTTTCTTACTCATTCCATAGGTCTAGGAAAGTCAAAGAGTCAATATTATATTAAATATCTCTACTTGAGCATCAATGTAATGAAAATGGGTCAACCTAGTGTCTAGCAACCCTCCAAATGACAAGCACCAACGTATCTGTCACATCAGCTTGGAAATCAAATTAAAACACTATCAAGCTGGCTCATAAAAGATGACACATCGGTTCAGTGGTCATGTCGACTTATTTTTGGAACCTAACTACTATATATAGGTGTGGAAAGTATCCACATTATAGGAAAAAAAACATTGCGTGTGTCTTTGAAGTTTTGGTGGTGATTACAATAGGTAATCACAATCTCAAAGATGTCCTCGCACTCCTCTCTAAAATCTTGGTCAAATGTAGGGTTACAGAAGTCTCAGATAAAGGTGCAGGACAATGTTTCGGTTAGAAGGATCCCTCTGGCTTTTCGGATAAGGATGACTGCTACACACATTCACATACTCTCACAGTTTCGGATAAGGATGATTGTTGTACACACTCACATTCTCTCATAGTTTCGGATAAGGATGATTGTTGTACACACTCACATACTCTCACGGTTGCACATAGGGACGATTGTTGTACATATATAGTTACATTCTTGGTCAAGGTACAGTCATGATCCTAAAATGGTCATGATCTCAGTAAAGGCTACGAGAAGACAGTGATGATCTGGGTGGATCAAAAGGAATCTCTCCAATACATATCTCAACATGGAAGACCCATTTGATGAAGAATTGGGTGAAGGGACAACAAAGATGTTGTAGGAGTAATGAACTGATGCAGTAGTGATGACCTCGATGGTGCAACAATGAAGATGATTTGAACAGTGACAAGAAGAGGATTGATGCCTTTGTTCTTGGAGTGTCCTAGTAGGTTAAAGATCATGGTCTTGGTATTCATTAAGTAGAATCTCTATAAGAAGAATTTTGTGCGGGTTTTCCTCTCCAAGAGGGAGAGGATTTGGCCTTGACACAATGTCAACACCTTCTGTTCTTGTATCTTGTATTTTGGCAATTGTTTGATGAAGTAATAAATGCACACACTAATGATATCAAGATAATATTGTGCTAATAAGCAAAAAGTTAAAATACCTCACAAATAGTTACCATGCTAAGAATAATCACAGTAACTACATTCACCCTAGATTCTTCAATATTTTCCACTTCTAATAAGATGATCAAGCCCTGTTATCCATCTTCATGTCAACAAGTTGTACAACAAGATGCCATTTCCCTCAAAGACCTTCTACCATGTAAAGTTATTTCATTATGGTAATACACCTTTTAGGTCATTACTACAAATCCCTAAGTCATCACTAGTACAAATTCCTAGGTTATCATTGTCACAGGTCTATGTACTACAAGCTATGGGTAAATTCAAAGTCATGGTGCATCATTATCATCTAGCATTAGAATCAATTCAAGTCAAAGTCAAGTATCTCATCATAGCATTCTCACTATGTCAATCAATGTTTCACATTATCCAATAGTCAAGTTTCTATGTCAAATCATTATGTCATTGTTACAGTTAGTTCAATCATCACTATTATACTAAGAGTTGTATTCAACATCAAGCCAAGTCACATTTATTAGTAAAGATCATCATATACCTAGTTGTTCCATCCTAATCACTGTTCACTATATTTTTAAAGTTACAATATCATTGGGTCAATGTGTGTCAAGAAAATCAGCTCATATGATGTCATTTTCACAGTAATTTAATTTCATTATTCAATGTATCAAGTCACTAAATGTGTATTATTTCACTAGATATTTGTTATCACTATTCATAGATCATCAAGTCAAGGTTCAAACTTAACTCTGTCACATTACTTTGGTTCTAGGTCACTGTATAATTTATTAGATATATATAATTATTTTCATAGACATAGCTCTACTGCTTAATTGTTTACATCAATAATACAAGTGTTGTAGCTAACATGAGGTCATAGGTTACTTGCACATATATACTCAAGGAACTACTTTTCTTTGTCTTACAAGGGCACTATGTCAAGTCAACTCTCAATGCAGTCAGTAGAAAATATTTGTGTATGAATTTAGAACCTGCACACTATGATGATTTAATCTTCAAACAAGTTTAAAGATGAGACCATTTATCCCTTTTATGATGACAATATCTCCATTAATGTTCATTGGGAGAGACCCTTGATAAAGCATCAAACAAGGTCTTAAAACATGAAATTTTTATAGGTGATATGTATGAGGTTGAATCACAAATGGTGACTAAGTATTTTCCAAATAACATAATATTGAGACCTCGTTATTTGTAGTATTTATGCTCTAAGGGTCGAGGGCATTAACTACTTTATGTTTAGAAATCATGCACCATAAGTTCATTATTCTTGGAAATAAGCATCTCATTCAAACAAACCTTCGGTTTTCTTGCTACAAGGTGCTTTTCCAAACGAACATCCAAACCAAGCCACAAAATTACCCTTTCATATTTCCATAGGGGTTGAGGGCTTGTTCTTGGATCACAAGGTATTCATTTCATACATTGTTAGATGATAGATCTAAGAATACCCAAACATCACTCAAATTAAGATATACACATAATAAAAACACTTACCTCAGGGCTGAGAGTGTAGGGTAATATGTTTCAAAATATACGCCCTATCAAAGTGTTGTTTGTGACAAGCCCTAGCTACCTCAGGAAGGCTGAAACTTTGCCTCAGACCACTGAAAATTTCAGAGCTAAGTGTGAGTTAGTTGTTGAAATGTTTATGTCTTTGTGAGTGAATTATATATCATTTTATATTGTTTGATTAGGCTTAACTAGGGGATTCATGTAAACATTGGAGGAGGCCTTTTAGGAAGTGTAATTATTATTAATTATTTTAACTTCTTTAATTAGCATTATCAACTTAGGCCTTAAGCAAAGTCCATATACCCTTTGTAATTAGGAATAGTTAGTCAAGGTTTGACTTGTCCACTCAATAGAATAAATAACCCTTAATAACCTTATTTAAGTATATTTTTTTATGGATTATTCCTAGAAATAGTTTTAATTGTACTAGAATTTGAAATCAATGCTTGGCTTAGTGCATATGGTCCTACTCGAGTGTGAAGCCAATGATTGGTTTACTACCTTTGGATCTTTGAGTTATGTTACTAACTTATACATGGTGATATTATGATGATAAAAAAATTCATATATTGATAATCGTAGGAGGTGTTATGTCAGTACCCCTGGGGTTTTAGCCCACGAAATTGGGCCTTAAATTTCAATCTCATTTTCTCTCAAACCAGGAGGAACCATTGGGGATATCGCATATAAAAAAAAACATATTTTCTAGGAGAATCTAATGACCTAGATATCCAACACAAAATCAATCATTTGGCCCTTCAGAAACCCTCGACAAATTCGAGGTACATGCTCAGTCCAGGGAACCCAAACCCTAGGACTTGGGTTTTCATCCATCCAATAGTATAGTTGTTATCTTGATGTATTCCGACAATTACTAAGAAGAATTAATTAACCATTTGACATCAATGGCTTGTGTTTTTAGTTAAAGTCAAACCCAATCAACTCCATGGTTTGACATCAATGAAAACAACATCCAAAAACTTCTTAAGGTTTTGTATCCAAGATATGAGTAGTCCCAAGGACCGATTCTATTTGAGGATATGATATCAAAGATAAGATTAGTCTTGAGGGAAAATATTCTTTGAGTATGGATGATATCCAATATAAGGATAGTCATGTAAGGACATACCTAGTGAACATCCAGATGGGGTATGTGCCTTGAGAGGTGGTGATGGTGTCCAAATGTATGCCTCCCATCATTGTGCTCTACTAGTGGAAATATAGAGCTTATAAGTTAATGCCTTGCTATGTTTGAAAATGTTGGTTATGATGATGAATATGTTTATCAATCCAAACTCTTATTACGAGAATATTTCAATTTGATAGTGTCTTAGCATCTTGTTGTGTCATTATGAATACCTCCCTAATTAAGAGGGAGCATTGAAAAATGTAACTAGATTCGATCTTCAACATAATTATCATTATATTTATATCAATATGTATTTCATGTAAAAGCAAAAAGAAGAAAAATAAATTTTTACTATTATTATTATTTTCTAGTCAAAGCATGTTCTTCATGCTTCTAGAGTTTATTGAGTCAAAAAGAAAATATCTCCTGTGTCAAATTCCCATTTGGACTATTTGTAAGAGAAAGAAAAAATTTATTTTTGAGTCAAAAGAGTCATTTTGTTCTCCACAAGACCAAGTCGACCCTCCTAGATAAGTGTTAGGTCCCTATAATACTAGTGTATCCCCCTTATTGTTATTGTTAATGTAACCCCCTTGTTTTTATTGTTGTACCCATGTAGCCCCCATATTATTATTGGTGTGCCCCAGTGAACCACACTATTGTTACTGTTGTTCCCTTACATTATTATTGTTATGTAGCTCTAATTATATTGGGACCCCTTAGACCCATATATATACCAAGGAGGCCTTGTCATTTGTATCATCCAAGGATTGTTCATTCATGTGATGTAAAAGAGGTTCCCCCCTAAAATATTCTAATTTTCAAGTCGTTGATCTACTTTTTCTTCTTTTTGTGATCTGGTTGCATAACATTTGGTATTAGAGTTTTGAATTCTAGGGTTTTGCTACTTCAAATAGGTCATATTGGAAGTTTCACTATAAATTTGTTTATATAAGGATTCAGATGCTGAATTTTTTACCACGTGGAGCCAAAATATTGGTGAAATTTTTGTAGAAATTTCATATCTTGGTTCGCTAAATTTCCTGAGATATGGTACGAAGAAGTTAGGGCTTATGTATGCTCCAGAATTCAATCTCAAATAGGTGACCTTGGGAAAATCGTCATAACTTTCTCTTAGAGCATCAAATTTGAATTTTGTAAAAAATGGCTAAAAGTGAACGGACTGTAGTTTCTATTATATCAATTTTATATTTGAAGCCTAAAACAATGACACGTGGCATCCCGTACAATTTTTCTCTACGAAACTAGTCCATAATCAGGTCATCATGGGAGTTTTGACATAACTTTATCTTGAAAAATCCAATCTTGGTCTGACTTGTGGGATTGGAAAGAAGACACATAGGGATACCATTTTAGACCTTGGGAGGCTGCAATTACAGATATACAACAATTTCAAGTTTGATTTCTTAAAAGTAATAAAAATGTGTATATTTTTTTTAAATTTTGCATAACTTTTGTCTGAAAATTCAATTTGAAGTGATTCAAAGGGCATAGTGAAATGATAGATATCATTATTTTATTCCAAAATTCCTCAAAACAAAAAAAATGGGTAAAACTAGTAAGCACCCAGAAATATTTACTATGGCGCATGAAGAAGAGGAAGAAATGCAACATAATATATCAAAATTACGAGACCAAGTGCAACAAATTTTTCACTCACGAAGAGTAACCTAAAATGAACTTGAAGCTAAGATGGATGATTTTGAAGAAAAATAAAATGCAACATGGAAGTTTTGAAGGATGGTTTAAAAACATATGTGGGAGTTTTTTAGGTAGACATGGACACGTTGAATGTCAAGTTGGAAGGGTTGAAAAAGTTGCCGCAAGAAAGGACTCCCGGTGGTGACAAGGTAATCCATGAAAATCATGATGAGGAAAAAGGGAATATGAATTATAATTTTAGAGACTCCAATGCTGGGTTTAAGACCCAACACATTCCAAATATAGATATGAGGAAAATTGTATGGCAAGGATCCGATAACATGGATACTATGGAAGGAGCAAGTCTTTGATCTACATGATGTACCGCACACACAAAAGGTATGCATTGCATATTTATATTTAGAAAAAAATCAATTTGTATGGTATTTATGGATTTTCTCTCGTAACTTAATAGCCGCTTAGACGATTTTTGAAGAAGAATTAGTAACACATTATGAGGATACAAAGAGAAATACCTTCTTTATCCAATTGATAAATCTCATACAAAAGGTTTCAATGGCGAGCACATTGAGGACTTCCAAAGGTTGAATATCAAAGTAAATGATATGCTATAGGATCATAGTATTGAAATATTCATAGGGACTTTAAAGGATAACATCCAACATGAGGTTCACCTTTGGGAACTTGATTCATTAGAGAAACCATTCAAGGTGGCAAGAAAAGTTGAAAGCAAAATTATGGCAACTAGGAAGTCTACCACTCACAACTATAAAGATGGAAGTTTTGCTGCTCCTAGCCTCCCATAACATACAAGGTTGACACCACAAAAATTGGAGAAAAAAAGAGAAAAATGGCTTTGTTACAGTTGTGATAGAAAATACATTAAGGGTCATAAGTGTGTTGAGAAAAAAATATTTTAAATGGATTGCAAAGAGGAGTAGGAAAAGGAACTAGAAAAATCAAAATAAGATGATATACACCAAGAACCAACCCCAGAGAAAGAAGAAATGACTCTGAACATATCTTGTAATGGATTGGCAGTAATTAGCACTCCCCAAACTCAAGATAGAAGGATATATAAAAAAAAAAGGTAATAATGTTGATCGATTCTGGTAGTACCCATAAAATTATTCATTGTAAGATAGCCAAGGAATTGAATTTCTTTCTATATCTAGTACCAAAGTGTCAAGTGATGGTTTCAAATGGAGGAACTATAAATTTCTCAAGGAAGTGTCATAATATCAATCTAACCATGGGGGAATATGTAATTAATAGTCCAATTTTTTCCATTCCAATAGGTGGTGCTTATGTTGTATTAGGAGTCCAATGGTTACAATCTTTGGGGACGATAGATTTAAATTTAAGAACTTCCCTTGAAATTTTCCTAGGGAGGAAGGGAAATTGAATTGAGGGGCATCACAAGGAAGCTAGGGAAGGTAATCAACTCTAATGCATGTCAAAGATTTTGAAGAAAAGAAAGAGAGGAATAATTGCATAATTGTGCTCACTATATGTTCAAACATCAAAATAATTTGTTTCTTTAAATAATCAAAGAACCTTAGGAAATCATCCCAAGGTATTTGAGACTCCCAAATGCCTCCCACCCATTCACCATCATGATCATGCTATTCAACTAATTCTAGGAAGCGTTCCTCTAAACACCATACCTTACAGATATCCCTGTGCCAAAAAGAGTGAAATTGAATGTATGCCTGCAAAAACGCTAGAGGCGGGTATAATTCAGCTTAGCCAAAGCTCTTTCTCTGCTCGAATAGTATTGGTACAAAATAAGTATGGATCATGGCGTATGTGTCAGGATTATAGGGAGCTCAACAAGCTCACTATTAAAGAAAATTTTACCATTCCTGTCATTGATGAATTGTTGGATGAATTACATGGATAAATTTACTTCACCAAGATGGATCTTCATTTAGGATATCATCAAATTAGAATGAAGATTGAAGGCATTCCTAAACCAACATTCAAAACTCATGAAGTTAATTATGAATTTTTTGTCATGCCTTTTGGTCTTATTAATGTACCTTCCACATTTCAAGGTTTGATGAATTCCATTTTCAAACTATTCCTTAGAAAATTTGTGTTAGTATTTTTTGATGATATACTAATCTACAACTAGGCTTGGAAGGATCATGTTCAACATGTTGACATGGTGATAAACTATTGCAGGAGAAACAATTGTATGCAAAAACCTCCAAATGTTTCTTTGGGGTACATGAGGCGGAATATTTGGGTCATATTTTATCTCATGAGGGTGTTAAGTTAGATCCTAAAAAAATTAAAGCCATAAAGGAATGGAAAATCCCCACAACCCTAAAGCATATTTGAGGATTTCTCAAGTTGACAAGATATTATCGCAAGTTTGTTATGAATTATGGGAAAATAAAAACACCTCTAACTATAACATTATTGAAGAAAGATGCATTTTTTGGACTCCATAAGCAACTAATTCCTTTGAACATCTTAAAGAAGCAATGTGCCAAGCTTCGATTTTAGATACTCTAGACTTCAAGAAAACCTTTATGGTCGAATGTGATGGCTCAGGAAATTCAATAGGTGTTGTTTTAATGCAAGAAATAAGACCCATTGCTTTTGAAATTCATCCAATCAAGGGGAATTATTTACAAAAACCTATTTATGAGAAGGAAATGTTGGCAATACTACATGCCCTAAAGAAATGGTGTTGTTACCTAATGGGAAGAAACTTCAAGGTAAAAACATATCATGACAGTTTTGAACACTTTTTGGAACAAAGATTATCTTCAAAAGAGAAGAAAAAATGGGTCATTAAGATGTTGGGTAATGACTTTCAAATCATCTACAAGAAAGGGAAGCAAAATGTTGTTGCAGATGCACTCTCAAGAAGTGATCAAGATGTGGAAGCATTTCTCTATGCTATTTCTTTGTCCAACCTGACTGGATAAATGGAAGAATGACGAAGAGGCGTGGACACTCATTCAAAAGTTGCAACAAGATCCTAGTACATCAGATACATTTATATGGAAAAAAGACTCATTATGGTACAAAGATCACTTATATCTATGTAAGAATTCCCAACTAAAAAAAATAAACTTTTGGAATTGCACACCTCTCATTTAGGAGGGCACTCAAGATTTTTAAAAGCATACGTTAGGGTCAAGAAGGATTTTTTTTGCGATGGCCTTAAATATGATATTCAAAAGTTTGTGGAAAAATGTTTGGTTTTCCAACAAAATAAAGTTGAGACAATTAAGACCCCAGTTCAGTTACAACCTTTAGTAATCCCAAGTCAATGTTGGGAGGAGGTCTCAATGGATTTTATCATAGGTTTACCCAAGTCCGAAGGAAAGAGTGTGATCATGGTGGTAGTTAATAAACTTACCAAGTATGCACACTTTTTCGCATTATCTCATCCTTTTAAAGCCAATACAATTTCTACTGCATTTATGGAAATAATTCAAAATCAACATGGAAACCCAAGGATTATTGTAAGTGACAAATATCCCATTTTCACTGAAAATTTTTGGACGGAATTATTTTCTTGTATTGGTACTCAATTAGCTCATAGCTCATCTTATCATCCTCAATCTGATGAGAAAATTGAGATAGTGAGAAAATGTTGGGAAGGATATCTTCGTTGTTTTGTATATGATAAACAAACACAATGGGTCAAGTGGTTACCTCTGGCTAAATGGTGGTATAACAATTCCTTCCATACCACAACAAACACTCATGGAACTTTATGGATATCATCCACCATCCATCATATTTAAGAGAAAATTCTACGGTTCAAGTAGTGGAAGATCACATCAAGCATCAACAACAAATTCTTCAAATTTTAAAGGATAACCTCACTTTAGCGCAAAATCGAATGAAACAACAAGCATATCAACATCGTAGTGAAAGAATTTTTGATGTAGGTGACTGGGTATTTTTATAATACCATACAAACAATGTCCCTCAAGCAAGTTAAGAAGGATGATAAATTATCACCCAAGTACTATGGTCCTTACAAGGTGTTGCAAAAGATTGATACTATGGCATACAAATTGGAGTTGTCTGCATCTTCCCAAGTACACCCATTTTTCCATGTTTCGTGCTTAAAGAAGGTTATCAATGACAAGTTCCCAGTTCAAACAATATTGCCAGAACTTGACGAGGAAGGAAAAATCATATTGGAGCCTGAGTAGTCATGGAAACAAGAGCCTAACAATTACAAAATATAATCAATTTTAGAGTATCTCATTAAGTGGAAGAACTTACCCGTTGAAGATTTCGCATGGGAAGATAATAATTTTATACAAAAGCATCCAAAACTACTCAAGCATCCAGGATAACAATTCTTTGAAGGAGAGGGGCATGTTAGGTCCCTATAATACTAGTTTATCCCCCTTATTTTTATTGTTAGTATAACCCCCTTTTTGTTATTGTTGTACCCATGTAGGCCCCATATTATTATTGTTGTGCCCCATAGAAGCCCACTATTGTTATTGTTATGCCCTTACATTATTATTGTGCAGACCCTCATTATATTGTGACCCCTTAGACTCCTATATATACCAAGGAGGTCTTGTCATTTGTACCATCCAAGGATTTTTCATTTATGTGATGTAAAGAGGTTCCCCCCTCGAAGAAGCTAATTTTCAAGTCATTGATCTATCTTTTCTTCTATTTTGTGATATGGTTTCATAATAACAAGTCGACCTAGAAAGGAACCTATTCGACCTCCTAGATGTGTATATATAGAGAGAAGGTCGACCTCATTTCAAAATCAATCAATCTCATGGATTTCTATGCCAAGAAAAGAGAAAAAATATCAACAAAATACAAAAGAAGAGAAACGAAAGTAAGAGGAGAGAGAGCGAAGTCAAAGAAGGAAATCTTTGTGTTATTGTGCCCTAATTTTATCGCACGTGCAAAGTTTTGGATTTTCAACTGGGCCAAAAATTTCAGAACGACCGTAGGGGCCAAAACTTCAGAGGTTGATCATATTTGAAGAGTGTTGACCAACATTGACTTGGTTAAGAAAGGTTTGAAGGACGGTTTACTTGATTCTTGTGGGAAGTCTTGTTATTGGTTTTTGGGTCTTGGATATCTCACTTTGATCTGATTCTATAAGAAGAGGAGTTGTTTGGTTTTGCCCCCTTGTGGGGTTTAGCCCTAGCTTGGAGCCTACATATTTGTGCTATTTTTCTCTTAATTCATGTTTCATATTTTTTGGTAATTGCTTGATGAAGATAACATAATAAAAGAAATAATAAGCCAACAATCATTCACAAGTAATTATCAAGTAATAGAAATCAACTTTAATTTGCTAGCATATTGGCTTCTCAACAAGAATAAGACCTCTATTCTCTTCAGGCTCGACTACTTCCTAAGGTACTTCTCTCTTCCTTGACATGATAAGTTATTGAGAAGGTTCACTTGTGATGTTACTAACTGCTTCCCTAGAAACCTTTTAAGACAAACCTGATCGACAAGACATATCTTTCATGGACCAACCCTGTAACCAACCCTAACTAGGGCACAAATCACTTAAGATGTCCTTCCAAACACCTCGCTCAACAGACCTTTGTAGGGAATAATAATTCATGAGGAATTTTTCCTCAGATATAAGAAAAACTCGACCTTCAACAAACTAGAAAAAACCTTTCTTGCTCCATCATTCGTCATCACACAAAGTCAACTCTTCCAAGACAAATAAACTCTCGAGAATTCCCAACAATCCATGAAAAGTCATAGGAAGTCCACAATCTGCAACCCATTAGAGATCATTACTTGAATCAACAATGTCTAATAAAAAAATTCTTGAAGAAGAAAATAAACACATTCACTCTTACAAGCGTGTGATTGGTATATGAAAATCCCAAGATAATTCACTCCATTGATATCTTTCAACATCACATGGAAATTGTTTATACTGGTTTGTGTTTACATGCTCTATATCTATGGTGGAAACAAGTTTAAAATTATTTGAAATTTATGCATCATTGAATGTACGAGATTCAAACCATTGTTATATTTCCTTATACAAAATTGGGACTTTGTTTTAAGCCTTTCACACAGTTGAAACTATCGATCCCTTGAGTTTTAGCATCAATTAACTGTATATGTTCATGAATTTTATGTTTTAGAATCGAGGATTATTGGGAGAAGTGTGTTGTTCAAAGGAACGAGATCAATTTTTGGAATGGTTGCAGGATATATTGGAATGGTCGCATTTTTGAATAGGTAAGGGGTTGTGAATGGACTAATAAGAACTAATGAGGATTGCCAAGAGACCTGTATGGAAGGTTAAAACAATATTTCAAAGGAAACCCTTAATTCAAGTATATTGATTTTTGGAGAATTCATGGTTGTGCAAACCCCTGACAAGTAGTTTCCAAGAGCTAAGGATAGTTTAAGACAAATCAAGTGTGGTGCCTATAATCAAGCGTGGTTGATGATGATTTCCTAATGATTTGAGAACCAAAAAGCAATTGACAACAAATCCAAAGCACGACTTGGAGCTAAGTTGGTGCTCAACTGGGGTGATGAAAAATTAAACAGGAATGCAACAAATTACAGATATGACCATAGTTTCAGAGATGCGGTAGGAATAAAACTTTATTTCATTAATATCAAATACTGAAATATGCTTACAAACATAATGGAAATAAACTAGCTTGGGCGATGGTAGTTTATCTTAGAGAAGAGATGCGGTGGCTACATTCCTCCAAACTATGTTACAATGAGGCTCAAGGGCCTACTTATTATTGAAAAATAAGGGAAAACCCTAAACAACCAAAACCCTAACCCTAGGAGATGGAACGCCAAGAGTTTGTGGGCAGTGTTGGGGTTAGTTGGGCAACTAACTTCCCGTGGTCATAACTTGGTCATATTATCTTTGTTTGATGTATACAATACCTTGTTGGAAAGGTCTCTTTGAGTATGTACCCTCCTTATGACTATGGGCCTATTGCGGATCTCAAAAAAAATATCGTTTAGGGGGTCAAAACTGCTCTAGAAGTTCAGGACTTGAAAAACTACTAAAAATAATAATTGCTGAAATAATCAAGGAAACAGATGAAAGTGACTAGAGGTATAGGTGGAATAGGTGGGTGACCACCAATATATACCTAGATCAATCCTCCCTCTTTAGGAAGCACTGATCCTTATTGTGTGCAGAGCCTCCACAAGGTGAGGAAAATTCAGTTAAACCTGGTCCCTAGTGAACCACTTGCCCTAGTGAAGGAGTTGGCCTTCTTTGACAACTCGATATAGTTGGGTCCTCTGTTGGTGAGTGTTATTGATCTGTGTATCCATGATCTAATCAGTTGTGGCATGTTCCATGCAATCTAGTTTCAGCTCTGTTGGTGTGAGTTGTTCTACAATGTCGGATGTGTCCATAAATGGTGGAAAGAATAGCTGAAGGCAATCTACATTGAACACTGGGTGCAGACCAAGGAACGGTGGAATGTTGAGCTTGAAGGAATTGTCCCCCACAACCTTGGTGAGGGTGTATGACCCATATCGAAGCGGGCGAAGCTTGCGGTGGGGTCTAGCGAGGCGCTCCTTCTGTAAATGTAGTCAAACTTTGTCACCCACCTAGAACTTTTGCGAAACCCGATGTTGATCATGGAGCTGCTTGTACTTAGCATTGGTTTTGTCCAATATATCATGGACCTACTGGAAGATGTATTGAATGCACTCAATGAAGTTGTTAGTCCTATCAACTTCGAACTAGACGTGAACCAAATATGTCAGAGTAGATCAAATGGTATGGCCACATCAATGGGACATAATGGTTGAAATCCCAACCCTACCTGAAAGGGTTTGTGGCTCGTTGAGCTGTGGATAGCTCTGTTGTAGTTGTTGTTGGTATCATCCCAAGACCCCTTTTTCCTCCTAAAACATATCATTTACCCATTTCTTTTCATCATATATCCCTTAGAATCCTTGGAAATTGGTTAGTTAATAGTCTTATAGTTATTAAAATGCATTGAAATTGATTTAGGAATTTTATGTTGAAGAATTAGAAGTTTTTGGTGAAATGGTTACAGGAAGTTCCAACATCCTGTAATTAGCTCATTGTTTGACATGTGGCACAACAGCTGGGCTAGAACGAAAGGCATGGATGAAAAGTAGAATGTCCAAGCATGGAAAAACACCTATCCTACAGCCGAATCGACCCTCCTGCATGCACGGTCAACTCAGGTCAAAGCATGGCACACTGGCGACAAAGGCAGAAACAACAGCTCATTCTAATTTGATTTAGTTTTTGTTCTTTTTAAAATCAGTTAGGATAGAAACATTTTGAAAAGCTCGATGTAGTAAAAGCGGCAACAGCAAAATTCCGAATGTACATTCATTATCGAAATGACATGGTTGTGTTAGACATATGTAAATACAGTCCGAGTAATGGATGTAAGGGTTAATCGTTGTATCATTCTGAAACAGAGTCTTTGAACTTAATACTAAGAATCCAGTTACAGTTACGACTTGTGTCTCGTGCATTGATTTGATAGCCGGTCGAATATAGTCCAGTGTACCTCTGGAACGCGGACGGGCCCTGCGTTCAACCGGTATACTGTTCTTTTCATTTTATTTACACTTAGGTTATTATATGGTTTGCACAGTAGTTATGATTGATTGGATTTCGATTTCAATAGATATTATATGGTTTGCACAACAGTTACAATTAATTGGGTTTCGATTTCAATAGCTCTTGATTTCCATCGAATGTATATGGTTTGCGTTTGTGGTAATGCCCGAACAGTCATCACTGAGATCTTGAAGTGCGTCCTGTAAGGGATTCGATCCCTGTGTTGTCTTTTAAAAGCACTGTCATGAACTTTGTTTTCATTTCAAAATCCATTTATGATCTCTGTATATTTTGATATTGTATAAATATTAGTGAATGCTGGGTGTTTACTGAACAAGGGTTTTATGTGTAATGTCTTTGTAAGGATATTGAGATCATTGTTGCAGTGATACACAGTGTTTAGTTTCAGTGTGTAATTTGGTAAATGCATTTAATGATAGTATTGTAATCAGGTATATTAGCAGAGTGACCTGAGTGTTTGGATGATAGGTGACATACCCCAGTCTTCCGTAAAGAAGCCCTGTGACCTACATCATAACCACTTAGCCAACAATCCTTTATGTCTATATACTTTAGACGCATGCCTCTAAGCTTACGCATCCTGGTCAATAATAAATATAGTCTAGTCTAGTACCCTAGCTAGAACTCAATTCACCTCAAAGTTAGTGAAGGACATCACAGACAAATACCAAATCAAGCATAGGAAAAGTACCCATTACCATCCACAGGCCAATGGGCAGGTGGAATCAACAAACAAAACCTTGGAAGGCATCATTACTAAAATTGTTGCAATGAACAGGAAAAACTGGGAAGAGAAGCTCAAAGATGCACTCTGGGCTTACAGGATTACCTGGAAAGATACTACAGGATTTACACCATATCAGTTGGTGTACGGCAAAGAGGTAATGCTTCCTATTGAGTTCCAAATACATACTTTTAAACTGGCTGCAGATTTACAAATTGATTTGGACCAAGCACAAAAAGAAAGAATTCAGCAGTTGAACCAGCTGGATGAGATGAGGCAGCAAGCAGAGGAAACCACAATCCTCATGCAAAAACAAAGGAAGCAGTGGCATGATGCACATATTAAGAAGAAGCAGTTCAAGGAAGGTGACTGGGCTTTACTTTTTGACTCAAAATTCAGAGATCATAAAGCCAAGTTCACCACCCATTGGATGGGCCCCTATGAAATTGTTCAGGCTTATGACAATGGTTCAGTCAAGCTCAAAACTATTGATGGAGAAGGTCACTCCTTCACAGTCAATGGTCATCGCCTGAAACTATACACCAAGCCCATCAGCAAGCAAGATTTTCTCTATACACTATCTCAGCAAAGAGAGGTTGAGGTACTGCAGCCCTCAGCTGCAGTATCACTGCCTTAGTTTCATTTCCTTTCAATTTCAGAGTCAAAAAGAAATAAAAAAAAATTAATATAAAAATTAATATAAAACAAAAACTAAAATATATATATATATATATATATATATATATATATATATATATATATATATATATATATATATATATAAAATAAAATAAAAAATAATGGGTTAGATGTGAAAACCAGTCTCTGGCACACTCTAACCTCGAATTCCTACTTGAAAACCAATTCGTTGGCGGGTAAGAATTCTCTTTCTTTTGTTCACTGTTTGATTTATCAGCTGAATCATGACTTGAGGACAAGTCAAAATTTTAGTCGGGGAGAGAGGCATCAGCACTTTGTTCTTTTATCTCTCCATTGTAAATTCTTAAAGATTTCTTATCCTATATCTTCACTGTAAATTTCCAAAGCAGCTTGTTCCAGCATTCCAGACTTCAATAAATAAGCTGTTTTGTCATTGTTTTATCTCAGAGGGACCTGGTTATAAACATTATGCAGGGGGACCTGTTTTGTCCAGACAACTATGCTACCAACACCAGCAGTAATGGGACCTATTTAAGACATTCAGAAGGGACCTGTTAAAGAAATTGACACCAAGGGCTACTTCAACAAAGTTTCATCAAGTTTCTACAAGGATTTGGGCACCAAGACTCCATCAAATGCCCAAGCTCAGTGAACCTGTATCAATATAAGGAGCTGCATGAACATTTTCAAATTTTTCTCAAGGGACCTATTACATTCAATCTTTCTCAAGGGACCTGTTACATCTTCAAATTTTTCTCAAAGGATCTGTGCATTCAATCTTTCTTAGAGGACCTGTTATAACAAGCAAAGGAACAGTCAAAAAGGGACTAGCTACTCAGCGTGTCAATACAACAACGACCAACAAAAGAGTAATATGTTTCTTGTTCTTAAACATTTAATTTCTTAGATTGATTTTTAATGTAACTTTGATGACTGTGAACTGTTATGATCGATTTCAAGGACACCTACATTTCCTATCATCCCTTATTCCACCGATTCTTATCATTTCTTCAACCTATTCATACTTCTAAACCCATTACCAACACATTAACCTTGTCATGCTAAATACATCCTACAGCCATACCAACATCCTCCATCCGACCGAATGCCAACTGAAATAGGACACGTGGCGGATTGTGTTTTTAAATACAAGGGAAAGAGACAAATGTAAAGCGGCCTATTCATTTTATTCCACACAGCCAAATCATGACTCCACCACCCGACGTACCCAATGATTCAAGGGACTCCCCAAAACCATACCCATCATTATATATACATGCTCCTAGTGCTCTTGTGGTGGCATCTATGTAAGCGTACAACACTCCTCTGTTCTAAAATGAATGAATACGCTGTGAAGTGAGTACATCCGGTTATCCCACCATCATTTTCGCATTTGATTCCCATAACTTTCAAAGTAGAATCAGAAGCAGTGAGCGCCGAAAGAAGTATTATCATTTGGGTTCGATTTACACAGTGAGGATTGGAAGCAGTGAGCACCGAAAGAGGAAAGTATAACCACTCAGTTTCGACTCCCACCACAGTCATAAGACAATCGACCAGCCGAGCATCATATTGAAGATTAAGGGAAGCGATACACCAGGTAACAAATTTGAAATTTCTTTGTTAAAATTGTAAGAACATAAACAGAGAAGGGTTAGAGCACGACCCTCTGCCACTATGACTAATAGGGTCGAGCCGAGTGTGTTCGACAGTTCACAATATCATGAGGATTGCATTGAAATTCTCAGAGAAATACAATGGTTACCATTTCTAGAGAAATTTCATGGAAGCAATGAGGAGGTTACCAAGCAATTTGCTTTCACATTCAATGGAGAGAAAGCCCTGATAGGTAACTTCTCATTCAGGGTTTCAGAGGATACTATAGCTCAGGCAATAGGGATTAGTCCAGAAGGGGAGAAGTATTTTAAAACAAAACAATTTAAAGAGAAATCGTGGACACAGTTTATGTCTAGATCCAGAGTCTCATCAGTGAACTGGAAGAAGGGTGTTCCAAGAAGTTGGTTGATGCATCCCTGGGATGAGATGGTCTACATCCTTCAAAAATTTATAACCTGTGAAGGCCGTTACAGTATTGTCTATCTATACCATATTAAACTACTGCTCCACTTGAAGAAACAATGTGTTATCAGTGTACCATATTTTCTATTACAAAGCTTAACCAAGATGTCCAAGACTATCCAGAAGCAGAAGGGGAATGAAGACAAGAGCCTGTATCACTTTGGCTTAATTAAAATTCTTATTGAGCATGAATTGCAGAGAAGAGGGAAACCATGGAAAGAATTCCTAGCTGCTAATCAAATTAGAGATGAGGAAGATAAAGAAGAAGTGCAAGAGGACTCAGGGTTCATGAAGGATATTGATGAAGAAATCCCAGTATCCAAAGCTAGCAAGGCACCTCTACCTGTGGGCAGCATAAGGACCAGGAACATGAGAAAGGAAGATGCTAAGAGGGCCGAACAAGATAAAATTTTCACCACTTACTCACGAAGAACAAGGAGGACACCAAAAACCCAGTTACAAGAAGACCAGCTTGAATCCAATGCACCTGCACAAATGGATGTTGAGTGGTGACCACTCACTACCAGGACCAGAAGTTGATATAGAGGTAGAAAGCAATAACAAGCAGGAAAAATGTTCACCACCTCCCATTAAGAGACAGAAGAAATTGGAAAAACAAATTGAAGAATTAAAGGAAGAGCTCATGGAGGCTAATATGCTAGAAAAAGTTATCAAGAGAGAAGATGAAATGCTCCGGGCGCAGAGTAAAGAAACTCAGAAGAAGAATGAAAAGTTAAGGGAGAGAATCAGTGAACTGGAGGCTGAGAAAACAGAGATTTCTAACTGGGCCACTAAGTGGTACAATCAGAAGAAGACCCTCAAAGAAAAATACAAAAGGTTAAAGCAGGAGCTCAAGGGTCAGAAAGATAACCAAGTGAAAAAGAATGTGGACACATTGCTCAAGGCAGCAGAGATCCAGGCAGGGACAGAGTTCAAGGGAAGCACTTCGGGGATAGCATGAGGACATGCTAATTCCTTAAGTCAGGGAGAGATGTTGGTATCATCCCAAGACCCCTTTTTCCTCCTAAAACATATCATTTACCCATTTCTTTTCATCATATATCCCTTAGAATCCTTGGAAATTGGTTAGTTAATAGTCTTATAGTTATTAAAATGCATTGAAATTGATTTAGGAATTTTATGTTGAAGAATTAGAAGTTTTTGGTGAAATGGTTACAGGAAGTTCCAACATCCTGTAATTAGCTCATTGTTTGACATGTGGCACAACAGCTGGGCTAGAATGAAAGGCATGGATGAAAAGTAGAATGTCCAAGCATGGACAAACACCTATCCTACAGCCGAATCGACCCTCCTACATGCGCGGTCAACTCAGGTCAAAGCATGGCACACTGGCGACAAAGGCAGAAACAACAACTCATTCTAATTTGATTTAGTTTTTGTTCTTTTTAAAATCAGTTAGGATAGAAACATTTTGAAAAGCTCGATGTAGTAAAAACGGCAACAGCCAAATTCCGAATGTACATTCATTATCGAAATGACATGGTTGTGCTAGGCATATGTAAATACAGTCCGAGTAATGGATGTAAGGGTTAATCGTTGTATCATTCTGAAACAGAGTCTTTGAACTTAATACTAAGAATCCAATTACAGTTACAACTTGTGTCTCGTGCATTGATTTGATAGCCGGTCGAATATAGTCCAGTGTACTCTGGAACGCGGACGGGCCCTGCATTCAACCGGTATACTGTTCTTTTCATTTTATTTGCACTTAGGTTATTATATGGTTTGCACAATAGTTACGATTGATTGGATTTCGATTTCAATAGATATTATATGGTTTGCACAGCAGTTACAATTAATTGGGTTTCGATTTCAATAGCTCTTGATTTCCATCGAATGTATATGGTTTGCGTTTGTGGTAATGCCCGAACAGTCATCACTGAGATCTTGAAGTGCGTCCTGTAAGGGATTCGATCCCTGTGTTGTCTTTTAAAAGCACTGTCATGAACTTTGTTTTCATTTCAAAATCCATTTATGATCTCTGTATAGTTTGATATTGTATAAATATTAGTGAATGCTGGGTGTTTACTGAACAAGGGCTTTATGTGTAATGTCTTTGTAAGGAGATTGAGATCATTGTTGCAGTGATACACAGTGTTTAGTTTCAGTGTGTAATTTGGTAAATGCATTTAATGATAGTATTGTAATCGGGTATATTAGCAGAGTGACCTGAGTGTTTGGATGATAGGTGACATACCCCAGTCTTCCGTAAAGAAGCCCCTGTGACCTACATCATAACCACTTAGCCAACAATCCTTTATGTTTATATACTTTAGACGCATGCCTCTAAGCTTACGCATCCTGTTCGATAATAAATATAGTCTAGTCTAGTACCCTAGCTAGAACACTATAGTTGTGCTAGACATAGGGGAGGCTTTCATCCCATGTGCATGGATGCTTAGAGTTTTACATGCACAGAATGTGTACGATCATCCTGTTGGTGACCTTTGTTTGGCCATCAATTTGGAGATGGAAAGTCGTGGACTTAGTAAGTTTGGTATCCAACATCGACTAGATACTTAACCAAAATGCACTCATGAATTTGTTGTCCCGATCTGAGACAATGGACTGTGGGATCCCAAAGTGTACCCACACTCACTCAAAGAAGAGTTTAGCAATGACCTCTGCTATGATACTCTTCTTGTAGGCCATCATAATGGCCATCTTAGAAAATTAGTTGACGACCATGAAAACATAGCCTTTGTTGTGCTTAGAAGAAGGAAGGCCCGACATGTAATCCATGGAGATAGATTCCCAAGGTCGACTAGGAGTAGGAACAGGAGTACATAGGCCTTAGTTATTGATGGATGGTTTGTAAATGACACAAGAAGTGAAAGATTTAATGTACCTCCCGAAATTCTGACGAAGGTTCAGCCAATTAAAATAATTCTGCAGGACTGCCACTATTTTCTCTACCCTAAAATGTCCAGCGACTCGACTGTAGTGTGCCTCCCAAATAACACTAGCATGATCACTTGAAGGAACATAGATGTGTCCCATGTGGCATAACAGTGCATCCTATAGGTGAAAATTTGGAACTTGCTTACTTCCAGGAGTGTCTAGTATGTGCTACCGAATTTTAGATTGCTCTTGTAAAGATGCGGCCACCCCGAAGTCTCATGCCCACAGGAGTCGAGCACAGTGATCAACACCATGACTGGTGGTTGCTTGAGGCAGTCTGCAGCATTATTGGTGCTGCCCTTCTTGTACTTAATGTTCAGATGGAATTGTTGCAGGTATGTGGACCATTTTTTATGGCAATTATTCTGCAACTTCCCTTGTGTCTGTATGAACTGCAGGGGTCAGTGGTCCGTGTGGATGATCGTTTCCTTCCCTATAATGTAATGCTTCCATTGATGGAATGCCTGCATAATGGAATATATTTATTCTTCGTAAGTTGGATACTTTCGTACTGTGTCTGAAAGTGTCTCACCGTGGTAAGCCACTAGATGCCCTTGCTGAGTAAGAATTGCACCAATAGTATAGTTGATGGCGTTTGTCTTAATCTCAAATGGTTGTTGCAGGTCTGGTAATGTGAGCACTGGTGTAGAGTAGAGATGATGCTTCAACTCAAAAAACACCTTCTATTGGGTTTCAGACCAAAAAACTTTCCTTTCACTCCGCCCTTGGTGACATGACTTAAAGGCCAAGTGATATGAGAGAACCCCAACACAAACCTGTAGTAGAAATTGGTAAGACCCAGAAAGTTGCGGAGCTCTATTAGAGTGGTTGGGTCTAGCCAATCTCAAATGAATTGTATCTTATTTGGGTCCACATGCACACCTTTCTCATCAATGATGTACCCCGGATATTAAACTTGGGTAATGCCAAAAGTTCATTTCTCCAAATTGGCACACGACTTGTGTTGTCACAGGGTTTGAATGACTTGTCGAATATGGTGGAGGTTCTCTTCCCAAATTTGACAGAAGATCAAGATGTCATCTAAATACACACCACGAATGCATTGGTGAATGGTTGTAAGATGTCATCCATCAATCTCATAAAGGTTGCGGGGGCATTTGTCAACCTGAAAGGAATGACCAACCATTCGAAAAGGACCTCATTGAATTTGAAGGCATTATTCCACACATCAGAGGGTTCGATAGGCACCTGGTGATAACCAAACTTCAAGTCAATATTTCTGAAATATTTGGCCCCCTTAAGCTGGTCCAAAAGGTTATCAATCCATGGGATTGGGTACCTATTCCAGACAGTGATTTTGTTCAGTGCCCGATAGTCAATACAGAGTCTTTAGGTCCCATCCTTCTTCTGTACCAATACAATATGGCTCCCACAGGGTGACAAGCTTGGCCTGAGGTGCCATTTTTTCAACAACTCCGAAATCTTCCTCTTGATCTCATCGTTCTCCAAAACAGAGTGTCAATAGATCAGTCCATTGGGTAGCGATGCGCTCGGGGTCAGATCGATGGAGTGCTTGACCTGAAAATGTAGAGGTACCCCAGTAAGTGAGGTGAAAATGTCCCTATACTCCTCCACGACCTTGTCCATCTGTTGTTGTTGTGCGAAGAATCCCTCTCTGGAGATCATGGTCATAACCTTCTTCTTTCCATGAGGGCAAATCATAAGGACAAAAAAGTTCTTGGTCTGGGAAATGATGTTACTGCATTTCTTTGCAGTGATCAAAGAGATGGTGGTAGGCGGGGCTACCTATAGTATCTTATGAAACTTATTTCCCAAAGTAATAATCACAGAGCGGGGTCTAGACTCATATACAACATGTCGCTTCCACAAGTATGGTTTTCCTACTAATAAATCACAAAATTCAAGAGGAGAAACATCACACAATACCTCATCCGTGAAGGGCTTGATGTTGGAGGGAAGGAAACACTATTTTCTGACGCGAAGATCTCGCCCTTGATGAAGCCACCCGATGGTGTACGACTTTGGATGTGATGTCGTCGGCAGGGCTAGTTGCTTCATGACCTCTATTGAAATGAGGTTATTTTGGCTCCCACTGTTGACAATGAATTGCAACGAAGAACCCTTCATCCACATCTGTGAGTGGAAGAGGCCATCCCTCTCCTCTGGATCTTTAGGCTCATTCTTTTGGATCTTGGTGGTAGCCACAGTGGCATTGGGCTTCGCGTTAATGATTTGCTTCCCTTTTTCATTCCCCTTGTTGGGTTCTGACTCAGAGTCAGAACATGCGTTTGATTCAAAAGCCTTCAACTTGGCCATCAATGGATGCTTTCCCCGACACTGACTTGCGTAGTGAGTGGAGCTCTTATGGAACTATTGAAGGCTTGAAAATCTCTTCCTACAACATTATAAGGGAGATCACCTAGTCGAGAACCTAGAGAAACTCATTTTTCATTGAAATGGTGGTTCCAACTGGTTAAAATAGGTCCAATTACATTATTTCTATCTCCACTGGCTTAAAATATGAATTTCACTTACCAATAGAGAATAGACATTAGATCAACCCTCTTGTTGATCAAGCAAGAAAGTGATCCTTAAGCTCATTTGGGGCTTAGCCAAGCCACAACGAAAGTTTTCTCCTATATGAGGGGACTTATAGAATGTAGAAAGTAGAACAAAATGTAAAGTATAATCTAAGATTCATCTAATCTTAGACCTATCTTGACTGAGGGAAGGATTAGTCTGTTGATCAGTGGTTGTCATCGATGTCAACCCAAGCAGCACCAGGGGCTACCCCGATATTGCAAGGGATTTTTGAATTCAAAACTCATATTATTTTTCATCAAATATATTCTCAATGGATTCTACTCGTCGATATGTTTCCATTGATATATGGTATGCCTCCCAGTTCTTCACGGTTTGAGAGATATTCACGTTGGAAGTTAGTAACCCTTGTTAGCATGCTAAAACACTATGGGGTTGTGGCATGGCACTCATAATTGGTTGTGGTCATTGAATAGTCAATAATCAATAATATTTTTTTCTCCTAAAATCCCTCCAATTTTCACTTGTTGAGGACCGTCTCAACTCAAGACATTCATATAAATAATGACCCTCATATCCTCCTCTTGTCATGATATTGTGGCTTCAAACAGGTAATCGTGGTATTTTCGGTATAACGTTTTTTGTGCGAAGCTTAAGAAGCTGAAATTAAAACCCATTTGAGATGAAATCTTAATGAGCCTCGTGACCTAATTTGCGATCTTGTTTCTCTATATTTTCGGAGATATGATCTGAGGAACGTAGGGTTTTTGCAGGCTCTCGAATTCCATGTCAAACAGGTGACTTTGGGAAAATCGTCATAATGTTCTCTCTTAGCATTGGATTCAAATTTCGTAAATAGTCACAGAAATAAGACGGAATTTAGTTTGTTGACTAGCATGTTTAGGGTCGAAGGTCACAACAATAACACATGGAACTTCATACAAGTTCACTCTACTGAACCAGACTATAATCAGGTCATCGTGGGATATTGGGCATAACTCTTTCTTGAAGAATCCAATTGTGATCAGACTTGTGGGGTTGCAAAGAGGACTCCGAGGGATATCACGAAATGATATGTCAGACCCTAGAGATATAAAATTACATAGATACAACAGATTCAATATCGAGCTCCTAGAAGGCAAGAAAAAACATGCATTCAAGGATCACTACAGTAAGAACCACACATCAACAGTCAAGGGTAAGTCTCCTATAGAAAGGTATGTATAATTAGTGTTTACATTTGAATTTTTAGTATTATCTCTGACATATGTTTTTGCAGGACAAAGTAAGTATATACAGGGTCTCGGTTATATCTCTATGTCTCTATATGTCACAATTAGTTTTTCGGATGTCATATTCTTGATACTACACATTTGATGCTACATATTCTTGATGCTACACTAAGTCTGCTAAATGTATATGATGTTGTAATTTCATGTTACTTGTCTTGTCATATTTGATAGAATGGTCTCTGTTTTTTTACTTAAAACTTGGTCCATCGCAAGTCTAGGGTCTGTCATCATTTTTTATTGTATATATCGTTAGGTCAGTTTTGGATATAGTCTTGCATAGAGTCCACACCTATATCAAGAGTCAGAGTCTTTGTCTACTGCTGCAGCAAATCAAAAGCAAAAGTGAAAAGCACTCTTCAATTATGCATTGTAATTTTAATTTGTATTTATTCGTTATTATGCACTTACATGTGTTTTGCAGGCAGAGGTAAGTTGAAGGATATTTTGTTTTGTTTTGGGATTGGTTTCGTCGGGCAAATTTTGCATGCAGGTAGAAGAAGATTCAAGTACAATTCAAGAAATAATTCAAGGGAATAAGTATCAAATCAAAGGAAGCATTGCAGCGAAACATCCTTTGAAGACATCACAACCATCTGTATATTGTGAAGAAGTGTCAAGGCCAAGAGTCATCATTGTAAAGTTGTTCATCACTGGAAGAGTCATTATTGTAAAAGAGTCAACCTACCTAGAGTCGAAAAGGCATTATTGTGAGGTATAGGATTCTCTGTTGGGATGATGTCATGGTTGGGTTTCAGGTCATAGTGTGATTGGGTGTTTGGTCAAAATATTGTATTGTGGATCATTGTCCTTGGTACGGGAGTCCACACTTCTGTAGTTAATTTTTGCCTTTATAGGGTGGTAGGGTGGTGCTAGGCAAGTGAATGAAGTCGCCTATAGGTTGGGGCCTGTGAACACTTTAGGGTGGTAGGGTGGTGCTAGGGTGAGTTGTGGCTCGCTAGGGTGTTGGGACATCCATTTAGTTGATTACTGAAGAAACTAGGGCGTTGGGGTGTCCTTCTAGTGGGAGCTAGAGAAGACTGCTTTTCTAAAATTCTGGGAAGTTGTTGCTTTAATTTTAGTTGGGACTGAAGATTAAAGAATTTATTAGAAAAGTGCTCGATGTTTTTTGACCCGGAGGGGGTTTCCAACTTAAAATTCTTGTGCCTACTGTGTTCTTTTATTTAATGTTATTACTGCATAAACATTGATAATAATTGAAGATTAATTAATGCTATGAAAATATTTAAAAGTGATAATTGCTAAGGAATACTATTCACCCCCCTCTCAGTATTTCCAACAATTGGAATCAGAGCTTGGTTCCTTCAATAACAACTTAATTGCTGGAAGGTAGTTTTCAGAGCATAGAGATGGGAAAGTCAAAGAAGTAGGTTACAATGATTTCAAAGGAAGGTACATGTACAACAAAATCTAAAGAAAGTGAGTATTGTGTACCAACACCTGATTTTGATGCAAATAATTACTGGATACGGGAATCCAGGATGGAAGTACATTTGTAGGCACATCGAGTATGGGAATCAATTATTTCTGGAGACACATCTACCGACGAAGCTAAAAGGTACAATTCAAAGGCCATGAATGTAATTTTGAATGTTTTTCCAAATTATGTGAAAAAAAAATTGGTCAATGTTCAACAGCTAAAGATCTTTGGGAAAAGCTTCATAATATTTATTCAACAAAGCAATCAAGTCAAGATGTTATTGAAAATTCATATCCTTCTAATTATGATGAATAAATTGGAGAAATGAGTAAGATGGAGTTTCAAAATCATGTGATTAGGGTGATAAAAGAACTCGAAAGCCAAAAGGAAAGTGAAAGACCTCTAGAAGCAGAATTGGAAATAGCAAAAGAACTCAATAAGGAAAATGAAGAATCAGGGAAGATCATTAGCAGTCTTCGAGTACAATTGGAAGAAGTCAAAAATAGAGAGATACAAAACCTCAAGAGAGAAGTCCAATAGAAGCAACAAGAAATAGACACAACCTTTGAAGAGATTAGCAAGCTCAAACAACAGATGCAGGAAGTAGAAATTGAAAGGAAGGAATTTGATCAAAGACGCATATCTGTAATTGACCAAAAACAAAAGGAATTAGAAACATCTTCAGCACAAATAAGAAGGCTCGGGATTGAAAATGAGAAGCAGAAGGAACAGATACATGTTCTCAACAGAGAAGTAGAGAAGACCACTCTTCTCAAGCTAAAGGTTGAGGAGGTAGAAAAAAGAAGGGAGATCTTGAAAACATGGTTTCAAGAAGATCTTGCTCAAAATCAAGAAGAACTTGATGCAACCTGTGATGAGATCAACAAACTCAAGGGAACGCAAAAATAACACATACAAGATAAGATAGATGAAGAAGCAAAAATCAAGGCAATTAAAGATGGTAAAGCTTTAGTTGATGAAGGTACAGGCTCCACATCTTCGTAGGATGATTCTAAGAAGGAAGTTGATCAAAGTGAAAAGCGAAAGAAAAATTTTGCAACTTCAAAGAACGATACCAAAGCAATCAAGAACAAAGGACCACAAAAAACTACAACACTGCCTCCAAAAAAGAATGAAAAATCTTCCAGGTATGTTGGCTTATTTAATGGTTATTGCTTTTCATGCTCTAACTATGGACATATGGCCAAGGATTGTGAAGTTATGGATAGGTACAACTATCAAGGACCACCGCATTCAAATGAACCATTTAGGTATGCACATTTATTTAATGGTTATTGCTTCTTATGTGCTAACTGTGGACATATGGCTACGGATTGTGAAGTTTTTGACAAGTACAATCATTATCTGCAAAACCCTAGAAGCAAGTTTGCAGGATCACAAGACGAGTTCCACAATGATCTTGTTAGAAGAGAATACGTGCTATATGGACCAAACATTGAATGTTTCAAATTCCATAACTATGGCCATAGCACTCACAGTTGCAAATATTAGATGGAATCACCTATGGAAAAAATTGAATGCTTCAAGTTTCATAACTCTGGGCACATGGCTCGAGATTGCAAGAATAAGAAGGTCTGGAAAAGGAAACAGGTACAAGAAGACAAAGTAGATAAGAAGGTTCAACAGTTATGCTTTCAAGATTTGTAAAAGAAAAAGGTCATGAGGAATTAATAGTTGCTTCAGATAATGACTCAAGTCAATATGCCCCATTAGGTGACTCACTATCTTGAACAATATGACTTGTTGACTCCTTAATGTTTTTACAAGAGTATTCTATGCAGCAGTATATGGCACAAGTCTACGATTGATAGGAAGGTAGTTTGAATAAGATGGCAGTTTCATTACAGGTTCACGGGGAGCAAAATAGTTGAAGGATAATAGGTTACCAGGAACAAGGCAAGATTAGTCTGCAAAGGATATGCACAGGTTGAAGGAATCAATTTTGAAGAAACATTTGCTCCATTTCCATAATGGAAGCTATCAGGATGTTTCTCGCTTATTCTTTCTCAAGAAAAATCAAGATCTACCAAATGGATGTTAAGTTAGCTTTTCTAAATGGTGAATTGGAGGAAGAAGTTTACATTGAACAACCCGAAGGTTTTCTGCTTTCTGACAAAGAAGACTATGTTTGCAGATTAAAGAAGTCTATATATGGTCTCAAGCAAGCTCCTAGGGCTTGGTATGTTCATCTTAACGAATATCTACATCAACAGGGATTCAAGAAAGGAAGCGTTGATGACAAATTAAGTAAAGACTTTGCCACAAAAATGCGAAGTGAGTTTGAAATGTGTAATGATTGGCGAACTAAATACTTTTTAGGGCTTTGTATTTCTCAGTGGGATAAAGGAATATTCATATATCAAACCAATTACATCAGAGAAATGCTCAAGAAATTCCAGATGGAAGATTGCAATCCAATCCTTACCCCCATGGTAACATGGTGCAAGTTAAGATTATAAAATTAGTCAAAGGATGTGGACCAAAGGTTGTATATATCCATGATTGGTAGTTTCTTATATGTGACAACCTCCCGGCCTGATGTGATGTAGGCAGTTGGACAAGTAGAAATATTCCAAGAAGCACCAAAAAAATATCATATTATTGTCATAAAAAATAATTATTCGGCATCTTAAGGGCACAATGGAATATGGTCTATGGTATCCCAAAGGAAATGATATGGTCATCCAAGCTTATACAGATGCAGATGATCATAAGAGTACCAGTGGAGCAGCATTCTATCAAGGTGGGTTTCTTGTTTCATAGTTAAGTAAAAAGAAAACTTTGATCTCGTTATCCACAACAGAATTAGAATATGTCATGGCAACAACTTGTTGTACTCAAGTTATTTGGATGAAGCAAACTTTGCAAGATCTTCAAGTCAATTTCAATGAGGCTATTCCCATCTTTTGAGATAACACTAGCGCCATCAGTATCTCCAAGGATCCTGTGATGGATTCCAAAAGGAAGCACATTCCAATTAAATATCATTTCGTTAGAGAAAAGGTCACTAAAAAGAATATAAAGCTTGAATACGTTGGCACAAAGGAACAAATTTCTAAGATATTTACCAAACCATTACCTCGTGAAGCATTTGAGTATCTTTTCCAAAAGCTTGGGATTCTCTCAAGTTTTCATTAGAATCTTTCTCTTATCTACTCGAGTAGAAAGGGGGAGTGGAGGTGTGTACAAGTCTGCAAGATGGTTGTTTGTCAGGGGGAGTTACCCTTTTCCATTGATGAAAAAGAGGGAGAGAAGGCATTAGGAAGAGGTGTCATGATCTCAGGGGGAGTACTTGTGTTGCCATAAATTCCAAAGGGAGAAATTGTTGATCATTGGTTGTCATTGATGTCAACCGAAGTAGCACCAAGGGCTACCCCAATCTTGCAAGGGATTTTAGACTTGAAAAATCATATTATTTTGCATCAAATATCTTCTTGATGGATTCTAATTGTCGATATGTTTCTGTTGATATATGATACACCTCCCAGTTCTTGACGGTTTGAGAGTTATTTTTGTTTGAAGTTAGTAACCCCTGTTAGTGGCTAAAACCCTATGGGGTTGTGGCATGGCACTCATAATTGGTTGTGGTCATTGAACAATCAATAATTAATAATATTTTTTTTCTCCTAAAATTCCTCCAACATTCACTTGTTTAGGACCCTCTCAACTCAAGATATTCATACAAATAATGACCCTCATATCCTCCTCTTGTAGGGATTTTGTCGCTTCAAACAGGTCATCGTGGTATTTTCGCTATAGCTATTTTTCTGCGAAGCTTCAGAAGAGGAAATTAAAACCCATTTGAGCTTAAATCTTGATGAAATGTGTGACACAATTTCAGATCTTGTTTCACTATATTTTCTGAGATATGATCTGAGGAAGTTAGGGTTTTTGCAGGATCCTGAATTCCATGTCAAACAGGTGACGTTGGGAAAATCGTCATAACTTTATCTCTGAGGATTGGATTCAAATTTCGTAAATAGACATAGAAAATGACTTACTTTAGTTTTCTGAGTAGCATGTTTAGGGCCGAAGGTTGCAACAGTGACACGTGGCACTTCGTACAAGTTCGCTCTACTGAACTGGGCTATAATTAGGTCATCATGGAATATTGGGCATGACTCTTTCTTGAATAATCCAATCATGATCATACATGTGGGGTTGAAAAGAGGACTCATAGTGATACCATAGGATGAAATTTCAAACTCTATAGATATAGATACAACAGATTCAATATCAAGCTCCTAGAAGGAAAGAAAAAACATGCATTCAAGGATCACTACAGTAAGGACCACAAATCAACAATCAAGGGTAAATCTCCTACATCAAGGTATTTATGATTAATGTTTACATTTGAATTTTTAGTATCATCTCTGACATATGTTTTTGCAGGACAACGTAGGCATATACAGGGTCTCGTTTAATTCTCTATGTCTCTATATGTCACAATTAGTTTTTTGGATGTCCTATTCTTAATACTACACATTTGATGCTACATATTCTTGATGCTACACTAAGTCTGATAAATGTATATGATGTTGTAAGTTCATGTTACTTGTCTTGTCATATTTGATAGAATGGTCTCTATTGTTGTACTTAGAGCTTGGTCCATCACAAGTCTAGGGTCTATCATCAGTTTTTATTGTATATATCTTTAGATCAGTTTTGGATATAGTCTTGCATAGATTCCAGGCCTATATCAAGAGTGGGAGTCTTTGTCTACTGTTGCACTGAGTCAACAACAAAAGTGACAAGCCCATTTCAGGTATGCATTGTAATTTTAATTTGTATTTATTCATTATTATGCACTTACATGTGTTTTGCAGGCAAAGGTAAGTTGAAGGGTATTTTGTTTTGTTTTGGGATTGGTTTCGTCGAGCAAATTTTGCATGCAGGTAGAAGAAGATTCAAGTACAACTTCAAGCAAGAATTCAAGAGTAGAAGTATCAAATCAAAGGAAGCATTGCAACGGGACATCCTTTGAAGACATGACAACCATCCTTATATTGTGAAGAAGTGTCAAGGCCAAGAGTCATCATTGTAAAGTTTTAAAAGTCATTTGTAAAAGTTTCATCACTGGAAGAGTCATTATTGTAAAAAAGTCAATTCGCCTAGAGTCGAAAAGGCATTATTGGGAGATATAGGAGTCTCTGTTGGGATGATGTCATGGTTGGGTTGTGGGTCATAGTGTGATTGGGTGTTTAGTCAAAATCATTGTAAATCATATTGTATCATGGATCATTGTCCCTGGTACAGGAGTCGACACTTCTGTATTTAATTTTTTCCTTTATAGGGTGGTAGAGTGGTGCTAGGCAGGTGAATGAAGTCACCTACAGGTTGGCGTTGTGAACACTTTAGGGTGGTAGGTTGGTGCTAGGGAAATTTGTGGATCGATAGGGTGTTGGGACATCTATTTAGATGATTACTAAAGAAACCAAGGCGTTGGGGTGTCCTTCTAGTGGGAGCTGGAGAAGAATGTTTTTCTAGAATTCTAGGAAGTTGTTGCTTTCATTTTAGTTGGGACTGAAGATTAAAGAATTTATTAGAAAAGCATTCGGTGGTTTTTGACTCGAAGGGGGTTTTCCACCTAAAATTCTTGTGCCTACTGTGTTCTTTTATTTATTGTTATTACTGCATAAACATTAACAATAATTGAAGATTAACTAATGCTCTGAAAATATTTAAAAGTGTGAATTGCTAAGGAATATTGAGTCACTCCCCTCTTAGTATTTCCAACGTATCCCTTCTCTCAATCAAGATCAAGCTAAAAGGATGGGAAAAGAAGCGTGCAGGAATTGAAATAAAATGAAGGAACTAGACCAAGGTAATAGTTCAAAAGATCTAATCCTTGTTAAAACAATTATGAACAACTAAATGCCTAATAAGTAGTTACTAAATACTTAATTGCAAATAAATACAACTCCTAATACAACATATGCATAAGGAACAAAACATTCATGCCACAATACTGAAATAGTTCAAATACATGACATGTATGAAGCATGCCATCTATAAGATTAATCTATTAGATAGATAGCAACTCAAGGATATAAGTGTCTGTCCTAATAAAAGTTCTAGTTTCGAATCTCATTTCTTATTAACCCTGCAAGATTACTTGACCAGATTCTAAATGAGCATTTCATTAAATAGTCAACAGTAGAGTTGAAAATCCACATACATACTCATACACCAGAAATGATATCTAAAAATTGAAGCATTTACTTCTAATAATAGAGCAAGAAGTAGTGTTATAAAACCAATTACAGAAATAAATATTATTATAAATATGAATCAAGTTACAGAAAACAATAGAGTTACAGTAGTGCAAGTCATTTGCTTCCTCTAAACTAGATTCCCTGCCTACAAAGATGGATTGGCTCTCACTACAATAGTGTAAATGAATCACAAACTCCCTCCGTACAAACAAGTTGTAAGCCCAAGCATTACTCTGCCTCTTTTCTTTCGGATTCGAATCCTTTTTTCCAGAGCCCAGAGATGGTATTTGTACATGCTAGCAATACTAACAGTATACCTTAATTTTCTCGAGAAATGAAAAGTTGAATCTGGAAATCATTGCAATGAAGTTATGTTCTTTAGTCGAAGGTGTTAGCGCTTGAAATTTCACCTCAGGCTGAGAAAGGTAAACCTCAAGGAAACATCAAACCATTTAGCCTCGTAGCTAGCCCTACGGGGCAGGAGAAGGCTCTCTCCGGTCTATCTCGGTAAAATCTTCAATAGATGAGATGACCAATAAGGTAACACTGATATTAGGCTAGTAAACTGATCAAAAAGGTTGATTTAGGGTTTTTGGGGTTTTTGGTGGCAATTTGAGGGGATGGCAATTTTGGGTGCGGGGATTGGACACAGTTTCTGCAGGGGGTTCTTTGGGGCGAGGTAGGAGACAGTATTGATGCCTTTGGTTGAGGTGAATGGTCAGAAAATAAAGGTGAGGAGCTAAAGAGAGCAAACAATAGCTTTGAATTCTCTTTAGACAGTAGAAAACATTGAAATTAAACAAACTTAAAAGCAGAGCATGGCAGGCATGAATTCTTACTTTAACACTTCATTTGTTTAATGTGCAGAAGTAAAAGAAAGGAAATGAGTCACATAACAAGCTTACAAGTACATTGAGAAACACACCATCAACACATGAGTCCACAAGAATCCCAAAGAGGACTGCAAAACCCTGGTCTTCCTTAGCCAAAAATTGCAGAGATACAGTGAATAATACAATGATAGCTTCTCCCTCAAGAGTCCAACCTTCCAACCCCTGAAAATGATTAAGAAAATACATAATATAGGCAAGCCAACCTCCTCCCTTGCCTCTAGGGGTCGAGCTCATCCTTCTAGGATCTGTTTCAACTAATTCTAAACTGAGCACTAAAATCTAGGCAGTCAAAACAACTTGCCTCTATAAGCTAGGAAACCAATTCATTCATTTAATTTTACCCTATTTCATGAATGAATCTTCTAGAAGAGGTACATAAGTGTAAAAGTGTCATAAAAGTACATTAATTACATCAAAGAGGATAATAATTCACCCCAAAAATTCAAACATGGTCAAATCTGCGTTTTTCTGAGCTGTACAGTGAAATTTTGAGAAAATTGCCTGATAGGTCGCGCACCTCTGCCTGACGGGTCGCGCGCCTTTGAGGGAACTTTTGGGGCACTTCCAGGTGGCCAAATTGAGCAAGAGTAGGCTTGTTGGAAAGGTATGTGAGTCTACTTTCCAACCCAACTGGAATTTCTGAATTTGGTGGTCATTTTCCACTCAAAAATTGCAATCTCCCAAGGCTGCTTTCTGCAACTCAAAAATGTGGCAGAAAGTCAATTTTTGCTTGTTTTTTGACTTTCTGGAGGCCCAAAACTTCATAAAATCTCAAGTCCATTGATGAGCATATGTAACTTCTCATGAAAAATCTGGAAAGCTGAGTTTTTGCAAAATGGAGTTGCCAAGATGAAGGGTCGCGCGGGGGGTGAGACCCGTTAATGGAGAAAACCTGTAAATTGCCTGAAAAAACCAAAATTTACCCAAAATACTCAAAATTTCTTGGGATTTGTGTTGTGGTTGGGATATTTAGTGCCTTGGTCCTTCAGTGAAGCCTCGGCCAAGATATGGAGGGGATCGGGCCTTTTCCGTCGTTTTAGTGCCTTGGCCAACCGCCTTTGGAACACTTTCACCTTTGCCTTGTACACGTGCATTCGGGCCCAATAGTGGTTTTTCATGTTCTGGAGCAGGCTCAACTTCTGGTGTTGACTCACGGTCATCGCTTTGCTCATAGTCGGTTTCGGTTTCTGACATGGTTTCAAGAGCAAAGTGGCTGAAATGCACTGCTGTTTCTGCATTGAAAACTGCTGATTAAAATGTTGTTTTAAGGGGACAAGGAGCATGAGGGAAATGTTAGGGGAGGGATACTTTAAAGGGAAAACGGGAATAATAATAAAACAGGGAGTTTAGGGGAATAATTATTGCATATACATCATTATACAATTTGATTTACAAGGATATTATGAGAGGTAGGGTTAGGGTGTAATTTTTTTGATTTCTTGGGAAGAGGGGTAGGGTTTAGGGCTTTTCACATATTTGGAAGGGAAATTTACATAGAATGATAAGGAATATGAAATGGGAGATGGAAGAAAAATGAGAACAATGGGATACCTCAAAACAGCATATAAAACCCTAGCAATTTGACAACTTCAAACCAAAAGCACAATGGAGACTTTCACTTGCAAATGGAGACTTTTACAAATACAATCATGACCTTCTTGAACTGTAGCAAGCAATAATTTTTTATGATGGAGGGCCTACCTTGCAAAATTTGGCAATTTGTGGTTCCTTGGCAGCTTGCTGGTAATTTTCTGTGGAGGAAACCCTGATGGGTCGCGCGCACTGCCCAACGGGTCGCGCACCCTCAACGGGTCGCGCACCCTCAATGGGTCGCGCCTGTGTAATTTTTACACTGTTGGAGGTGCCCTGACGGGTCGCGCGCCCTCAACGGGTCGCGCGCCAGGCTCAACAGGTCGCATTTTGCAGGAGGCTTTTGGAGGCCTTCCTGGTGTCGGAATCGGGCGCAGGATAGCTCGTTGGAAAGGTATTTGAGTCTAATTTCCAAAACAACTATAATTTTTCAATTTGGAGGTCATTTTCCCTGTCAAAAATCAAATCTCCCAAGACTGGTCAAAAAGTGCCAAATGAGGCTGCCTCAAGGAAGAGTGTTGTTGTAGTCAACTTTTGAATGCCTTCCGCAACCCCAAATTTAGCTCATAATAGCTCATTTGAAAGATCTTTGTGTCTAGTTATCATTTTATACATCAAGAAAATCATTTGGCCAACCAATCTAGGAGAAAACTTGATTTTCCCAAGGTCACTTCAGAGGTGTCTTTGATTCTACTGAGGCAACGGTATTATTGACATTTCTCTCAAACCATGACACCTGTGCAAAAAGTGAAAGAGGTTTTTCTTCCTTGGAATGTTCTGGACAGAAAACTCTCTCAGTTTCCCAAAATTCATCTTTTATTGCTCTGAAACATCATTTGAGTGAAACTTGCCCCGATGTGTGAAACAAGGAATTTTGTCGAAATGAAGCGAAATGAAGGGGATAGGGGGCTTCTAAATTCTTGGGGAAATGTTTGGGAGTAGGGAGGGATGTTAGGAAGTAGGGGAAAGTGGAATCTCAGAGATTGAGCGAGGGTAAGGGGTCCAAAAGGGCAAAACACAGGCCCAACCTAGAAAATTGTCAGGTTGTAGCTAGAAACTAGGGTTTGTGTGAAAATGAGGAATTTGGGGGATCTCAGTGATGGAAAGTGTTTGATAAGGTACATGAAGGATAGGGGAAGGTGTATGAACATCTGGATACAATTTTTGCCGATGACTTGACCGTCCAAGAGAAATTGGCTTTCAAAACCCTAGGACAAGGAAATGACCTTGCCTAGGTGCCACTGAAGCATGAACAAGATGTAAAATGACTCATTAGACACTGACATGATAATGACAACCCTATGAATGATGATAGACTCAGCTGAATAGTGACATAGATTGGCATTTGGGCAACTTTTAGAAGGAGTGAAAGCAAACCCTAGACCTAATGCCTAGTGACCAAATTTTGCTTGAAGACTCACTGAAATGACAAAATTTGACTTGGAAACTCTGAGACCACTTTGTAAGAGCATATTTGATCACTAGAGGAAGGCTGGAAAGACTGACACTAACATTGGCTCCAATGGGGATGGTAGCTCCTTGGAGGTGCCAAGAACCGTAGACCTCTGGGAGAGCAGACCAGTTTTTTCAACCATTGGGCAATGGAGTCAAAAACTCAAGCTGAAATGCATGACTGAAAACTGATGACTTGACAACACAAATTGACTCTCACTCAACTAAAAACTGACTCAACACTTAAACACAACCGACAAACTGAAAATGATGCTCAAAGGGGAGCTTATTCATCACAACCTGCTCTAACAGTTTCATTCATTACCTGATCAAGTGAAATGAAACAACCAATGCAACCAAGTAACTATCCCGTCTGCTGTTTGAATTCTCCACAAGTGCTTGCTTATGAACCACAAGAGAGAACTACTGAAAGGCAACTCCCATGACAACTTAGAAACAGATCCATTGAATGATATGAATTCTCTATCTGCCTCCAAAAACACTGCATAAGGATATTGAAGTTCATGCACACTGGGACTTAGCTCAACCAATGGATTACTTCTCTTCTTCTTATACCATGAATGCAAACTTTGATCTGAGCCTTGTGACGAGACCTCTGCTAAAAATGACAAAGAAACCGGCTGCCGGATCAAGTTCATATCAGCACATGTTTCAAGCTCGCATATAGACAATGGAGAAAAACTTTGACTGCAAACCTCATCCAAAACATCAGCTATTGGATCATGAAAAACTTGAAAAGACTGCTGCAATGTATCCTTTGAAAATGTATGACATCCCTCTAGTTGTTCATCTTTTTCTTGAGATATTTTACGAAGATTCTGCCTTATAAACTGAAATGCTTCGAAACAAAAGGGCATAGAATCTTCCTTCATCATTAAATCATGTATTTCGGCTGCCATACCTTCATCTGTAATCTGCCCTTCAAGTTCATTTGGTGGCTACAAATCTGATGCTACGGGCTGCTCAAGAATTTTGTTATCTGTCTCATCCTCAACATTAACACTGAGAGATTGCTGATTTGTTATAGGCTGTTCATTTGAAGATTTACTATGCAATCTACCCTTCAAAAACTGAAATGATTCAAAACAGAATGGTACGGAGTCACCTTGAATCATTAAATTATGTGTGTGCACTTCCAAGTCTTCATCTGCAACTTGACAATCAATGGCTTTCGGGGGTTGCAAATCTGAATATGAGAAGTCTTCAACAAAATTTCCATTGCTCTCAAGATGGTCCAAATCAAAACTTGTTGAAATTTGATTTCTGATTGCATGGTAATTATCTCTGATGAACTGAAACGAATCAAAACAAAAAGGCAAAGATCCTCCACTTACTTCAAATTTTGCTGCACTTTCCTCATCACTGTCATAGCTGATATGTGATGGCTGAACATTGTATTCGAGCTGCTGTAAGTGAACTTCTTCCTCCCACAAACTAGCTGTTGATTTGTATGCAAGATTAGCTTTTGTTTGGAGAACATAATCATCATCATACTGAGGCAAATCATCGGTATAAAACATATCATCAAGCATGCAGGTCATATCAACAGTTCTTTCTTCTCCAAGGTGATCTACAAAACAATCATTATCAGATCTTTGACAACTAGGATAAGAAACAAAATGTTTTGGATCAGCAACTTGTTCTTCTTCAATCAGCGCGCCATGGGCTTGAACATCATAATCATTCCTTGCGTTGATCTTGTCCATCATCTTTTCCACTGCACTTACCAAAATATCAAGCTTCACCTCTAGAGATGTCGATTCGGCCGGATCTATGTTTTTCATCTTTTCTTCCTTCAACCTTGCCCTTCGGATCAGCAGATGAGCCTCTACATTTACTGCACTGTTTTGCATCTCGTGAAGTGTTGCAATATCCCTTTCTCTCAGCTGAAACTCCATCTCCGGATCAAAGGCACCCAAATAGTGCAAGAGAGCAGATCTAGGAGAAGGTCTTATATCAACTGGCATCAAATAATAAACTTGGTTAAATCTGGCTGAAAACTGTTGTACTGTCTCCCCTGGTAATCTTTTCAGCTGGTTATACTCTTCTACAATCAAGAAAAGGTTCTACCCGATCATCCACCTGTCGAGAAAAACTTTGACAAACTGCTGGAAATCTGAGATGCTCGCATCAGGCAAGGTTTTGAACCAACTCTTCACTTTGGCTTGCAAAGAGAGAGCAAAAAGCCTTATACTAACATCTTTTGCATCAACTTCAAAAAGATCTAGAAAATTCTCAAAATTCTGCACATGTTGCTCAGCGTTGGCATTCTTACATTCACCATCAAACCTCGGCAAGTATAGATCATAGTTTTTGGGAAAAGGATGAAGAAAAGAAGGTAAAACAAGAGGTTTATACCGATCTGGAATTTTACAAGGTGTATGGGTATGTACAACAGGTATAGAATCAGTCTTGGTCTCTTGAGGTTCATCAATCTGAAGATGGTCGTCACAAAATTCAGAAAAAGGATCTTGATCAAGCTCAAAGGCATGCAAATCTTTGGTATTCATAATCTTCAAAGGGAAAGAATCAACTGCAGGCCGAGGATCTCTTCTCAAATACAATATACTTTGCAAAGAAGTTTTGACATTCTCGGGAAAAGAGAAGAAATAATTTATGACAAAGAACAAAATGTCTTGGATGAAATTCCAACTTGAATACCTGATCTTGCCATATTCTCCTTTCATGTTTCTGCTGGTCGGGATCATCCTCTAGTGGAGTCTTTGGATCTGATCGCAAAAATGATTTAGAGTCGCCAGGTGAATGATTTCAGCCTTTCAAGTGTCTGATCGTTGTTCACCATCAACAATCAGATCTGAACTTGATACATGTACTGCGGTAAAATGCAAATGAAGTGGTCGTATTCACAAGCTCACGGAGATTGACTGAAGCAGCGTTTATCTACTTCCGCTTATGTAAAGCAAAAGCGTTTCGAAGGCTACCTGGCATAACTTCAGGCTCCGTCTAAGACTTATGAAACGAACACATCAATCCACAAACAAGTTTGTTCTCCCCAGTATGGTCGCCAATATGTTAGCGCTTGAAATTTCACCTCAGGCTGAGAAAGGTAAACCTCAAGGCAACATCAAACCATTTAGCCTCGTAGCTAGCCCTACGGGGCAAGAGAAGGCTCTCTCCGGTCTATCTCGGTAAAATCTTCAATAGATGAGATGACCAATAAGGTAACACTGATATTAGGCTAGTAAACTGATCAAAAAGGTTGATTTAGGGTTTTTGGTGGCAATTTGAGGGGATGGCAATTTTGGGTGCGGGGATTGGACACAGTTTCTGCAGGGGGTTCTTTGGGGCGAGGTAGGAGACAGTATTGATGCCTTTGGTTGAGGTGAATGGTCAGAAAAGAAAGGTGAGGAGCTAAAGAGAGCAAACAATAACTTTGAATTCTCTTTAGACATTAGAAAACATTGAAATTAAACAAACTTAAAACCAGAGCGTGGCAGGCATGAATTCTTACTTTAACACTTCATTTGTTTAATGTGCAGAAGTAAAAGAAAGGAAATGAGTCACATAAAAAGCTTACAAGTACATTGAGAAACACACCATCAACACATGAGTCCACAAGAATCTCAAAGAGGACTGCAAAACCCTGGTCTTCCTTAGCCAAAAATTGCAGAGATACAGTGAATAATACAATGATAGCTTCTCCCTCAAGAGTCCAACCTTCCAACCACTGAAAATGATTAAGAAAATACATAATATAGGCAAGCCAACCTCTTCCCTTGCCTCTAGGGGTCGAGCTCATCCTTCTAGGAGCTGTTTCAACTAATTCTAAACTGAGCACTAAAATCTAGGCAGTCAAAACAACTTGCCTCTATAAGCTAGGAAACCAATTCATTCATTTAATTTTCACCTATTTCATGAATGAATCTTCTAGAAGAGGTACATAAGTGTAAAAGTTTCATAAAAGTACATTAATTACATCAAAGAGGATAATAATTCACCCCAAAAAGTCAAACATGGTCAAATCTGCGTTTTTCTGAGCTGTATAGTGAAATTTTGAGAAAATTGCCTGATAGGTCGCGCGTCTCTGCCTGACGGGTCGCGCACCTTTGAGGGCACTTTTGGGGCACTTCCAGGTGGAAAAATTGAGCAAGAGTAGGCTTTTTGGAAAGGTTTGTGAGTCTACTTTCCAACCCAACTGGAATTTCTGAATTTGGTGGTCATTTGCCCCTCCAAAATTGCAATCTCCCAAGATTGCTTTCTGCAACTCAAAAATGTGGCAGAAAGTCAATTTTTGCTTGTTTTTTGACTTTCTGGAGGCCCAAAACTTCATAAAATCTCAAGTCCATTGATGAGCATATGTAACTTCTCATGAAAAATTTGGAAATGCTGAGTTTTTGCAAAATGGAGTTGCCAGGATGAAGGGTCGCGCGGGGGGTGAGACCCATTAATGGAGAAAACCTGTAAATTGCCTGAAAAAACCAAAATTTACCCAAAATACTCAAAATTTCTTGGGATTTGTGCTGTGGCTGGGCTATTTAGTGCATTGGTCCTTCATTGAAGCCTCGGCCAAGATATGGAGGGGATCGGGCCTTTTCCGTCGTTTTAGTGCCTTGGCCAACCGCCTTTGGAGCACTTTCACCTTTGCCTTGTACACGTGCATTCGGGCCCAATAGTGGTTTTTCATGTTCCGGAGCAGGCTCAACTTCTGGTGTTGACTCACGGTCATCACTTTTCTCATAGTTGGTTTCGGTTTCTGACATGGTTTCAAGAGCAAAGTGGCTGAAATATACTGCTGTTTCTGCTTTGAAAACTGCTGATTAAAATGTTGTTTTAAGGGGACAAGGAGCACGAGGGAAATGTTAGGGGAGGGATACTTTAAAGGGAAAACGGGAATAATAATAAAACAGGGAGTTTAGGGGAATAATTATTGCATATACATCATTATACAATTTGATTTACAAGGATATTATGAGAGGTAGGGTTAGGGTGTAATTTTTTTGATTTCTTGGGAAGAGGGGTAGGGTTTAGGGCTTTTCACATATTTGGAAGGGAAATTTACATAGAATGATAAGGAATATGAAATGGGAGATGGAAGAAAAATGAGAACAATGGGATACCTCAAAACAACATATAAAACCCTAGCAATTTGACAACTTCAAACCAAAAGCACAATGGAGACTTTCACTTGCAAATGGAGACTTTTACAAATACAATCATGACCTTCTTGAACTGTAGCAAGCAATAATTTTTTATGATGGAGGGCCTACCTTGCAAAATTTGGCAATTTGTGGTTCCTTGGCAGCTTGCTGGTAATTTTTTGTGGAGGAAACCCTGATGGATCGCGCGCACGCCCAACGGGTGACAGGTCGCGCGCCCTCAACGGGTTGCGCTCCAGGCTCAACGGGTCGCGTTTTGCAGGAGGCTTTTGGAGGCCTTCCCGGTGTCGGAATCGGGCGCAGGATAGCTCGTTGGAAAGGTCTTTGAGTCTACTTTCCAAACCAACTGAAAGTTTTCACTTTGGAGTTAATTTTTCTTGTCAAAGGTCAAATCTCCCAATACTGGTCAAAAAGTGCCAAATGAAGCTGCCTCAAGGAAGAGTGTTGTTGTAGTCAACTTTTGAATGCCTTCCTCAACCCCAAAGTTAGCTCATGATAGCTCATTGGAAAGATCTGTGTGTCTAGTTATCATTTTACCCATCAAGAAAATCATTTGGCCAACCAATCTAGGAGAAAACTTGATTTTCCCAAGGTCACTTCAGAGGTGTCTTTGATTCTACTGAGGCAACGGTATTCTTGACATTTCTCTAAAACCATGACACCTGTGAAAAAAGTGAAAGAGGTTTTTTTTCCTTGGCATGTTCGGGACAGAAACCTCTCTCAGTTTCCCAAAATTCATCTTTGATTGTTCTGAAACATCATTTGAGTGAAACTTGCCCCGATGTGTGAAACAAGGAATTTTGTCGAAATGAAGCTAAATGAAGGGGATAGGGGGCTTCTAAATTCTTGGGGAAATTTTTGGGAGTAGGGAGGGATGTTAGGAAGTAGGGGAAAGTGGAATCTTAGAGATTGAGCGAGGGGAAGGGGTCCAAAAGGGCAAAACACAGGCCCAACCTAGAAAATTGTCAGGTTGTAGTTAGAAACTAGGGTTTGTGTGAAAATGAGGAATTTGGGGGATCTCAGTGATGGAAAGTGTTTTATAAGGTACATGAAGGATAGGGGAAGGTGTATGAACATCTGGATACAAGTTTTGCCGATGACTTGACCGTCCAAGAGAAATTGGCTTTCAAAACCCTAGGAGAAGGAAATGACCTTGCCTAGGTGCCACTGAAGCATGAACAAGATGTAAAATGAATCATTAGACACTGACATGATAATGACAACCCTATGAATGATGATAGAATCAGCTGAATAGTGACATAGATTGGCATTTGGGAAACTTTTAGAAGGAGTGAAAGAAAACCCTAGACCTAATGCCTAGTGACCAAATTTTGCTTGAAGACTCATTGAAATGACAAAATTTGACTTGGAAACTCTGAGACCACTTTGTAAGAGCATATTTGATCACTGGAGGAAGGCTGGAAAGACTGACACTAACAGAATGATTGATGTTTTGCCCACGTGTTGGCCTTATTTAGTTTTTATTACAACAGTGTTCCCATTTTAGAACTGCGTTGTGCCACATGGTAGAAAGTGTTCAGAAATCACGGATCGAATTGATACTTCATCCTTACCTACCCTGGGTTCATCCTTGTTTTATTCAAACAGAGATTATTAGTTCTAATGTTAAACTTAATCGAAAACCAAATAAAAAACTAAACACACAAACTTCCCACAAAAACATTGAAATAGACTTTTCAATTATTATAACATTGACCCCATATGGAAGTGACAAGTGGATAGAACCGTGTGGTATCGGAGAAAATATCATCACAACTTTTGAAATGAGAAAACACAAAATATTTGTGATATTGGGTAGCTCTGATATGTAGCAAATTTGAAATCATAATTAAGCTTGTAGTAATAACTATATTGGGTCTGTAATATCAAAGGTTTTACAGTTGTTCCTATTAGACAAGTGAACACGATATTCTTATTAACCAATGTTAATACACATATCAAGTCTGGATATCAGAGAAAATAGTATGTTGGATATCGAAGATCATATGTGAATGGTTATCGGAAGCCAGACGTTGGAAGTGCATTGGTTTATCACATATCGGAGATCGGAGGCCTTTAGGGATATCGATGATCGGAGGAAGTGGAAATTAGAGATCAGAGATTGAAGGTGAATGGTTATCGAAATTTTTAAGTGGTGACACATAACAAAGCTTCGATAGGGATTCTTCGATATACGGGAGCGGAGGAGGATTACGTGGTATATGGTTCCTTTCTCCAACAAACTACAACCACTTTATAAATGAGGTTAGGACTTATGATATCGGGGATTTAGAAAGCGATCTTTCGATATCATTACAATATGTAGCAACCAATTTATAAAAAGAACACATCCGCTTTATAATATAAGCCAAAGCCACTATTTGGAAAATATAGCCACTATTTGGAAAATATAGCCACTAATAATTATAATGAACATCTTGGTCTTGGGGGCTATGTTTTATTCATTAATATAAGATGTTTAGAAAAAATTATTTACAAAGTTTATCAAAAAACAAACTTAATCCAACTTATGAAAAATATAAAAATAAAACAAGTGTAAATAAAAGGAAAATTAGACTTGAAATGAAGTAATCACAATCAAAGCCTATATGCAATTCAAAAAGGGTCCCCATAATTTTATTATATGGATAAATAAAAAGTAAATGGGGGGTTGTTGAGTACTACAATAGGAACTCACACCATTTTCATGTGTCCTTATTTTTCTTTGGGGTGTTTCTCTTTGCTTACAGCTTCGGCAGGTTGTTCTAGGTCGCCTTGCCTTGACTTTGGACTTTTCTCTGTGGTTTGGGGATGCCTTTTCCTTGCTTCGGATTAGCAGATCCAAAGTCTCACTTCTTCTATTTAAACTTCTGCTCAATCTTGACAGTGTATCGATATGTCGTTCCGAGTGAGGAGATGTACAGGAACTCCATCTCCTCCTAGATGTACTTTTGTAGGCAGTTGCAGTACTTGAGTACCAAATTCCACTTAGAATCGTTGTTACCTAGTTTTGTGTGGAGGGTATGGAAAGCATTTGTGAACTCTACACATCTTGGTCCACTTTATGTATTTATATTTATAGATCCCGATAGGGTAATATTTTTCCTTGATGGCATCTCAAAAAGAATCCCAAGTGGGTGCGGCTGAAAAAAATGAACTAAAAAATATCATTCCAATAGATTCAACCATTTATCTACGATGTCTACATCTATCTGGCCCTCAAATATGGTAATGTCAAAGTTAAATTGTACCTTAAAAGGAGTGGCACCTCTAGAGTGGTTGTTGGATGAAGATTCATCACTTGTGGGTAGTCGTCGAAGGATCTGGGAAACGTTATCCATTATCGCATTCCTCTGTCGCTCGAGGGATTCCTCAATCAATATTTCGGTAGGATCTCCTGCCCCATTGTCTTTCTTTTCTTCCACCATAGGAGGTCATCGAGGTTTGCGAGGCTGGTTTTGCAAAGGTTCAACCAGATCGAGCCCTAACTCCTTATTCCCTGACCTTGTTGGGGAAATGCAAAGAAAAACAGATAAAGAGTAGACTGCTCTGATACCATTAATCCGAACATAAACATGAATGCAAAAAATTACATATATGACCATAATTACAGAGATGCAGAAGAAATAACACTTTATTTCATTAATATCAGAATACTGAAATATGCTTACAAACAAAATAGAAATGAACTAGATCGGATGATGGTAGTTTATTTATGAGAAGAGATGTGGGGACTACATGCCTCTGCACTATGTTATAATGAGGCTCAAGGGCCTATTTATTATTGAAAAATAAGAGAAAATCATAAACAACCAAAAACCTAACCTTGGGAGAAGAATGCCAAGATTTTGTTGGCCCATTGGGGTTAGTTGGTCATCCAACTTCCCAAGCTCGTAACTTGGTCATATTATCTCCTTTTGGCACCTACGATAATGTTGGAAAGGTATCTTCTAGTACTATAGGATTTGTGGTATGGGCCTATTGCAGATCTAAAAAAACACCGTTTAGGGGGTCAAAACCTCTGTAAAAGTTCAAGACCCGAAAAACTGCTAAAAATAGTAAATATTGAAATAAACAAGGAAACATATGAAATTGACTGAAGGTCTAAGTGGAATAGGTGGGTGGCCACTAATATCCACCTATATCATGGGGATTGGAGTCTCCTATGGGTTGGTGTGCATAAATTCTATTGAGTTGGTGCTCAACCAGGGGTTTGGAGTCTCCTGTGGGTTGGTTCTCAACTAGGGGGTTGGAGTCTCCTGTGGGTTGGTTCCCACAAATTCAATGAGTTGGTGCTCAACTTAAATATTGGTGTCCTTGTTTGACAAGGTATAGCCTGAATTTGTAAAGGAGGATTGGTGTCCTCATCATTGCAATTTAAGCAAAAATATACAAGTGATTTTTTATTAAACTTTTTGTGTCCTAACGTGATTTACGTTCATAATTGTACTAGATTTTGATTCACAAATTGATAATTGGATGAAGTATTGATTCACCTCCCCCATTCTCAATATTTCTTACAACATTGATGCTCTATAACCTATCACATATTATTTGTATTATGTTTTTGGTGGTGAAGGTGGATATGGAAAAATGTGGATGGTTATGTAAACTAGTTTTACATATTAAATTAATGTGATGTAGCTTAGGATAAACCTGCTTAGTATTAAATTATTATTTCTCCTATCAAGCGTTAAGGCCTTGTAACCCTACATTTTAATACTTCAACTTGAAATACCAACCCTTTATTATACATGTTTGATTACGAATTTTGTAGAAATTATGATGTAGATTTGCAATTACTTATGATATTTCAATCAAAATCACAAGACACAAACCTACTCTACTGCTCTACGGAATTCAATTCACAATTTAGAACATCAATCACAAACATGCAATGAGAAATAACACACATGCACACAATATTTTTTTCGGGAAAAGAAATCTACTAAAAACACCGATGCATGCTTGCATTAATCTAATGAATAGAGATATATTACAATTGGTTTTGATCAACTAAGCACAACTTGCAAGTGAATAAACTATCTCTCTTCTCATTGAGAAGCTCTGATCCAGACTTAGCCAATTTCTTCCTCTACTTGAGCCCCTACTTCCTTGTGTAATTCCATGAGAAATTAGGCCCCTATTATTTGAGAATTTCTCCAAAATGGATTGCGCAATTCTCAATGTTGATCATCTGACTGCATGCAACACTTGTACACTCAAGACTAGTCTACAAATAATGTTACACTTCCTTAGAATCTCCACCACCACTGGGGATGATTGATAAATTAAGTCGATGATCACTGAGTTTGATTGAAGTCTCATTACACAACTGACCTTCCATTAGTTCCTCCAATAGTTAGAACTAGTTTCACTGAAAACAACTTGAATTAACTAACCTTGATTGCTATAAATTAGAAATGACACATTCTTAACTGAAATATAACTCCCCTAATTCAAATTTACTAAGCAAACTGTGTGATACAAGCCATGTCACACAGGTTAACTGCATCCAAGTTTTTTGTTGACGTGGAAATTCAAATTTTCTCAATTTAATCAAGGAAAAATCAAATTGACAATGTCTTGCTGCATTTTCGACACTCCCTCTCAAAAAGAAAGGGATTATCAACCACCGTTATCCTGCACCTATGGAACTCGAACTTCCCTCTTGACAAGGCCTTTTTCCAAATGTTAGCATCTTGTTCCTCTGTCGGAATGTATTGAAGCAACATTATCTTCCTCTACACACAGTCTCGTACATGGTGATACCAAATATCTATATGCTTGGATCGATCATGAAATACAAGATTCTCGGAGAGCTTGATACAAATATGATTATCACAATAGATCACATTTGGATCCATCATATGACCAAATAGTCCCACAAGTATATTTCTCATCCAGATTGCCTCACATGCTGCTTGACTTGCAACCATGTATTCTACTTCTACCGAGTTGAGCACCACAAATCATTGCTTCCTTCTATACTAGGAAACTAGTGCAGACCCAACAATGAAAATTCCACCTGATGTACTCTTTCATTTTGATGGACTCCCTGACCAATATTCATTTATGAAGCCACATAACTTCACTCCCTATGCTCGTCTATACACATATTCCATAATGGGTAATGCCTCTAAGGTACTGTAAAACATGCTTAGTTTCCTTCCAAAATAATTTGGTTGGCCAAACCATAGATTGGCTCACCTGGTTGACTGCATAGTACATATCTTGTCATGGGTTCACACGATACATTAGTGAACCCACTAACTGCCTATAAATGGTAGCATCCACTTCTTCATTTGAAGTAGCATCTTCCTTCCTCCAGTTGGTCGCTATAGGTCTCTCCATGGGTTTGAAATTCTCCATGTGGAATTTATGTAATATCTCATTTGCATACTTTATGTGGTAGTGGCTACAACCGCCTCCAAAATTTTGCCTTAGCTTCGTTTTGAAGCCTCCCTAACAACCATCTTCGCAAAATGTCTTGGACTATCAAGTACATAGGCTTCATTGGTTTTTCAATAGCTGGCCAGCCTGTGAATATTAGTTTGCTTCAGTCCCCTAAGAGGTTGCCTCTTCAGACTTAGGCTAGTTGCTGGCTTAGCAGCTCCCTCAGAAAATTGTGCAATCCTGGAGGGGAACCAGCTTTCCCTCCAAATTACACAAATATGTTGGGCAGCCTGCTAGGCTCAAAAATTGTGCAATGCAGTCAGATAATCTTCCTTTTGAAAATTGTCCAATATGGCCCACCACTGCAGCTCAACCCAGAAATTCTGAAAATCAGTTGGGTAGACTATTGAGCTCCAAAATTGCGCAGAGCAGTCAGACGGACTTCTTTGGAAAAATTTCGTAATCTGGACAACACTTCAGCTCAACCCAGAATTGTGCAATTATGGGCAGCATTCACTTGCTCCTCCGTTATGAAACCAGCTCAAGAATATTAATAAGGGGTACAACTACAATAGTAATGGGGTAATCACTAGTATTGTAGGGACCCAACATGCCCCTCTCCTTCAAAAAAGTGTTGTCCTCAACGCATGAGTAGTTTTGGATGCTTCTGTATAAAATTCTTATCCTCCCATGTGGAATCTTCAGTAGATAAGTTCTTCCACTTGATAAGATACTCTGAAATTGATTGATTTCGCAGCTGTCGAGTTCTTGTTTCTGTGACTGCTTTTGGTTCCAACATAATTTTTCCTTCCTCGTCAAGTTCTGGCAATATTGTTTGAACTGGGAGCTTATCGCCTATAACCTTCTTTAAACATGAAACATGGAAAACTGCGTGCAATAGAGAAGCTGTAGGAAGCTCCAATTTGTATTCCATAGTACCAATACTTTGCAACACCTTGTACGGACCATAATACTTAGGTGATAATTTATTATCCTTCTTAGCTTGCTTGAGGGACATTTGCTTATATGGTTGTAGCCATAGGAATACCCACTCACCTACATCAAAACTTCTTTCGCTGCGATGTTGATCTGCCTGTTGTTTCATTCTATTCTGTGCCAACATGAGGTTATCCTTTAAGAGTTGGAGGACTTGTTGTTGATGTTCGATGTGATATTCCACTGCTTGAACCTTGGAATTTTCTCTTAAATATGATGTGAAGGAAGTGTTTGTAGAAATTTTGAATAATTTAACACATATTCAATGGAGATTATCCTGATCATTTACTATTGTGGAAAACATACACAATACATAAGCTCCTCTACGTTGATCATCAATATAGCAGCATCAATAACAATAAAACATCAAGAGCATTCACACATTAACACAGTATGTATCCCGGGGAAAGCATCTCGCTAAAAACCCCAACTATCTGTATATTAATGATTGAGTCATGTAACATTACACAGCATAATACTTCTCACAAGTATCTCCACCTCTGTTACACACAATACAGCTCAGATCTGATCTGTTGGAGCATTGCCAACATTTCCTTCTCATAAATAGCTTTGTGTAAAATCTTTCCCTTGATTGGACAGCTTTCAAAAGCAATGGGTCTTCATCTTGCATTAAAATAGCACCAATTCCATTTCTTGAAGCAGCACATTCCACAATAAAGGTTTTTGTGAAGTCCGGTGTAGCTAAGACGGGTGCTTGGCACATTGCCTCTTTAAGATGTTCGAAGGCCTTTGTTGCTTCTGGAGTCCATGAAAATGCATCTTTCTTCAATAGTGTTGTTAGAGGTGCTGTTATTCTTCCATAATTCTTAAAAAAACTTGCGATAATACCCAGTCAACCCGAGAAATCCTCGCGGATGCTTTATGGATGTGGGGATTTTCCATTCCTTAATGGCTTTAATTTTGCTAGGGTCTACCTTAACTCATTCATGAGATACAATATGACCCAGATATTCCACCTCTTGTACTCCAAAGAAAAATTTGGATCTTTTTGCATATAATTGTTTCTCCTCTAATAGTTGTAGCACCCTGTCAACATGTTCAACATGATCTTTCCAAGACTTGCTGTAGATTAGTATATCATCAAAAAATACTAACATAAATTTTCTAAGGAATGGTTTGAAAATTGAATTCATCAAACCTTGAAATGTTGAGGGTGCATTGGTAAGGCCAAAAGGCATGACCAAAAATTCATAATGACCCTCATGAGTTATAAATGTTGTTTTCAGAATGTCTTCAGTCTTCATTCTGATTTGATGATATCCTGAACGAAGATCCAACTTGGTGAAGTAAATTGATCCATGCAATTCATCCAGTAATTCATCAATGATAGGAATGGGAAACTTATCTTTAATAGTGATCTTGTTGAGCTCCCTATAATCCGGACACATGCGCCATGATCCATCCTTCTTGTGCACCAATACTATCGAAGCCGAGAAAGAACTTTGACTCAGTTGAATTATACCAGCCTCTAGCATTTCTGCAACCATACGTTCAATTTCACTCTTTTGGGCATAGGGATATATGTACGGCCTGATGTTTGGAGGAACACTTCCTGGAATCTCAAATACCTTGGAATGATTATCCAAGACTTTTTGGAGATCTGGAGAAATAGATGATTCCAATGTGGAAACATCTAGCGAACATAATTGTGCAATTACACCTTTTCGTTCCTTTTTTAGAAGCTTTGTCATACCGTTAGAGCCGATTATCTTTCCCGGTTTCCCTGCAATACCCCTTAATTCAACTTCCTTTCCTTCCACAGAAAATTTCATGAAAATTTCATGAAAATTAAAAGCTATTGTACCCAAGGATTGTAGCCATTGGACTCCTAATACAACATCAGCACCTCCCATTGGAATGGAAACCATTGGGCTAGTCAATACATATTCTCCCATGGATAGCTTGATATTATGGCACTTTCCAGAGTAATTTATTGTTCCTCCATTTGCAACCATCACTTGACACTCTGGTGTTGGATATAAGAAGCAATTCAATTCCTTTGCTACCTTACAATGAATAAAATTGTGGGTACTTCCTGAATCAATCAACACTATTACCTTTTTCTTCTTGATTTGTCCTTCTATCTTGATGGTTTGAGGAGTGGTAATTCTCGCCAATGCATTACAAGATATGGTCGGATTCATTTGTTCTTCATCTAGGCTTTGTTCCTGGAGTATATCCTCTTCTTTTGACCTTTCTTGCTCCTTTTCTTCTTCCTCTTCACAATATATGTAGAATAATTTCTTCTCAGAACACTTATGACCTTTAGTGTATTTGCTATCACAACTGTAACAAAGCCCTTTTGCTCTTTTTTCTTCCAATTGTTGTGCTTTCAACCTTATAGGTTGTGGAAGACTAGCGGCAACAACACTTCCGTCTTTATAGTTGTGAGTGGTATGCTTCCTGGTTGCCATAATTTTTCTTTCCATTTTTCTTGCTAACCTGAATGCCTTCTCTAATGAATCAAGTTCCCAAAGGCAAACATCATGTTGGATATTATCCTTTAAAGACCCTATGAACACATCAATCCTATGCTCCTCTGGAATATTTTTTACCCTTATGTTCAATTTTTGGAACTCCTCAATGTGTTCCATTATTGAACCCTTTTTTTTAAGACTTATCAATTGGCTAAAAAAGTGTTGCGTTTTATATCCTCATAATGTGCTATCAATTATTCCGTAAAAATTGCCCAAGTGATAAATTGTTTACGAGAGCAAAGCCATTGATACCATACACACTGATTTGGTTCCAAATATAAAGTTGCAATACGTACCTTTTGTGTGTTTTGCACATTATTGAGATCGAAAAATTGCTCCATCTGTAATATCCATGTTGCGGGATCCTTGCCATCAAACTTCCTCATATCGATTTTTGGAATATGGTGCGTCTTCAATCCAACATTAGAGTCTATGAAATCATGATTAACATTTCCTTTGTTTGCATCATGAGTTTCATTTCCTCCCCTTTCACCATTAGTAAGTATTTCTTGTAGAAAATTTGTCAAATCTGCCTTCAAATCTATCTTCAAATCGTCAATCTTGGCTTCCACGCCCTTTATCTTAGATTCCACTCCATTTATCTTAGCTTCTGTTAGCTTTTGTGAGAGTGAAATTTGTTGCACTTGATCTTGTAATTTTGATATATCATGTAGCATTTCTTCCTCTTCTTCATGAGTCATGCTAGATCTTTCAGATTGCTTACTAGGTGTTTGCATTTTCTTTCCTCAGGGCATCAGTTACCGATACTAATGCTCTACTATGCCCTTTTAATTCTTTCAAAATAATTCTTCAAACCAAGCTTAAGCAAAAATTTAAAAAATATACACACATTTTTTCACTTTGTAGGAGCTCGATATTGCCTCTGATGTATCTCTGTAATTTCGTACCATCCAATTCTGAAATTGCGATCTATGGTAGCCCTCTATGTACTCTTTCCAATGCCACCAATCTGACCCCAATTGGATTCTCCAATGAAGAGTTATGCCAAATCTCCCACAGTGACCTGATTATAGACTAATTCAATAGAGCGAACTTGTATGACGTGCCACATGTCCCTGTTTTGACCTTTGGCTCTAAAAATATATACAAGAAACTACAATCCGTCCTCTTTCTGTAACTTCTTACAAAATTTCAATCCAATTCTCATAGAGAAAGTTATGATGATTTTCCCTAGGTCACCCGTTTGGAATGTAATTCAGGAGTTTGCAAAAAGACCAATTTCCTCAGTTCATATCTCTGCAAATATAACGCTAAAAACTCTAAAATTTGGACTAGAGCTTTAGCGCGATGTCTTATCAAATGGGTTTTTTTTTTAGCTTTTGAAACGTCACAGAAAAAACGTTATAGTGAAAATGCCACGATGACCTGTTTGGAGCAGCGAAACCCCAGAATCCAAAACTCTGATACCAACTATTATGAAACCAGCTCAAGAAAAAGATAGAAAAGATAGATCAACGCCTTAAAATTCAGCCTCTTCGAGGGGGAAACCTCCTTTACATTACATAAATGAACAATTCTTTGATGATTCAAATGAAAAAACCTCCTTTCTATATATAGGAGTCTAAGGAGTTACAATATAACCCAGCCGACCTAACAATAATAATATAAAGCCACAAAAATAACAATAGAGGGATTCTATGGGGCACAGTAATAACAATATGGGGACAATAGGGGCACAAAAATATTAATAAGGGGTACAACTACAATAGTAATGGGGTAATCACTAGTATTATAGGGACCCAACATCCTCCCAGAAATTGAGCAATCACTCTGGAACAGCCAGCCCAGTTCCTCTCAGAAATTGCGCAAATCCCTCTCAATCAAGCAGGCTGTTGAATGTGCCTTCAGGTTGATCGGTTCCCTCCAGGACCGAGAAAATTTGATTTAGATGCATGGGTTGCTCTTCCTGAAATAGAAAAATGCAGCATGGAAAAGGCATCCCTAGATCTAGGGATTTATTCTTAGCAGCTGGAGGTTACATGCAAAGCTCATTTTAGAAACCTCTCGCAAAGCGTCATTTTTTCCTAGATTTGTGGCATGTGTGTCATAACCTCGATCTTATGAAAACTTATGAACCAGACACTGCATAGCTCATTCCTCACATCGATCTTGCAACTCTGTCATCCCACATTCCATCTAGGAGTCTTTGGCACTTTCATCTTAGCTGTTTCAGGGTAAGTCTTCTTTTCATGCCTTGCGTTGCATTTCTGTCGCTTTTTGTGTTTCATTTTGTGTGATTGTTGTCTGATTGATTTCAATGAACGCTTGTTGTCATTTTAATGTATGTTAGCTTGTACAATCATCGTTTCAATTTTCGTTTGCATCTCATTGTTGTCACATGCATGACATTGTTTTTGCACCGACAGTTGTCGTTGCGGTGACTCACTTCACACACATTCATGATTTCCCATTTTCTAATTCTTGCACTTACTATTTGCATGCATGATCATTCACTCTTGTTTACACTCAGTATCACCATGCATTCAGACTTCTCATGTTTTCAGTCGCCCGTTGACGGGTCTGGGCTACCTTAGCCCAAACCTTGCCTTGCCCGGCTTTCATTGCACATTTCTAGAAGTGAAGGCTTTGCCTTCCCTCCAAAAGTTGTGCAAGTCTATCCCAGCACTGACCTCTAGGCTTGCATTGCGTAATTCTGGGAGGCAGTGCCTTGTTGGCCCCAAAAACTATGGAATGTAGTTTGTTGGTTTTCATGTTACTGCTAACTGAAATTGCGCATTGCATAGTTTCAATCCTCAGTAGGCTAGGTTGGACTGTGAATTGCGTAGTTCCAGTTGTCAGTTAGCCTCCCGATAGCCCTGACTATGCCTTGCGCATTTTTCGCAATCAGTCTCCCAGCCTCCCAGTGAAAATTGTACAATCTTCACAAACAGTCACACATGTATGTTGCATGTTAGTCCTCTAGTTTATTTTGGTTTTCGACTGACAGATTGCTTGTCATGAGTGTTCGCCTGCCTCTCAACAGCATAGGTACAATGGATTCTAGGAGAGCAAAGTCAAAGACATCGTTCAGAGCGCAACTGGGGATGCAGTCAATCAAGTGTCTATGAACTTGCCTATATATGAAGACATCAATTTTTTCATGGACAAGGATATCAAGATGAAATGGCAGCGATGTCACTGCGAGCAACACCATCAGCAGGAGGAAAAGGTAGCACACTTGAATGCGACAAATGTAAGAGGAGGGTTGTTGACAACACAGAGGTGGAACAAAGTTGCAAGGTCAAGCAGATCCACTTGTGATGAAAGAAGCTTTGGAGACTGAGTCTATGAGGCAACAACACGACTAGAGGATCACGTGAAGGCAGAGAGAGAAATAGAGAAGAAGTTACAAATGATGAATTGACAACTCAAGGAATAATAAGAGCTGCACAGACGAGAGACGGATTCGCAGCAGGAACATGTACAACAGGAGGCGCAACATCCACAAACTGATGAAACTGTGTCCATATAAGTTATAAACCCAGCCCAGCAGCTGGCATGGAGAAGAAAGGGTGAACAGTGTCATTAATCGCATGAAAGGGTGTTCAGGAGCATGGATGTCATTATGTGCATGCATGCAATCCCACCCATTAGCACACTCACCCAGGCAAACACAAGAAGCAAGTCCGAATAACACTGAACATGTATTTCGATAAGTTGATGTGCATGGACACCAACACAAACTTGGAGATCATCAGAAACATTATTCATCAGTATGTTGTTGGTCCAGATGCACTCAAGACGATGATGCACACGTTATCAGACGAGTTGAAAGGAGCCATATCAGTGTACCCGAATGAAACGGAGGCAAGAGTTTACTTTCAACAGGATGTCACCATTGAGTGCACGGACACCATCACAGATGACCAAGCTTGGCATCAGTTTACCACCATCGATCATCGCAAGGATGTCAAAGAGTTGGTCTTACCACAACTGTCCGAGTGTTAGTGATGTCTTGCATGGATTGCTCAAGCCTATTTTGTCTCACATGGGTACATGTGCAGATTGTATGTAACATCTTGTCAAGTGGAAGTTTAAGTGTCAATAGTTGAATGTAACAGTCATAGAGTAGTTGAAGAGTCATGAGGGTAGGTGAACAGTCACAAAGGGGAATTTCAAGGGTCACCCCACCCTTTGTTATATATAGAACCTCATAATTCATTGTAGAGGCTTTTGGTCAGCTAATCTTCTGATAGGAGTATCTTAGAGAAAGCTTGGAGAGTATTGTAACGAGCCTTGGCTTCTCCACAGTGCAGAGCTAGTATATCTCTTTGGAGGAGCAGACGACAATGACTGTAACATTCCTCTATTGGGACTAGTGGTCGGTCATGGTTGTATTGTATGATTGGAACTTTCACTTCTCAATATAACAGAGCCAACACATTTCATGCATATGTTGTTATTGTATTTTAGATATCTTGGTTACTTTAATGATATATAGATCTATTTGCTTACACATGCATGTATAGACTCTTTCTGTATAAGTATGTATGAATCTTACTGAGATGTGATGTTGGTGTTGAGTCCCAAACTTGCATCTTCCCTATACACCTTTTCAGCCTTCTTTTCCATTTACTTGACCCACCAAGCTGTCAAATCATTGCATATTAGTTTAAAAAGAGCTTATAAAATGGTTTCCTAACTATGTTTGTGACTGCTGTTTGATTTAGATTTTTGTTCAATCAGCTGCGGAAACTTGTCACTTTCCTCAGCCAGCTCAAATTTCCGCAACCATTTTGTTGAAGACTATGTTACAGGTGTCCAATGGAGAATCCAGCCACATGGGCAAGCTACAAATGACATGTACATGGAGCGTGTCCCCTTGGTTCAGCCGAATCACTCACAAACAGCCATGGTCAAGGACGGTCAAAGGAGTGGTCAAACCAAGAGTTTTGTTGTGGCATGGCTCTGTTTTGCCCACGTGAAGTTTTGCATGGAAGGTTCCTCAATCTCCGGAGATGTGCTAACACCTTTGGATCAATCCGTGAACCAAATCGAACAGCCACCACTCCATAGATTTATTTGTCACGGCTACCATACTGCTAGATCTCAGGACGTGGAGATGTACATGTCTGTTTGGCAGCTAGAATTTAGGAATCAGTTATAGCATCTTCAGTTATAAATAATGCATTATCATATGCTTGATAGCTAGCTTTTACATGTAATCTTGACTGTGTTCACGAGACCACTGTGCTGTGCTCTATCTTTATGTTTTTACTGCACTTTAATATATGAGAAGACAGCGTTCTTAAGTTCAATTTGTGACTGAGTATTGATTGGCCGAGGTTGCAGAGGGCCCCTGTACACCAAGGCTCTGTATCTACTGTATATTTTCTCGCTTTCTTTCATTATGTCACTGCTTTTATAATCATTTGCTTGTATATATTACATTGTTCTGATATTCATGTTAATTGTTGTCCATCTTTTCTTTTATGCTTTCTCATGATTGTTAGCTGATCAATGTCTTTCTTTCAGGTTCTTGTAGGCAGCCCGAGAAAATTACATATTTTTAATGACTAATGACATGAGATCATCTTGTCCTTTCTGCTGATTCATTTTCTGAGTTTTAATTCCAGCATTGTCAGTTCTTTCAGTTCTGCTTTGCTTATTTACTTTTATGCAATTTAGATATCATATTACTCATTTGTTTATGGTTACCTTCCTATAGCCAAGCGACTCAAATAGTGAGGAATCAGAATATTATTTGATGTAGTATGATTTAGTTTCCTTTTCTGCAAGATTAGTGATTAGATTACTCATGTCATTTTCAGGAATTGAAATATGAATGTGTAGTTTAATCTTAGTTCCATTTTATGCAATTTCATTTCCTGCAACTTAGATATCAGATTACTCAATTTATTTATGATTACCTCCTATAGCCAGAGCGAGTCGAAAGGTGAGGGGTCAGAATATGAGTTGAAGTAGTTTTATTTAGTTTGCTTTGCTTACAGTCTTTGAATTGCTTTGAGTTCAGTTTTTATTTTCTTTTTATACAGCAGTAAGGATACTGGGCTTCATTGTCACTAGTTCACTGTTTTGGTACATTTTTATTTTCTTTTGGGAATTGATTTCATCACAGCAAGTTTTGCAGCCTTTTTGAGAACTTTAAAGTTTGGAAAATCATTGTAGAAATCACCATTGCAATTCATACTTGACTTTCAATTCTGCCATCTCACATTAGGGAATCAACAGAAGATAAACCTAAAAACAAACCAAAAACTCAAAAACGACAAAGAACTAAGAAATCGGTTATCTTGCATACACAGTGCACTTCACTTCAGCAGTTTACGACTTTCGGATTGACATTTTAAATAGCAATTTAGGACACACTAAATTGACCAAACATTTTGGCGTCGTTGCTGGGGAAGTGAAACTAGGTAGCCAATTTCTTAAAAAAAAAACAAAAAAATTTCAAAGAAGGTAAAAATTGATAACTTCTCAAAGTATGCTCTCCTCTTGCACCTAGTGTGATCTGGAGGATCAAAAAAGAGAGTTATTGGTTTAATAATTTCTTGAGTATGCTCTCTTATTACACCTAGAGTGACCTGGAAGATCAGAAAGAGAATTATTAGCCCAACTTGAAGAAAAAAAAAAAAATGACATGCATAGAACAAGAGATTCTAGGGGAAGGTTTTTAGCTAGGGCCAAGAGTTCGATTTTTACAACTCCAACTACTTCAAGGAATAGACAAGAAACACCTCCATTATATCCAACTCACACTCCTAGCCTTAGGATTCCTGGAATTCAAGAGATAGTAGTTGAATTAAGAGACTCTCCCACACCATCCACCGAATCTGAATTAGGAAAAGACCCTTTCTTTACTTCTACAGGAAAACACATTGTAATTGAAGAAGTAGAATCACCTGAAGAATAAGAAGAGGGAGAAATTCCTCCTCGTTCGCCATTAGTAGAGGAACCAGAGGACTCTGAAGTCTCTGAGGAAAGTATCACGACAGAGGAAGTAGTAAACGGATTTGGTAGAGGTAGAGGTAGAGGAGGAGGAGGAAACAATGGAGGAGGTAGAGGTAACAATGGGGGAAATAGGGATGGAGATAACTCATTCGGATTTCCTATAGTTGATGAATATTCTCGAGCAACAATGAAAAACATCTCACCATCTGTCCTCCCAAACTTTCATGGGTTAAGAAATGAGGATCCTGAAACATTTCTATTTGAGTTTGAAGTCGTGTGTCGAACTTATGATTATCTGGAAGACTCTCAAAAACTCAAATTGTTTCCTTCAACATTGAAGGGAGCTGCTTTGAAATGGTTCATGGGATTAGTCACTCAATCCATTAGGACTTGGAATGATATGAAACAAACGTTTTTGGATAGATACCTGGACTATTGTATGCCCACCAATCACAAGGATGAGGTATTCAAAATGGTGCAAAGAGAAGATGAAAACTTGGAGGATTTACTTGAAAGATTTCAATACAACTTGAAAAGAGCAAAAATGAATAACTTAGATGAGGAAACCTTGAAATCCCTTCTATTAAAAGCTAGTAGAGATGAATGGATAGGTATTTTGAACATGATGGGAAAATGAGATATATCTCAGCTTCCACTTCATGATATAGCAGAGCTATGTGTCCATCTCTCAAGGGGAAAATCTAAAACTGGAAAAGGGCCTAGAGATCCTTCTCTCATTAGAGAAAACAAATCTGCAACTGGATCAGTAAGTAGGGCTGAGATTGGCAACATGCTTGATGAATTCAAAACTGATATCTTAGGGAGTCTTAGTGAGCAACTAGACACCCTTAAGATACAAAACAAGCAGAAAGCAGAAGTTAAAGCTTTGGCCATCTTTTACCCAAAATGTAGAAAGAAACATGCTCTAAGGGAATGTCCCTTGGATGCAAAAGTTGTAGAAACATGTGTGATTTGTTCAGAAAACCATGAGACCAAGGATTTTCCTTCAATTCCTGGACTCAAAGCTGTCTTTCAAGAAGATCCAAATTCAATTGAATCTCTCTGTTTTGTTGCAAGGAGACCTTGGCAGGGGCAACAAAATCAAGGGTTTAACAACTCTATGAACTTTCAACCCCCACCAAATTGGAATCCTTGGCAACAACCTTGGTCCCAACCTCAAAATCCTTTTCAATCATGGGTACAAGGTATGCAAAACCCTTATGGGAGATTTGCTCAATTTTATCAATATCCTCCATCTTTTCAAAATCAACAAGCTCCACAACTTCCAAATCAAAATCTACAACTATCATTGCCATTTCCACAACAACAACAACCTTCTCAATAGAATCCAAATTCTTAACTCTTGCTTCCATTCCAACAGAAGACAAATCAACTACCTTCCCAGCCATTGCCACACCCCAAAAATAAAAACCCTCAAAATGCTTACATGGTAGAAGGACAACAATTTCGTACCTATATGATTGTTCCTCTTAATGATGTACAACTCAGATCTGGTAGAGTTTTAGATAAGCCTTCTATATATGCTCAAAAGGAAAGCATTTCTGAGGAAGATTCTCTTGAAGCCAATAAAGGTTCTGAAGCATCTCTTCAAAACCCAAGCACTCAAAAAGAAAAAGAAAAATAATCAACCCCCACAACTCCTATAGTTGAGCAACCTGCATCTTCATCCACACCTCCTTTTCCTGAAAGATTACAAATTGACAAAGGGGTGGAAAAAAAAATCTTGTTGCCTGACTATGATTTTCTAAATGAATTAAAGAATGTCTGTATCAAGATTCCATTGTTACAAGCCATTAGAGAGATTCCTATTCTAGAAAAAACAATAAAGGAGTTGAATCTTAAAAGACCAGGAAGGAAACTAAGAGATACAAGAAGAATCCACCTGGTAGGAAAAATTGTAGATATCATGATGGGAAAAATTACTATGCATAAGTATGTAGATCCCGGTAGTCCAATTGTCAAAACACATATCAATGGGGTAGAAATTCCAAATACTTTGATTGATTTAGGGGCTGCTATCAACATTATGAGTAGACAGACTATGGAATAACTAAAACTTCCTAATCTTCTTTTTACACCTACTTTATTGCAACTTGCAGATCGATCAATTATCAAACCAGATGGTGTATTAGAAGACATTTCAGTCTCCTTATATTCTTGGGAATATCCAGTAGATTTCATGATTCTAACTCCCAAGAGTAATCTAGGAGGACACCCTCTCATCTTAGGAAGACCTTGGCTAGCCACAGCTGATGCTTTTATCAGTTGTAGATCTTGGGATATGTATATTTATGATGGTAATTCAACAAAGAAATTCAATCTATATCCTCCAGCAAAAGCAATTAGAGAAGTAGGAGATAATGAATGGGTCGATGATGAGGATACTATACAACCTGTCTTTACCATTTCTGAAATCAGTGAAGATAGTCAAATTCTGAACACATTAGAAAACTTTGAAACATCTTCAAAATATGACCACACAATTTCAGTTAGATTCTGACATTGAGTATCTATCATCTAGACAAATGTCTCTTTTATCTATGGAAGAGTTTGGTAGTTCCGCCATTGAGATCTTTCCAGGTAAAACATTGAATATCAACAAAAACTTGGAAAAATCACAACATGGAGAGCTAACCAAAATCTTGTAAAAACATTCTACTGCATTTGCATTGGAGTATACCGATATGAAAGGTATTTACCCTAAGACTTGCATTCATCACATCTACATCGAAGAAAACAGTAGACCAATCAGACAACCTCAGAGAAGGATGAATCCAAACCTTAGGGAGATAGTGAAAGAAGAGCTCCAAAAACTACTCAATGTAAACTTCATTTATCCAATTTCAGATAGCCGATGGGTTTCTCCTTTGGTTATAGTACCTAAAAAGAATGGTAAATGGAGGGTATGCATTGATTATAGGGAATTGAACAAAGCAACTTTGAAGGATCACTTTCCTTTACCCTTTATCGATCAGGTATTAGATCTAGCAGGCAAACAGTGCTTTTCATTCTTGGATGGTTTTAGTGGCTATAATCAGATTCAGGTAGCACCTGAAGATCAAGGTAAGACCACATTTACCTGTCCATGGGGAACTTTTGCCTACCGAGTGCTTCCTTTTGGATTATGTAATGCACCCGCAACATTTCAAAGGGCAGTACTAGGAATCTTTTCTGATCTAATCCATGATTGTGTAGAGGTTTATATGGATGATTTTACAGTTTATGGCGATTCATTTGAAGAGGCATTAGAGAATTTGGAAAAAGTCCTTATAAGGTGTAAAGAAACAAACCTTTCATTGAGTCATGAAAAATGCTTTATGATGTTTACTGAAGGTATTGTTTTGGGACATCATATTTCAGGGGATGAGATTAAAGTTGATAGATCAAAAGTTGAAGTCATCCCCAAGTTGCCTATTCCAAATTGTAAAAACGATGTTAGAAGTTTTATGGGATTTACTGGATACTATAGAATATTTATCGAAAACTTCACCAAATAGCATCTCCACTCTTCAACCTACTTACAAAACACTGTGAATTCAAATGGGATCCTGATTGTCAATCTGCATTTGAAACTTTGAAAACAAGAATATCTGAAGCACCCATTTTGAGAGGGCCAAATTGGAAACTTTGTTTCCACATTTCTACAGATGCTTCAGATACAGCTCTAGGAGTTGTGTTGGGTCAAAATGATTTAGTTCCTTATGCCATTTACTACACCAGTAAAAGTTTGACTCCCACCGAGTTGAACTACACTGTGACTGAAAAAGAGTTCTTAGCTGTTGTTCATGCAATCAATAAGTTTAGACATTATATAACAGGCTATGAAACTTTCGTCCATACTGATCATTCTGCAATTAGATATCTAATGAACAAACCTGTTACTAATGGTAGAGTTACAAGATGGCTCTTACTTTTACAAGAATTCAATATTACTGTATTAGATAGACCAGGGAAACAAAATACAGTAGTTGATTTCTTGTCTAGGATCCAAAATCCTAATGAAGATTCTCCTGTAGAGGATAAGTTTCCAGATGAATATTTATTTGCAGTAACTACTAAGACTCCTGGGTATTCAGATATTGCTAACTATTTGGTTACAGGGAAGCTACCTCCACATTTATTTCCTAGTGAAAAAAGAAGAATTATTCAGGAGAGTTCGAATTATTCATGGATTTCTAACGAATTGTTTAAAACAAGACTAGATTGTGTGATCAGAAGATGTGTTCGGGAAGATGAAATGCTTGACATCCTCAAGGCATGTCATGATGAACCATGTGGTGGACACTTTGCTGACAAAAGGACGACCTATAAAATCCTTTCTTTAGGATATTATTGGCCTTCCTTCTTAAAAGATACAAAACAATATGTCAGAAGATGTGACAACTGCAAAAGAGTTGGGAGACCGACTCTTTCAAATGAAATGCCATTACAACCATAGGTACTAATTGAACCCTTTGAAAAATGGGCTCTGATTTCATTGGACCCATTAATACACCATCTAAACAGAAGAAGTATATATTGGTATGCACTGATTATGTCACTAAATGGGTATAAGCCAAAGCATTGCCTTCTGCCACTGAAAATTCAATTGTTAATTTTCTTTATGAGGATATTTTTACTCGTTTTGGTGTCCCAAGAGAAATTGTGACAGATCAGGGAAGTCAATTTACATCTAACTTGATGGAGAAGCTGATGGAAGAATACAAAATCAAGCACAGAAAATCTACTCCTTACCATCCGCAAGCAAATGGCCAAGTGGAGTCTACAAACAAAGTTCTTGAGAGCATCATCACCAAAATTGTCCATCTACATAGAAGAGATTGGGCAGAAAGGCTTCCTGAAGCCTTGTGGGCCTACAGAACTACATGGAGGAATACAACAGGACATTCTCCCTATGAACTCGTTTATGGGAAGGAAGTCCTGCTCCCCATTGAGTTTCAAGTCAATACTTTCAAGATGGCAGTTCAGTTGGGGATGAATCTATCAGAAGCCCAAAATCACATAATGGAGTAGCTGAATGAGCTAGATGAGATCAGACAAGAAGCAATTTTAAGAACTGATCTAGTTCAACATCAAAGAGCTAAGTGGCATGAAAGATACATCAAAGAGAAAAAGTTTCAAGAGGGAGATTGGGCACTATTGTTTGATTCCAAGTTTAAAGACTTCAAAGGTAAATTTCAGACCCATTGGCTTGGGCCATATGAGATTGACAAAGTCTTTATCAATGGAGCGGTAAGAATCAAGACCATTGATGAATTTCAAACTCCTCTTATTGTGAATGGCCATCGATTGAAAATCTATCATAAGCCACTCTCAAAAGAAGAATTTGTCAAAATGTTTCAAGAGAATTCTGCAATAAGGCTGGTGAAGAAGAATCCTTCTTCCCCACCAGCCTAGCCTTTGTTTCTTTCAGTTGAAAATAATAATAATAATAATTTAATTTGTATAAGCCTGAAAACCAATCATTGATTGGCGGTCTTATACAGAAAATATAGAGTGAAAATCAGGGACACCTGACACTATATTTTCCAAAAAAAAATTCTTCTCTCCTTCTTTTTCCATCTTCACTCCACTTCATTTGCCATTCCACTCCATCTCCATCTCATTTTCATTTCACTTCACTCCACTTCATCTCATTCCATTCCATTCATTTCATTCCATTTCATCAATAAATGTCTCTTTCAAGACCATTTTCACTCAGTTAGTTATTATCTAACTATCTTTGTTCAGCCAAGTGGGTGTTGTGTCAGTTTCCGCAGCTGGAATCAGTTTCCGCAGCTAGAAGTAGTTTCTGCAGCCACCACTCCGTTTTTCAAATTCACAGTCAAAATGTTAGTGCAATAATCATGAAAATGCAGGTGTGATTGAGCATATGCTATGAAGATATGGAGCATCTCCAGACATTAGTAAAGAGAAGTTGGTTAAAAGCTAAATGGACAACAAATGACAAGGTTCCCAAAGGTATGAGCAAAAATTTCTTTCAAATAGCAATTGAAGGCACAATTTTGCATAGTTGTCAAACCATAGAAGCTCTACTATGTGCAATGATTATTACGATAGCTCCATTACCCATTACCATCCCACGACATTATTTCGCACACCATGCATTTATTCCTTAACGGTATTATGATTGATTTTCGGGTTTAAACTCATAGTCGACTGCACTTTCATACACCACCTGTAATCATGAGATGTGACCTATCTTATTACGGCTCCTCTCCACCGCATTTTCTGTAGCCATTCATTAAACGTGTAACATTTCATACGCAGCCGTTCAATTCAAAATACCGACTCCTCTTCATTTCCTTACCATTCTATTAAGACCGTCGTCTTCACATATGTCTGCACTTCACCTTGTGAACTCACCACGGCTGCTCATCCTCTGTTCCACTTGTAATTCTGAAACACTCCCGTTACCTGCTATCCATCTACCGATTGCAGCCACTGTATTTTTGCCATAAACCCTGCAACCGAGCAACCTTCCCTCCACTAAACCCTCACATGCAATTGAATTTTCAGTTGAATTTCAAAACAGAGGAAGGAATGGGACGATTACTAAGGGCAAAACCAGAAGGACCTAAATATTTAGAAGGTTACCCTCAAGCAAAAGATTTGCTGAAGAAAGAAAAATGGTTACGCTTCATCCAAAAATTCAAGGGCCATAATAAAGAGGTAACCAAAGCCTTTGCACGGTCTTTCGATGGCCAGATGGTGGAAATTGGAGACTTAAAGCTCACGGTCACTGAAACAACAGTAGCAGCTGCCACAGGCTTACCCCAGGAAGGTGAGCGATGGTTTAAAAACAAAAGCGTGGACGAACAGGCATGGAGAATTATGCTATGAAACCCAGGTATGGACATCACTGTGTTTACAAAAGGAATTCTTGTTCATGCATTGAAAGAAGAATGGGCTAGCCTACTGTTAGTTATCCAAAAGTTTATCACTTGCAAAGGACGCTTTGGTTCAATGTACATGTACCATGCTAGATTGTTGATGAACTTATTAGAGATTCAAACTCTTAATTTGCCTTATTTCTTACTGCTGAGTTTGAAAAATATGAGTACCACAGTCCAAAAGCACATAGGAAATATAGAACCTCATCTATATCATCATGGACTTGTAAGGATTCTCATTGAAGACCAACTGAAGAAAAACAAAGATACCTGGGAATAATTCTTAGTAAGAAATTACTTCCAAGAGCCATCTGAGGCACCTGAAAGTAGTACACAAAAGACACCGAGAAGGAGTAGAAGAAAAGAAAAGAGTGCCATAGTCCAAGACTCTCCTACTACCAAAACTCAAGAAGTTGGTCAAATAGAAAAGGAGAAAAGAACTAAGGACAGAAAATAGAGAAAATTGAAAGGCAAAAGAAACATAGAAGAAGTCTACCAATCACCAGAGCCATCTATAGATGAGGACTATCAAACATTGTCTGAGAGATTAGTGCATCTTCAAGAACAGGCTGCTATAGCAAAGAAGAAGGAAAAAGGAAAACAGAGCATAGAAGAAGGGAGTACTAGTCCACCGTATTTAAGAAGAAGCAACAGGCTTAGAGGAAGGGGGAATAAAACACAAGTAAAACGGCCCCACTTCATTGACTTGGCTGGGGAAACACCCGAGAAACCTCCAGCTGGCCGTAGTCCACCTCGTCCTCAGCCAAGTATTGAAACTAATCCTCCACATGTTGATGAAAGCCCTTCTCAGCCAGAGCTAGAAAGCAGTCCTCCTCCTCCACAAGACTTTGAAGTCAGTCCAAGAAAAACACCCGAAATAGATCCCAGTCAACAAGAGGTGTATGACTACCTCGAATCTTTAGAAAAGACAGTTGCAGGCCCGAGTACCACTCTGCCCCACATGACACCAGATGCACAAGTCCAATCCTTAAAGCAAGAAGTGTTTGAATTAGAGGTTCTAAACAGGCATATTAAGCAAGAAAATGAATCACTTAAGGAGCAGAGAAAAGTGGATAAAATTATTCATGATAATACTATGCTTCATTTGGGACTATGGCAAAAGAAGAACAAGAAACTAAAGAAAAAGTGCAGAAAGTTGAGTAGAGAATTGATCAATCTCCAATTCAGATGTCTGATAAGGAAACCCAGGATGGTGGTAGCACCAAGAAAAAGAAAAGAGGACTAGATGTCCTAGCAGAGGCTTCAGAACATATGGATAAAGGGGAATGACTAAAATTTTGGTTGCATGAGGACATGCAACACAGTGGGGGTATGTTGAGTCCCAAACTTGCATCTTCACTATACACCTTTTCAGCCTTCTTTTCCATTTACTTGACCCACCAAGCTGTCAAATCATTGCATATTAGTTTAAAAAGAGCTTATAAAATGGTTTCCTAACTATGTTTGTGACTGCTGTTTGATTTAGATTTTTGTTCAATCAGCTGCGGAAACTTGTCACTTTCCGCAGCCAACTCAAGTTTCTGCAGCCATTTTGTTGAAGACTATGTTACAGGTGTCCAATGGAGAATCCGGCCACATGAGCAAGCTGCAAATGACATGTACATGGAGCGTGTCTCCTTGGTTCAGCCGAATCACTCACAAACAACCATGGTCAAGGACGGTCAAAGGAGTGGTCAAACCAAGAGTTTTGCGGTGGCACGGCTCTGTTTTGCCCACGTGAAGTTTTGCGTGGCAAGTTCCTCAATATCCGAAGGTGTGCTAACACCTGTGGATCAATCTGTGAACCAAATCGAACAGCCACCACTCCATAGATTTATTTGTCACGGCTACCATACTGCTAGATCTCAGGACGTGGAGATTTACGTGTCTGTTTGGCAGCGTAGAATTTAGGAATCAATTATAGCATCTTCAGTTATAAATAACGCATTATCATACGCTTGATAGCTAGCTTTTACATGTAATATTGACTGTGTTTACGAGCCCACTGTGTCGTGCTCTATCTTTATGTTTTTAATGCACTTTAATATATGAGAAGACAACATTCTTAAGTTCAATTTGTGACTGAGTATTGATTGGCCGAGGTTGCAGAGGGCCCCTATACACCAAGGCTCTGTATCTACTGTATAGTTTCTCGCTTTATTTCATTATGTCACTGCTTTTATAATCATTTGCTTGTATATCTTACATTGTTCTGATATTCATGTTAACTGTTGTCCATCTTTTCTTTTATGCTTTCTCATGATTGTTAGCTGATCAGTGTCTTTCTTTCAGGTTCTTGTAGGCAGCCCGGGCAAATTACATATTTTTAATGACTAATGACATGAGATCATCTTGTCCTTTCTGCTGATTCATTTTCTGAGTTTTAATTCCAGCATTGTCATTTCTTTCAGTTCTACTTTTCTTATTTACTTTTATGCAATTTAGATATCATATTACTCATTTGTTTATGGTTACCTTTCTATAGGCAAGCGACTCAAATAGTGAGGAATCATAATATTATTTGATGTAGTATGATTTAGTTCCCTTTTCTGCAAGATTAGTGATTAGATTACTCATGTCATTTTCAGGAATTGAAATATGAATGTGTAGTTTAATCTTAGTTTCATTTTATGCAATTTCATTTCCTGCAACTTAGATATCAGATTACTCAATTTATTTATGATTACCTCCTATAGCCAGAGCGAGTCGAAAGGTGAGGGGTCAGAATATGAGTTGAAGTAGTGTGATTTAGTTTGCTTTGCTTACAGTCTTTGAATTGCTTTGAGTTCAGTTTTTATTTTCTTTTTATACATCAGTAAGGATATTGGGCTTCATTGTCACTAGTTCACTGTTTTGGTACATTTTTATTTTCTTTTGGGAATTGATTTCATCACAGCAAGTTTTGCAGCCTTTTTGAGAACTTTAAAGTTTGGAAAATCATTGTAGAAATCACCATTTCCATCCATACTTGACTTTCAATTCTTCCATCTCACATTAGGGAATCAACAAAAGATAAACCCAAAAACAAACCAAAAACTCAAAAACGACAAAGAACTAAGAAATCGGTTATCTTGCATATACAGTGCACTTCACTTCAGCAGTTTACGACACTCGAATTGACATTTTAAATAGCAATTTAGGACACACTAAATTGACCAAACAGTTGGTTTAACCATCACTTTGGATTGTTAACTTACTTGATTTCTAGTTTGTGATTCATCCTTACTCGTGTGTTCCCTTCTTAGCTGTGTGCTTTCACAGGTTTCCAAGGGGTGCAATCACCTCACTTTCTGTGTGTTAGAACCGTTCATGCACCTTCCTTGGATTGTTGCGCATGTCACCAATAGGGACATATTACTTGCCTCTGCGTGCAATCGCGGTCAAGGTGATATCGTATAACCCAATGTTAGGAATCCCACACCAAACAGTCTGAGGTCTAGTTGGGACTTCTTACTGGGTAGATCCCCTTACATGTTGGCAGGTCCAACACTGTCAACACTTTCCTTGAGACAAAAATAGTTTTTCATCGCCTTTTCATACTTCTGACCTGAGGAAGTAGTGTGTGAGACCCATGTAATTCATTTCATATTCCCTTGCAAGGTCCTCCTTGCAAGATCTGATTAGCTGCTCATCACTAGTTAAAATTAAATCATGAACATATAAGACAATAATAAGAAGTTTACCTTCTACCAATACGTGATAGAGGTTTTCATCCACTTCAATTTTGGTGAAGCCAAAACCTTTGAGATAACATTCAATCATGGTGTACCAAGCATGGGGTGCTTATTTGAGACCATACAATGCTAACTTGAGTTTACACGCATGACACTCCCAGTCAAATGTCTCAAAACCTTTTTGTTTCTCAATGTACACCTCCTCCTTCATAACCCCATTGATAAATGATGTTTTTACATCCATTTGGTGCGCAACCATAACAAGAATTGATCAAATGGATGAGTACCTTGCTACAGGAGAAAAGGTCTTCTCATAGTCAATTCCCTCAACTTGCGAGTACCCCTTGGCCAAAAATATGACCTTATAATTCTCTACTTTTTTTTGTTGCCTTCTTAACCTTGAAGATCCATCTCGAACACACAATTGATTTATCTGTTGGTCTTGGGACCGTTTCCAAAACACTGTTATTTACAATGGATTCATATTCCTCCACCATTGCATCAACCCATATAGTTTTCTCTACTGCTTCCTCAAAAGAGGATGCCTTATTATCTACAAACTCATTCATTAAAGCCATGTATCTAGTGTACCAATCAAGTGACCTTCTCTTCTTGCAAAAATTTGAAGGAGCTCCCACATTATCCCTTGCATCCTACACAAGTCTATCAACTTCCCTGGTCCTTTTTCTGCCTTCTCTGAATGGTTCTTCTTGAGTGGTTGTCTCCACTCTCTGGTCCTCAATTTGTGTCTATTCCACAACTTCCTGAGGGTCCTCCTTTGGAGCTAAAATCTCCTCTTCTGGTGGGATCTGAAGCTCCCTCTCAAGAGAGCATCACATCACTTTCTCCTCATCAAAATTTACATCCATTCACACAACTCTTATTCTAAGGGATGAGAAGTACACACAGTAGTTGTGTGGAGTTTCTCTGTAACCCAAAAATACCCCCAATTCTGTTGTTGGATCAAGCTTCTTCCTAGAATATTTGGAGACATGGAAGTAAACAGAGGCTCCAAAAGTCCTGAAGTGCGACACATCCGGCTTTCTCCCTGAGAAACCTCTAGTGTAATCATGCCCAGAATCTAATGAGGACTTTGGTTCTGCAAATAGACTGTTGTGTTGCATGCCTCTACCCACAAATGCAGTGGTGGTCTTTAAGCATGGAACATAGTCCTCACATCCTCCATAATTCTACGATTCTTTCTCTCAATCACCCCATTCTGTTTTTGGTTGTGGGCTAATTTCAACTCTCTTGAATGCCTTCTTTCGCACATAAATTTTGAAATTCATTTGATATATACTCACCTCCATTATTGCTCTTGAGAGCCTTCACCTTCTTGTCAGTGTCTTTCTCAACTAGTGCCTTGAATTCTATGAACTCAGAGAATGTATCATACATGAATAAGATCCAACACTTCCTTGAGAATTCATAAAATAGAATGACAAAATATTTATGTCTTCCAGTGGAGGATGTCGAGAAAATTCCATAGACATCATAGTGGATCCTTCCCAAGACTGCATGTGCTTTTCTGTCCCGATCATGGAATTTGGATTTTGTGTATTTCCCCAAGGTTCGTCCATTGCATACATCATGTTTCTAAAGTTCTCCTTTAGGGTGGACAATGGTTATTAGCTACATAATCTTTAAGGCGCCATGATGCAAATGACCAAGTATTTTGTGCCAAAGTTCACCGACATCGCGACTCTACAATTTCTCCACCTTAGTGCTTAAGGCAACACACTCTTCCAAATCTAGCTTATACAAGTTCTTCACATGAGCCCCAATATGGTTCACCTGTCCCATGGTTATGTGTCTCAACAATGCATTTCCTTTGCTAAAGATCACATCATAACCACAGTCATCCAAAACTGCAACAAAGATGATATTTTTCTTTAGGCCCAGAACGAACATGACATCCTTGAGCCTGAGAGGGGATCATGACTCCCCCTGAAAGGTGATTTTACCAATATAATTCACGTTGTACCTTCCTTATTCTCCCAGCTCAATGTGCATATGAAAATATTTCTCCTCCAGGTCACTGAAAAACTCTCTACACCCTGTCATGTTGAATGATGCACCCGAGTCCAAGTACCACACGCTCCCCATCATTGTGTTGCCCATGCATGCATTAAGGGTAAAGTCAAGCTTGAACTGTGAAGCCAAGGCTTCACCTGCTGCTCCTCCGGAGGTATTATTGCTTTCCTCTTTGTGTGGACACTTCGTGGCATAGTGCCTAAATTCATGACATTAGAAGCATTTAATTTTGGAAAAATATTTCTTCTTTCCTCGTTGGTTGGATTTTGGTTTGGTTTGAGATTTCTTCCCTTTTCCCTTCTTTTAATTTCCAACCACTAAAATTTTTTCTTCATCCTCGTCCTTGGATGAAGTGCCATCCCTTGTATTCTGCCTTATTTACTCCTATATAAAATTAGACCATAAGTGTTCCCAATTTGGTAGTTTCTCCCTCTCATTCACTGAATCTTGGTAGCTATGGAAACTCTTGGGAAGGCCTAGAAGGGCTAGGATTACCAAGTCATCTTCTGCAAGATTTACACCAACCCCGCCAAGTTCATCATGAACTTGTGTGAACTTGCTCAGATACTGTGGAATATTTTCATTCTTCTACATGTTGATATTTCGAAGTTTATACTTGAGCGCTAGCTTCTAGTGCTAATTACTATTGTTGAACAATTTTGTCAGCGCTTTCCACATTGCAAACGAAGTTTCTTTTCCATGAATATTTGAGACAACTTGATCTCGTACTCCCTCCAAGGTTATTTTCCTCGCCTTGGCTACATATTTCTTCCACTAAGCAAGGTTCTAGTTATCAGGTGCTTAGTATTTAACTAAAAAATCAAATTTCTCACATTGGCTCAAAAATTGTATGATTGCGTCCATCTCTTCAAGACGATCGCAATGCAATTTGTTTTGTCAAAAACGGAGTCTAGATGAAGGAGAAAGGCATGTTGTTTGTTTTCCTAAAAAAATAAAAAAATTACAGAATAGGACAGCAAGATGACATGGCAGTCCAGTCAGCAAGGGGAATCTTCTTCAGTTTTTGCCCAATGGGGTTGTGACAAGTGCCACCTCTGGATTTTCCAATTTGGTTATGTGAAGGTGAAATTGCTTAAGTGGTCTTAAGGTGAAATTTGAAATTATTTGTATTTAAATATATATATATATATATATATATATATATATATATATATATATATATATATATATATATATATATATATATATATATATATATATATATATATATATATATATATATATATATATATATTTTTTTTGCTTAAGCAAGATACGGTCCTTCTATTAACTTAGGTAAAAAAATATTTTACACATGTTACAATAGATTCCCAGAGGCACAAATTTCCTTAAAGGGGAGTGAAAAAAACCCAATGTACCCAACAAAAACCTCCAAAAATCAAACAGAGATAGGGCCTAGACTGCCCTGGAACCAAGAACAGGCCAGTGGATCCGAGGTCTACTCCCCAAAACCAACGGAGGAACAGTCTTCAAACAATCTGACAGTCAAGAAACGACCCACGCAGGGGCGAAGTCACCAAGACACCCTAAAGTTGCCCGATCAACACTGATCGTTGATCTTCTTTTCCTGATCCAACGGCTGGAGTCCATATCACGCGGCCTAAAAAGCCCATTGAATACCTCGCGATGAAGGCGGTTTGCTTTTTCGGTCCTCCACCACATGTTACTTCCTGAATGGAATCGCTGGCTTTTCCTTAAAACCGTCTTTGGTTTGGAAGGCGCTCGATGAAGGTGGGAAACCATTAGTGGTTTTATCTTTTCGGCCCCACCAACATGTGCACCAAAAGGTGGTCGTTGATCTTCCCTCTCCAGATCTGATGGCCACAGATCAAATCAGACCACACACTTGCACACGAAAAACCTTAAAGTTGCACGATCAATGCTGATTGTTGATTTGTTCCTTTTGATCCAACGGCTGGAGTCCATATCATGCGGCTTAAAAAGCCCACTGAATACCGCGCGATGAAGGCGGTTTGATTTATCGGTCCTCCACCACGTGTTGATTCCTGAGTGGAATCGCTGTCTTTTCTTTAAAACCATCTTTGGTTTGGAAGGCACCCGATGGAGGTGGTAAACCATTAGTGGTTTTATTCTGTCGGCCCCACCAACCTGCATCCCAAAAGGTGGTCGTTGAACTACCCTCTCCAGATCTGACAGCAACAGACCAAAATGGACCACACAACTACTCACAAAATACCCAGCGATGAAGGCAGTAATCACTGTCCAACCATCTCCATGTGTCACCTTCTGAATGGTATCGCTTGTCTTCCGTGAAAACTTCTCTCGGGTCAGAGGTTCTAGGCAGTTTTGACCCCAGTAATTTCTCCCATTGGTGTCTTTGTCTTCCGTGGAAACATTTCTCCTGTGAATAGTTATCTTCTGTCTCGATAACCTATTGTGCATCTCCGCTGAAAGGTCGTATGAAGTAAACTTATCCATCATTTTCATGGAGTAAAATTTTGTCTCTTGACTTTATACTACTGTCGGTTGCTGAGGGCCCTGGATGAGCATCCCTCCTTCAACCTATCACCCTTTACCTCCTCCCACCAACAACACAAGTCGATATGCTTGTTTCGTACCCCCTCATTGGCAATCCAGTCCGCAACTTTGTTAGCTTCCCTGCGAACATGCACCAACCTAAGAGTTCTCAGCATTCTTAGGTGTGCTTGAATTCTTTGGTAGACTTGCAGAAGCCGCCAGTGTTCTGAGATTTTCTCTAGAGCAGTGCCAACATTTATCCTCTTCACTGAGTTAATGACTAATTTTGAGTCAGCCTCAATGATGACATTGTGAATGTTGTACTTGAGCAATATTTCCAGGCATAATTCCATCGCCGTGAGCTCAACCATATTGTTGGTTTCCTTTCCTAGATAACTATGGAAGATTACTTGTATGTTTCCTTCCTCATCCCTCAAGACCCCTCCATATCCTGATTCTCCCGGATTCCCTTTTGAGGCCCCATCTATGTTAAATTTTAAAAATCCATGTGAAGGGGGTTGCCATGAAGACTTTTTTGCAAAGGTATTCTTGTTGATCTGCATAGAACCCTGAGGAGGATGAACCTTGAGCTCTAACTTCTCCAATATTCTGGCCTCTCTTTGTCCAATGGGTTTGCCAGTAGTTGCACCTCCCAGGATATGATCAATCTCTTTGAGTTGTTTAAGGATTAGCTTAAGGCTGCTGCTCACCGGACTCACTTTCTCCTTGAAAATCCTGTTGTTACGCTCCTTCCAGACATTCTAGATTATGAATCATGGGGTCAGCATCCAGGCAGAGTTAATGATCTCATTATTTGAAAAAAAAAATCTGCCAATTCTTCAAAGTAGTAATGATATCATTTACATTTCCGTCTGTCTACTCAAAGACTTCTCCAACCCAATTCCAAAGTATTGTAGTGAAAGTGCATCTATTCAGGAGATGATTTGTAGTTTCTTCCTGTTGTCTACATCAGTGACATCTTGAGGGGTCAACAAAGCCTGTTTTTCTTAGGTTATCCCATGTCAGAATTTTTCCCTATTGAACCAGCCACTTGAATAGTTTGACTTTCATCCAATGAGGATTTTCCCAGATTCTTTCCACGTCTTATCAGTGTTTGGAAGGTTAAGCCCTGAATCTATCTTTTTGGCTTCCTTAAGGTTGAAGAGACCTACATTGTTCTTCCCCATCTTAGTTGATCGTCCAATTTTGAGTTCAAGATTTGTCTCTTTTCTAAAAGACCTTTAAGGGCTATAGCTTGAGTATGCAGCATGCCCATTCCACTGTAATCTGGAAGTTTCCATGTTATCCATTTCCCATTTTTCCTTGATAGGTCCCAATGGTCACTTACCCACCTTAATCCTTTGTTGATGGTGTTAGTGTGAATGTCTACTAATTCTTCACTTCGGAGATTGTCCTCCTATTACCAGTTATCCTCCCAGAAACAAGCCAGGTTTCCATTTCTGAACTCCCAAAAACTATGATTTTGGACTAGGGCCCTATTCTCCCATGCCCTATTCCAAATTGTAGAACATTTTACTTGTCCTGTCATTCTGATTAGATTCTTCTCCTGCCATTCTCTGGCATATTTTTGCTTCCAAAGTTTTGCCCAGGGGGCTTGTATTTCTTTTAGCCATCTTCACCAGATTTTGGCACCAAGAACTTTGTTAAGAATTCCTGGGTCATGAAGACCCAAGCCACCATGGGACTTAGGTTTGCATACTCTGTCCCATGCCACAAGGGCCCATTTCTTCTTTTCTTCACCTTTCCCCCAAAGAAAGTCTCTCTGAATGTTTCTTATATTAGTAATTACACCAGTTGGTGCTGGAATGGCAGATAGCATATAGATAGGGATACTTTGGAGGATAGCCTTAGTGAGAATCAGTCTCCCTGCTAGATTTAGTGCTCTATTTGTCCATTTGCTAATCTTATCTTTTAGCTTATTAAGAATAGGCTCCCAGATATCCTTGTGTAATGGTTTATCAGTGAGAGGAACTCCTGGTATTTTGCAGGCAGTGACTCCCTTTGAAAGCCAAAAATTCTGGAAAGATTTCTTTGTATGGAAATATTAGTATTGAAAAAGAAAATCTTTGCTTTAGTAAGACTTACCTTTGTGCCTGCTGCTCTAGAAAACTCACTCAGAATCTGTTTGAATGCTTTGGCTTCTTTGACAGTGGGTGTGCTTTGAAGCATAGTATCATCCACAAATTACTGATGTGTCACCGTGTCCCCACCTTGAGTGAGTCTCATACCCCGAATTCTCCCTTCCTCCTTAGCAGTTAGAATAAAAAGGAAAGGAGAAAGAGGGTCTCCTTGCCTGAGACCTCTAGAAGGCTTGAAGTTTTTGGAAGGAGAGCCATTGAGAAGAATTGAACAGCTGGCAGTGGTAACTAGTGCCATAACCCATTTAATCCAATTGTAATCAAAGACATAGGCTTTTAATATTTCTCTTATGTACGACCAACTAAGTTTGTCATAGGCCTTTGCAATGTCCAGCTGCATTATCATTCCTGCATGTTTGTTGGTAATGAGTGAATGAACCATTTCATGTGCTTGAATTATATTATCTAGAATTTATCTTCCTTCCACATAGCCTGTTTGCTCCTCTGACACTAGGGTTGAGAGGAGTGGTTTGAGATGGTTGGCAATGACTTTGGATATAATTTTGTATATCACATTGCATAATGCTATAGGTCTAAATCTGTCTAGAGAGGTGGCTTTTCCTGTTTGGCGATTAAGGCTATGAAAGATTCATTGAGTGCCTTTAAGACTGTCTTAAATCTTTGAGAGTCTTCCACTACCTCCAGGATGTCCTATTTCACTAACCTCCAACAAGCTTTGAAAAAGTCCACATTAAATCCATCCGGGCCTGGTTCTTTCCCATTTTGCATCTCTTTCACGGCTTCCTCAATTTCTTCCTCTGTTACTGGTCTTTTGAGATTGTAATTATCTTCTCTGGTAACCAATTTCGGAATGTACTGAGTAAATCTTTTCATAAACTGGTATCTGTCCTCCGAGGTTTCCTCAGCAATTTCTTAAAAATGCTGCAGTAGAACCTTCTCCATCTCTTCATGAGTGTTTCTCTCTATTCCATGTTGATCTGTAAGTTTCACAATTCTATTGTTGTTTCTGTGAGCTATGGTGGATCTGTGAAAGAATTTGGTGTTTCTCTCCCCTTCTTTAATCCATTGTACTCTGGATTTCTGTCTCCAGAATATTTCCTCTTGAAGACATCTGTTGTCCCACTCCTGCTGGAGTGACTCTGCCATCTCTTTCCTTTCATCTGTATAGCCTTCTGTGATAAGAATCTGATTTATTTCCTTTAGTTTCTTTTCCACATCTCCTTTAGCTTTGAAGATGTTACCAAATTCCTTTTTATTCCATTCTTTGAGTCTGCCTTTAATGTGTTTGAGCCTGCAATGTAGAAGGAACATCTTTGTACCTTGAAGGTGTAGCTCTTCCTTACACCATTTTTCAATGTTTGTGAGGAAATTTGAATGTGTAAACCAAGCGTTCTAAAACCTAAAGGAGGTGTTCCTTGGTTTACCAAAAAGAGAAGCTTCCAATTGGATAGGCCAATGATCTGAACCCCCAAAAGGTACTATGAGTGCAGTAATGCTACTTCCCCTAAGAAGAAGTTCCTCTGAAACAATAAATCTGTCCAATTTGGAGGCTACTTGGGTAGGGCCCCCTCTTTTGTTATTCCAAGTGAAGATTCCATTGCTTGTTTCCATATCAACCAATTTCATATTGGTGATGAAGTTCTGGAAGGCAACTGTGTTATGAGACCAGCTCACAAAAATATAGAAAAGATAGATTAACGCCTTAGAATTCAGCGTCTTCGAGGGGGAAACCTCCTTTACATTACATAAATGAACAATTCTTGGATGATACAAATGAAAAGACCTTCTTTCTATATATAGGAGTCTAAGGGGTCATAATATAATCAGAGCCGACATAACAATAATAATGTAAGGGCACAATAATAACAATAGTGGGCTTCTATGGGGCACAATAGTAACAATATGGGCACTACATGGGTAGATCAATATAATAAGGGGGTTGTACTAATAACAATAAGGGGTTACCCTAGTAGTATAGGGGCCTAAAATGCCCCTCTCATTCAAAAAGTGTTGTCCTAAACGCTTGAGTAATTCTTGATGCTTCTGTATAAAATTCTTGTCCTCCCATGTGGAATCTTCAGCGGGTAAGTTCTTCCACTTGATGAGATAATCTGAAATTGATCGATTTCGTAGCTGTCGGGTTCTTGTTTTTGAGACTGCTCCAGGTTCCAATATGATTTTTCCTTCCTCTTCAATTTCTGGAAATATTGTTTGAATTGGGATCTCTTGCAACTTTTGAATAAGTGGCCATACTTCTTCATCCTTCTTCCATTCATCCCTTTCTTCGTTTATCCAATCTGGCTGGATAATAGAAATAGCACAAAACAATGCTTCCACATCCTCATCCTTTCTTGAGAGTGCATCTGCAACAAAAATTTGCTTCCATTTTCTATAGATGATGTCAAAGTCATAACCCATCATATTTGTGACACATTTTTCCTGTTCTTCTAAAGATAATAGTTGTTCTAAAAAGTATTTAAGACTATCATGATCCATTTTTACCTTGAAGTGTCTTCCCATTCGGTAAGGTCGCCATTTCATAAGTGCATGTAGTATTGCCAACATTTCCTTCTCATAAATAGCTTGCTTGAGATGTAGTAGTAAAAATACCCAATCACCTACATCAAAACATTTTTCACTACAAAGTTGATCTACTTGTTGTTTCATTCAATTTTGCACCAAAGTGTCATTATCCTTTAAAAGTTGGAGAACTTGTTGTTGATGCTCGATGTGATCTTTAACTACTTGAACCTTTTTCTTCTTGATATGTCCTTCTATCTTTAGAGTTTGAGGAGTGGTAATTTCTTCCAATCCTTTATAGTATATGGTCGGATTCATTTCTTGATGATCAATGTGATCTTTCACTTCTTGAACATTTTTCTTCTTGATATGTCCTTCTATATTGATAGTTTGAGGAATGGTAATTCTGACCAATGAATCACAAGATATGGTTGGATTCATTTCTTCTTTCTCGATGTGATCTTTCACTTCTTGCACCTTTTTCTTCTTGATATGTCCTTTTATCTTGAGAGTTTGAGGAGTGGTAATTCTTGCCAATGCTTTACAAGATATGGTCTGATTAATTTCTTCTTTCTCTGGGGTTGGGTCCTGGCTTATATCCTCTTCTTTTGATGTTTCTTGATCATTTTCTTCCTCCTCTTCATACTCTATGTAAAATAATTTCTTCTCAACACACTTATGACCATTAGTGCATTTGCTATCACAATTGTAACAAAGCCCTTTTTCTCTTTTTTCTTCCAATTGTTGTGGTGTAACCCTTGTAGGTTGTGGAAGGCTAGGAGAAACAACACTTCCATCTTTATAGTTGTGAGGGGTAGACTTACTTGTTGCCATAATTTTACTTTCCACTATGTAACAAAGCCCTTTTACTCTTTCCAATTGTTGTGGTGTTGCTCTAAAGAAGGTGTTGCTCTTTATATCCTCATAATGTGATATCATTTCCTCCGTGAAAATTGACCACGTAACAAATTTTTTACGAGAACAAAGCCCTTTATACCATAAAAATTGATCTGGTTCTAAATATGAAGATTCAATACATACCTTTTGTAATAGTGGTACACCATGTAGATAAAAATATTGCTCCATCTGAAGTATCCAATTTACCGGATCCTTGCCATCAAACTTCCTCATATCGCCTTTTCTTGATTTTAGGAGCTCGATCTTGAAATGACTATAACTCTGTAATCTCAGTTCTTACAGTTCTGAAATTTCTATCTGCAGTATCCCTATGCGTCCTTTTTCAAATGCCACTAGTCTGATCCCAATTGGATTCTCCAAGGAAGAGTTATGTCAAATCTCCCACAGTGACCTGATTATAGACTAGTTCAGTAGAGAGAAATTGTACGACATGCCACGTGTCACTGTTTCAACCTTTGGCTCTGAAAATATATATACAAGAAACTACAGTCCATCCTCTTTTTGTAACTTCTTACGAAATTTCAATCCGATGCTCAGAGAGAAAGTTATGATGATTTTCCCCGGGTCACCTATTTGGAATGTAATTCAAGAGTCTGCAATAAGACCAACTTCCTCAGATCATATCTCTGCAAATGTAGTACAAAAAGCTCTGAAATTCGGACCCAAGTTTCAGTGTGATTTCATCTCAAATGGGTTTTGTTTTTAGCTTCTGAAACGTCGCAGAAAAAAGTTATAGTGAAAATTGCACAATGAACTATTTGGAGCAGTGAAACCCTAGAATCCAAAGCTCTGATACCAAATGTTATGAGACCAACTCACAAAAAGATAGAAAAGACAGATTAACGCCTTAGAATTCAGCCTCTTCGAGGGGGAAACCTCCTTTACATCACATAAATGAACAATTCTTGGATGATACAAATGAAAAGATCTCCTTTCTATATATAGGAGTCTAAGGGGTCATAATATAATCAGAGCCGACATAACAATAATAATGTAAGGGCACAATAATAACAATAGTGGGCTTCTATGGGGCACAATAGTAACAATATGGGCACTACATGGGTACATAAATATAATAAGGGGGTTGTACTAATAACAATAAGGGGTTACCCTAGTAGTATAGGGGCCTAACAAACCGAGTCTCTACCGAGTGTTCTAGTTCCTCCTTTCTTCTCCATGAGTGATATTGTTATGTTAAAATCACCTCCAAAAATCCAAGGTAGAGTTGGGTATCTCTTCTTCATATCCTCCAGTGTTGTGATGAGTTGAAGTTTATCCTCCACTGGCTGCGGACCATAGACATTGGTGATCATTAAACATTGTTTGTCACCCACTGGCTGGAAAATCAAAGAAAGGTGATGTCTGGATGCCTCTGCATCAATCACACCAAATTTATGTGGATCCCATAGAGTGAGAATGCCACCAATAGATTTATTTTCCTTAACTTCAAGGTATTCATATCTATCTAACCATTTGCTATGTTTTTCGTGGATCCTCTCCACTGAGCATTTTGTTTCCTATATGAATATTATGTCAGGTTTTTCCTCTTTGATCCTTTTACCTAGATTCCTCTATTTTCTTCTGCTCCCTAGTCCTCTAATGTTCCAGGTTGTTATTTTCATTGAGGTGGGGTTATAAAGGAGTAACTGGAAAGGTCTTTCATCCTTCCAGAGTCAATCATGAGTTTGCCACACTCCAGTAGTAGTTATTTCTGTCTTTTTCTTCCCCTCCTCTTGCTTGGATTCTTTGTTAGTTTTCTTGTTATTAATCCTATTGAGGAAGTCCCTTTGTTTTCATGGTTTTCATGTCCTCTTTTGACTCCTGCATCTGTTTGATGTGACTTGTTAAGGAATATTTGTTGGACCTTGTTTGCATCCTCCTGAGGGATGGAGTTTACTCCCAAGTTTTCTCCTTGTTCTAGAAACTTTGCCAACTCTAGATTCTCCCTTTCCAGGATCTCCTGTAAGTCTTGATCCTCTGTACCACTTTCACTTTGAGTCATTTCCTGGTCTTTTTCTATTTCCATGGTACTCAAAGGGTCCATCGTATGTTCATTATGTTCCTGAGTGAACTCCATGCTGGTCTCTTTTCCTTTCCCCCTTGCTGTCTAATTCTTTGTACTCTCTTGATCACCTCCATCAGGTTCTTTTTCTCCTAAGATCTCAAAACTATTCTAACTTTTTGTTTTGTTATCATTCGCAATAGGGTTCTTTTGTGTCTTCCTTCCCCCTCCTTTTCCTTTTCCTCCTGCTTTGGTGAAACCTGTCTGGTCTTTACCTTTGCTGGTATTTAGGGTTTCCTCGCTTATATTAAGAGGACAGTCTCTGGATAGGTGCCCATGGTCATGACATTTGTGACATTTGAATGGGATATGTTCATAGTCAACAGTTTGAACCCATTCCTCATCATAGACTTCTAGAATGACCTCATCTGGAAGGGCTCCTGATAGGTCCATCTCCACAAATATACGGGCATAGGATGTATATTTTCCCCATAGAGTTGCCTTTGAAATTTTTAAGAAATGGCCTACTTTATTACCTATAGCTTTTAAAGACTCTAGCATCCAGTAATCTAAAGGTAAGGAGTATAGTCTAATCCATACCAGTACCGAAGTGAAGGTTTCTCGTTCTGGCACAAAGTTCATCGTCCATGGCCACATATAGAGACCAGCCGCTGCAAAGAAGTATGGTCCTCCTTCAAAAATTTTGTCTCTGTCTTCCATGTTCGTAAACACCACAGTAAAAAAATCCTTGGATCCAAGATGTATATTCAACTCCCCCTTTGGTTTTCAGTTGTATTTTATCCAGGTGTACAACGCTTTCTCTGATGGCCAGATTCCCATAAATTTTCATATGATGGCATAGTTTTCCATGTGATCCCCGTACGCTTGTAGAGCTGGATCATTCAAAATAACCTGAGGTTTAGTTATGGTCTTGGGCTTACAGGGCCCCATCTCGGCTCTATTCTCTATTCCCTGACCTCTGTCTTCCTCTTTCTCCTCCTGACGGTCTTCTTCATGGGTCCCTTGATCTGCATGGGTTTTGTTGCCTTCTGCCTTTTGAGTTTCGGTGTTTTTTGTCTTGACCTCCAAAAGTTGTGGAGGTTTGTTCTTTTTCCCTCCTCTTCCTCTTTTTTCTACCATATTATTGTAGGAGAGAGTGGAACTCCCTCCTCCCTGTGCCTCCATGGGTGCCTGTTGCCCTCTATCACTTGCTTAGTTAAACCCTAGAACTCTCTGCAGACCTCTCCCCTCCTGCAAAATCAATCAAGCCTAATCTCTTTTTTTTATATATTATATATATAATTATTACTTATATATATATATATATATATATATATATATATATATATATATATATATATATATATATATATATATATAATACATTTAGTTTAATTTAATCCATATATATACACACTAATATCAAAGTCCGCATTTAAATGTTTCATGGTGCATTAAATACAAAGTCATATTTGAATGACAAACCTTTGTATGGGACAAGCGAAGGCGGGTTTGAACCCATGACTTCCCCCACACCATTACCACTGCCCACCATTGGGCCACAACCATGAGACTTGAAAGCATTGCCCACGACACCTTATTTAATGTGACTGTGGAACTAACGATGGGGGTGGTGGGAGCCAGCCCTGCGGGCCAACCCCTACCACATGTGGCCAAGCACCCAAAACCAGGATCTAGGGGCTAATGCTAAGCGCGATTAGTGTGCCACTAATCCCAATTAAAATTAATTAATCTGTTGTTTAAGTTGGAGGAATTTATGGTGGAGCCACTAAATCTGGAACCACCACTAAACTTGGCAGACTTAACTAGAGTCTCTCTAGATGTAGCAGGGTTTCCTAGGAAAAATTGAATGAACCATAACTCGATTTTCGACCAAATTGAGCTCAAAAAGAAGTGTTTTTCGCTAATTTGGACCTTCTGAACACATTGGTGCATGTATCATGAGCCAAAGAGATTTTTAAACAACATTTTTTCCACATTTAGCTAATTCAGAGGCCCAAGCCATGGAAGTTGGACCAAGGAGATGTAGCCCAGGAGGGGTGAAATCCTTCATCAAAACACCGTGTTAATGTGTCTCCTTGATGGTTTGCTGCACTGTACATTTTTTCTATTCATTATTCATTTTTGAAGCTATTTTTCTCATGAATGTCTTGTCTAACTTAAGGAAATTTACCTATTTGTAAGCACCAACAACTAAGGAAACCTCAGCACAAAAAACAAGATGCAGGCACATGTTTATTAATTTGTAACTGTTATTAGCTCAACATAACTAATCATCTAACAACAGATCAAGTTGGTATGAGAGCTCATGTTTGAATTTATTGATTGCTTGAGTTTGTGCAATTAGTATTTTAATGGTTTCAAAATTGTGATGCTTATAAGGTTAAAGTTGCAGAGAGGAGAAGGGAAGCTATTGTTTGCAACTCCTGAGGTGATGCCTAGAAGAAGGAGAGCCACAAGGCCACAATCTCCACCATCCAAAGTTATAATTCCACCTGCACTTCAAACTCCTAAAGTTTTGCCTTCAACTGAGATTGAAGAGGTACAATTAGTACAAATTTCTGAGCCTGAATCCACAGCCATTATGTCTGGAGAAGGAGAGCCTAAAGGTCCCTCTTTAGAAGAGGAGGAATTCAATAAAAATTTCTATACTTTGACTGAGATGGTTAAATTCCTCTATGAAGAGAGGAACACTAGAATGGTTGGAGAGAGTTCTAAACCTCCACATGGAGAAGGAAGCTCAAAGGACAAAAAACGGGAGAAGAAGGATTCCAAAGGGAATGGTAGAAAGACACGTCCATCTCCACCATCCTCATCATCTTCACCATCTCAAAAAGCATCATCTTCCACTATCACCATTGAAACTGCCCATACTCATTCTAAAACCCCAAAAGGAAAAGCTCCATTACTGAAATTGGACATAAAATTCGAACTTCCCATGTACAATGGAGAGGTGAATGCAAAAAATTTGGATAATTGGATTCGACAATTGGAGGTATACTGTAGAATTCAAAACCTTCAAGAAGACAACATAAAGATCCAATTGACCTCATTAATGCTAGAAGGAGCTGCACTAGTTTGGTGGGAAGAAAAGACTCAAGAGGAAATGAGAATCCCTGGTAAGATATCCATCACTTGGGTTGAATTTGTTTCTACAATTAAAAGACACTTTTATCCTTTAGCCTTTATGAAAAAATCCATTATGAGTTGGCAAAATTTTAGGCAGCTTAAAGGCCAAACAATCCAAGATTATACATAGGAGTTTAGAAAAAGGGATTTGTTATTAGGAGTGAATTTGATGTTATTAGGAGTGAATTTGAATTCCCAAGATACACTGTTGAAACATATTGGGGGTTTACATTCCTATTTGAAACATACTATCCTTATGTTTAACCCAAACAATTTAGGTAAGGTATGTGTGCAAGCCACACATCTTGATTATAGAGGAAAGAACACTTATGCAGAGGATAGTAATAAAAATCCACCTAAGGGTAAGGAGAAAGAGAAAGGAGGAAAGTGGAAGAGAAAGAAGAATGCAAGTGTGAAGAAAGAAGGGGAGAAAATCACATACAAACATTGTTCGAAAGAGGGGCATGATGAAGCCCACTGTTCGAAATTGTATCCATAAATGAGACCAGAAAAGTTCAACAATAAAGTGAAATAGAAAACCACTGCTATCACTCAAGAATATTTAGGTTCTGAATCAGGTGATGAAAACAAAATCACTGTCATGGGAATCAAAGGAAAACAATATATTTCAAGCACTAGTTCACAAAACTATAACACTACTACTACTCCAGATGAAAAGAGATGAATTGAGTTATTTCATGTTAGGGTCATATCTAAACACACCAATATTGACACACTCTTCGATAGTGAGTCACAAGCGAATATAATCTCTGAAGACTTAGTCAACAGATTGAATCCTGAAATTGTACCACACCATAAGCCATACCCTTTGGGATGGATAACAAGACAGTGTAGATAGCTTTCAACAGTTCAATAACATAAATGTTTCCTTGTTCAACAAGAACAGTTCCGAAGCATGTGATAGGGCAAAAGAAGATTGCATTGAACTGGAGAACATGGATAGCCAAAGCATCAAAAGAAAACAACAAATGTCAGGCAGTCATCAAGATCCAGGCTTCAGGTCTTCAGAACCCAAGAAGGCTAGCAACAACAATAGAGCCATCACTTTTGAACCTAAACTTGATAAAAGAAGTCAATTGGATAAAAACCAGAATTTTTCAAAGGAGACAAAACCCAAAAGAAAAGTGGTTAATTTATCTTCTCAAGAATTAAATCCAGAAGTCATGAGTGTTCTCAACAAAGGATTGGGGTTTGCAGTTGCCCCTAAAAACATACCTGTTGAGAATATCATCTGTAGTATAGAGGATGGGATCAATAACCTATCTCTTGAAGACAAAGAAACATTAAGGCAAGAAATTTCCCTCATTATGAGAAAATAAAAAACTCCCAAAAGTAATTTAAAGAAAGAATAACTTCTAGCTCTTAGAGCCCTTCGAAATAATGACAAAATTGTAGTTCTTAAGGTTGATAAGGGTGGGGCAGCAGTAATCTTAGATAAAGAAGACTATGTCTGTAAAATGAATGAACACCTAGCCTGTGGTAGTTATAAAAAACTTAGCAAAAATCCCATTCCCAAAATCATGAGAGAGGTAAAAAAGACTATTTCAAAATCCAACCTCGAGGAAAAATTAAAGAAAAAGCTAACTCCTTCTTGTGAAATTATCCCAAGAATTTATGGATTACCTAAAATCCATAAAGAAGGAGTTCCTCTTAGACCAATTGTTAATACCATTGGCTCCCCAACCTATGAACTCGCTAAATATGTTTCCAAGATCCTTAGGCCTCTTGTCGGGAACACTGATTCTTTCATTAAAGATTCCCATGACTTTGTGAAACTTATTAGAAATGAGAGGATGAACCAGGATGACATCCTGGTGAGCTTTGACGTAGTATCCCTATTCACCAAGATTCCTCTTGATGAAGCCATTCAGGTTATAAAAGATGTTACTGATCCCCAAACTGCAAGACTAGCTGAGATTTGTTTACAATCAACTGTTTTCACTTTCCAAGGCGAATACTATGAGCAAACATCTGGAGTGGCAATGGAATCACCCCTCTTGCCAATTGTGGCTAACCTCTACATGGAATATTTTGAAAAGAAGGCCCTTGAATCATACCCTTTGAAACCAGCTTGGTGGAAGTGATTCGTTGATGACACAAACATAAAATGGACTCATGGAAAAATAGAGCTTGATAAGTTTTTCATTCATCTAAACTCTATCTCCCCTTAAATTAAATTCACCATGGAGGTGGAAGAAAACATGAGGATCCCATTTTTAGACGTTCTTATCATTAGGAAGGAGGATGGCTCCTTAGGGCATAAGGTTTTTAGGAAGTCAACTCACACAGAGAGCTACCTCCACGGTGACTCCCACCACCACCCATCCCAGAAGTTTAGTGTTTTGAGCACTCTCGCTATCATAGCTCTTAGAATCTCTAATTCTGATCATTTAGACGAAGAAAAGAAGCACTTAGTATCAGTTTTTAGAAGTATAGGCTACAAAGAAAAAGAGATTAGAATGGCTATAGAAAGGGCTGAAAGAAGGGTGTTATCTCAGGAGCTTAAAGCTCAAGACCAACCTCAGTGTGGGAAGGTGTTTCTACCTTATATTCAAGGGGTAACAGACAAGATTGCAAGAATCCTGAGAAATAAAGACATATTCACCGAGTTCTCGGCATTAGACAAAGTATGAGGTCTGTTAAAGATAATATTGATACACACCAACTTAAAGGAGTTTATAAAATAGATTGTTCATGTGGGAAAAGTTACATTGGTGAAACAGGTCGTTCTTTGCAAACCAGATTGAAAGAACATGTAGCTGATATTAAGAATGATAGGTCTCGTACTTCAGCCCTCGCAGAGCATTCCTCTAAAACCAGTCACCATCTCTGTGTGGAAAACGCTTCAATTGTCGCAAGAGAAGAACATCATCATAGGCGGAAAATTAGAGAGGCTCTTGAGATTATGAAACATCCACATAATCTCAACAGGGACAATGGCATCGAGATCAGTAGTAGCTGGTTTCCCTTAATTAGAGAAATCAAGACCTCCAATGCTTCCTAGGTTTGCCCTATTTTTCTCCTAAAATCAATCTTAAGACATTAATAATTAATATTTAGATAAAAAATAAATAAATAAAATAAAAATTAATCCTTAATATCATTAATAATAATTAGGTAGTAAATAAAATTATAATATGTATTATTATTAATAATTATCAATGATGAATATTAAGTGTCAGTGTTATCATATTAGAATTAACATTTATTATTATTATTTATAAGTAACTATTAATAAAAATTAATTAATAATTTTATATTATAATATTTATTACTAAGTATTAATTATTATCATTATAAATTATTTCTTATTATTATTAATAAAATTATTATAAGTTATCACTAATTATTATTATAGATTATTATAAACTATTAGTATTTCCATTGGTTCATAAATTAAAGAATTAACCCTTATAATAATATTCAAATTAATAAATAATATCATTAATATTAATAAATTATCTCATTAATATTCAGTTTAACTGATATCTATTATAATATTAATATTTATGAATTATTATTATTAATAATATTTTTTAATAACTATAAATAATAATAATTTATTACCATTATAATACTTATTATTAATATTATTGTTACTAGTCTTATTAATTATTATTATCAATTATTTTAGATTATTGAAAATATATATATATATATATATATATATATATATATATAATAATAAGAATTATTATTTATTATGAGAAAATTATTAATTATTAAAGGAAAAATATTTATTACTAAGAAATTTCACCTTTACTTTTTATTATAAGTATTAATCCATCATCAAAAATAAATAATATATGATTAAAAATTAAAATAAACCTAATTTATTAATTAAAAAATATCTTAAATATTTGGATAATATTAATTATTAAGCAGCCGACCTTCGTTTTTCCCTTTAATCAAATCAGCCGACCTTCTTTTCCTTCAATCAAAACAGCTTACCTCATTACTATTTATATCTCACTTTCGAGCTCTTCTCTATCATCATTCAATAATAGTCCTGATGATGGATCCCTGTTGGGATTTGAAACGTTGACATAAAATGGTTTTTACTGTGGATTCTCCGATTTCTAAGTTAGAAGATATTAACCACAGAAGTCTTAAATCCAAGAGACACAAGTTTACAGGTTACAAGAAAATGTTTGTTTAAGCTTGCAATCACTGAAAATTTTGTTGACAAAGTAGAGTTAGATGTGGTACCACTTGATATTTGAGGTGTGGTGTTGCATATTCCATATTTATATGACCGACGAAACAGCCTTTTACCACCATGAAAACAAGTATCACTTGTTCAAGGATGGTGTGGAGTACATAGTGAGAGCCCATCACAAAAAGCTAAACATTTATTTGGTTAATGCAAGGGAGGAAAAAGGACTAGTGAATACAACTAACAGTCTAGTACTTCTCATGTTCAAGCCAAATGATGATATTTTTTATGAAAATGTTGTTGCATGTAATGCAAGTTTCAATTCTAATTTGGTTGGTTCAGTTCATCAAAGTGATGAAGTATTTCAGGTTTTGAAAGAACCGTCCTTCAAGGAGAAAGAAACTTGACATGAAATATCTTTGCAGCAAGAGGTTTCTCTTTGTGATGTTAGCATGCAAGGGTTGACAAAATTGCAAAGTGTAGAGACACCAATGCAATGCAAAAGTTTGTTAAGTAATGGGCTCATTCGATCATCCCTTATGCCATGTTGTGCATTGATGGTTATGGTGCCAAAGAGGAATGGTAAGTATTTCAAGAAAGGGGACAAAAGGAGTAGTTTTCGCCAAAGCAAAGTTGTAACGAGAAGTTAGTGCAAGAATATACATAACACCAAACAAGAATGGTTTGTATGGCTTTTAATGTTGTATGTTCTTTGCAGCACTTCTACTACATACATGTATTTGAATTATGGAAAAAAATAGTCCTTTCGTGAATAAATTGTCCACTTGGGTGATGTAAACATGCTTAGAAAGTTTTCTTATGTACATCTTATCTATGAAGTAAAATTGCTTGATGTTTTTAAGATATCAAAATACAAGTTGGGTTTCACTTCTTTGATGCATTTGGGCGATGATATTGAAGGAGGTAATTTGAAGGAAAACCTCTCCAAGTTGGCTGCCATTGTTGATTGGTCAATGCCCAAGATCGTCATTTTGATAAGAGGTTTGTTGGGAGCAGCCCAATGTTGGAGGAAAGTTGTTGTTGAAATTTCTTATTTCGAAGCTCCTTGGCATGCATTGTCATGTGTGTGAAAATTCTTCCATTGGGGAGACAAACAACAAGAGGCATGTGTTGCTTCAAACCAAACGATCAGTTCAATTCTTTTTTATGCTCTTTCAAACATGAAAGGTTCATTTTAATTTCAGGTTTATGCAAGCAACTTCACCATCTTATTTCATTCAGAATATTTCCATGGTGTAAAGATTAAGTTGTAGTGATCCATGCACTTTCATTGGATGGATAGTTGTCAAAAATTTCACTTGGTTCGGAGGTACAAAAGAGGTAGAAGAAGCAAGTTTATTGTTATGCCTTTTAGGTCTATTGGTTATGTAATTGTTGTACTCAGATGTCATTATGTTTTACATGAAAGTTATGTTCAGAAAATTTCATATTTTCAAGATGTACAAACGGGCTTGAGACATGTAAACCAAGTAGTGAAATTTGTCATCCATTTGCATTATATTTGGTTATGTCATCTTGGTAAGAAGGATGTTTCTTTTGATGATGACATGAACAAAACCATGAGTTTCTATGAACGACTGAAAATGGTGCAACAAACAGTGCAAGATCAGCTTGAAAAGGGAAAAGACAAGTATAGGTATAGAACGAGGTCCTCAAGGCAAGTGAATGTTGATTTCCTTAGAGAGGAGCTCAAGGAAACAAATTCATCAAAAACCAATTGGATCGAGCTTGGAAAGGTGAGGGGGTTGTACCCTCATCTACTTGTCAGATAATAATATCTTTTGGGGTCCAAAAGGCTTCTAGTGGGGAGGAATGATCAGGTGCTTAGTATTTAGCTCAAAAATCAAAGTTCTCATATTGGCTCAAAATCTATGCGACTGCGTCTGTCTCGTTAAGATGATTGCAACGCAATTCGTTTCGTCGAAAACGAAGTCCAGATGAAGGAGAAAAGGCATGTTGTTCATTTTCGTAAACAACTAAAAAAATTGCAGAATAGGACAGCATGATGACATGGCAGTCCATTCAGCAAGGGGAATCTTCTTCAATTTTTGCCCAATGGGGCTGTGACAAGTGCCACCTCTGGATTCACCAATTTGGTTATGTGAAGGTGAAATTGCTTAAGTGGTCTTAAGGTAAAATTTGAAGTTATTTGTAATTAAATATTATATATATATATAATTTATTTTATTTTAATTTAATTTAATTTAATCCATATATCTAAACACTAATATCAAAGTCTGCATAAAAGTCTACATTTAAATGTTTTATAGTGCATTAAATGCAAAGTCCCCATTTAAATGTTTCATTGTGCATTAAATACAAAGTCGTATTTGAATGGAAAATCCTTTGTATGAGATGGGTGGAGGCGGGTTTGAACCCATGACCTCCTCCACACCATTACCACCACCTACCATTGGGCTACCATTGGGCCATGACCGTGAGACTTGAAAGCATTTCCCACGACACCTTATTTAATGTGACTGTGGAACTAACGATGGGGGTGGTGGGAGCCAACCCTGCGGGCCAGCCCTCGCCACATGTGACTACGCGCCCAAAACCAAGAGATAGGGGCCAGCTCTAAGCGCGATTAGTGTGCCACTAATCTTGGTTAAATTTAATTAATCCATTGTTTAATTTGGTAGAATTTATGGTGGGGCCACTAAATCCAGAACCGCCACCAAACGTGGCTGACTTAATTGGAGTCTCTCTAGATTTAGCAGGGTTTCCTAGGAAAAATTGAATGAAGCATAACTTGCTCAATTTTCGAAAAAATTGACCCCAGAAAGAATTATTTTTGGCTAATTTGGACCTTATTAACACATTGGTGTAGGTATCATGAGCCATAGAGAATTGTAAACAACATTTTTCCACATTGAGCTAATTCAAAGCCCTAAGCCATGGAAGCTGGACCAAGGAGATGTAGCCCAAGAGGGGTGAACTCCTTCATCAAAACACTATGTTAACGTGTCTCTTTGATGGTTTGTTGCGATGTACATGTTTGATGTTCATTATTCATTTTTGAAGCTATTTTTCTCATCAATGCCTTGTTTAACTTAAGGAAATTTACCTGTTTGTAAGCACCAACAACTAAGGAAACCTCAAGACAAAAGGAAAGAAGCAAGCACATATTTATTAATTTGCAATTGTTATTAGCACAACAAAACTAATCATACAAAAATAGATCATCTAGTCATCATATGCTTGTGGTTTTGCAACATATTCCTTGATGTATTCTAGAAATCCATTATCATCTAATACCGCCTCCATGCGATGAAATTAGAGTTTCCTTCCAAGGAATACTCTAGCCTTAGTCCGTTGAAGGTCATCTTCTCATCTCTAAAGAGATCTTACTACACTAAACTTCAAATTCGATCCTCCTGAGAAACAACTTCGAAATTCCTTCTCTAATGTGAATCCTTCTCGCATACCATGTAGAAATTATGATGTATATTTGCAACTTCTCATGAAATTTTAATCAAAATCACAAGACGAAAACCTATTTTAGTGCTATGCGAAATTCAATTCACAATTTAGAACATCAATCGCAAAGAAAAGAGAAATAACACACAATAACACAATTTTTTCCGTGGAAAGAAATATGCTAAAAACCCCAATGTCTGATTGCATTAATTTGATGAATATAGATGTATTACAATTGCTTTTTCTCAACTAAGCACATTTTGCAAGTGAATAACCTATCTCTCTGCTCACTGAAAATATTTGACCTAGACTTAGTCAATCTCTTCCTCTGCTTGAGGCCCTATTTCCTTGCACATTTCCTTGAGAAATTAGGTCCCTATTACTTAGGAATTTATGCAAAATGGATTGTGAAATTCCCAAGGTTGATCATCTAACTGCATGAAACAACTGTACACTCAATACTAGTCTACAAACCATGTTACACTGCCTTGGAATCTCCACCACAGTTGGGGAACTTGAATTCTCTGCATGTACTAGCTATTTTGGGTTGATTGATCAGTTAATTGGATAATCACCAAGTTTGATTAAAGTCCCACTACACAACTAACTTTCCACTAGTTCCTCCAACCAGTTAGAACTAGTTTAACTAAAAACAACTTGAAATACCTAACCTTGATTGCTACAAATTAGTAATCATGCATGCTTAACTGAACTCTAACTCCTCTAACTCGAATTTACTGAGTAAATTGAGTGACAAAACCCATGTCACACAAGTTAATGCATCCAAATTGTCTACTGATGTGGAAATTATATATTTCTCAATTTAATCGAGGAAAAATCAAATTGACAATTTCTTGCTGAATTTTTCAACAACTTCATTATGGTGACCCTGTCAAGACCTTACATTTGAAGGATTGACCATGAAGGATAAATTCTTCGTTAGATAATTTTTTGATCAATACTTCTTCACTCACTATGTAAATCACAACCTTAATGGGTTGTTGGTTTGACACATCGCCAATATTGAGCTATGAGGTCTTATTTGAGAATAATGAAGGTAAAAAAGGGCCCTAGTTTTCTTTGAGCTAGAAAGGAGCTCTTGGCTTTTAGTGGAGGACAAGTCATCACTTACCTTTGATCTAGCTAAGAAATTTAGGCTTAAGCTTAGGAAATGTCATTAGTAACTTTTGTTAGAATGGTTGGCCCTTGGTTAACCATGGCATAGCTCAAAAAATATTATGTTGTTGCTTAAGGATATTGTATATTCCATTTCTAGCTTTCATAACCAATCATGAGAACCAAGTAAAACGTAGTTGAGAAAATTGAGTAGGGAAATCTACACCAAAGGGAAAGAAGAGATAAAAGTTATGGAGATGGTTTGATTATGTTAACTATACAGACAAGGAGTGGTGAATGTCCCCCACCTTTGTTGGTTACTTGATTTGGTTGGTGGTTGTAAGACCAACGTAGTTAAATCCTTCGAAAATTGTATTGTCTAAGGATTCTCCTTTCGATTTGTCCCATGTTTTTCAAAAAGAAGGCATCAGTTTCTTAGGAAACTATTAAATGTGTAGGAAACATGGTTTGAACATGTTATATTTGATTGGACACTAAGATGCTTTATGGTACATTGTAAAGTTTCGTATAATTCAATGTGCATCAAAATTTCATTCATTTTCATCTTCAACTAATATGTTTGGATGATGTTTTCAAAATAACCTTATCCTTTGTAAATCTTAAGTAAGAATGCACCAATGGATTTATAAAAATATGTATAATTACTCGGCTTTACTAGTCTTCACAAAATGCTAGAGCACATAATGACCTTGATCCCTTTTATTTTGGATTATTCGAGGTTATTAATACAAACATAATTTTTGTATATTGTTTTTAATGCAATTGAATGGCTTCATCATGCATTGGTAAAATATTTATTGATTTTTTTGGTAGCTCTAGAATGTTTCCAATATTTAAGTACATTTATAATTGTCAGCTTGTTGGGAAGTCTTCTTTGTTTTTCCCAATCCTCTTTCCTCGACCAAAATTTGTTAATTAAGTCATTAATTTGTCCTTGGTAAGGAAATGATTTATCTTGGTTGTTAAACTTAATTTATGGGTTTAGTATAACGAAATATTTTTAACAATATAAAAATAAAATTATTATTGCAAAATTTCCTCCTTTTCCTATTCAATATGAATCAAAATTACATATTGTTGGAGAGAAATCTTGAAATTCCTCCTTTTTAAAATCTCAAAATATAGAGGCATTAAAGCTCTATTTTCATAGTTTTAGTCTAATAATACAATTATACTTATACAATTATCTTTTATATAATTGATTGATAATGTGATTTACACCAAAACCCCTATCATATATATTCCACATATAGTTTAGGAATTTAGTATTGCTTAAAAACCTAAAACTATGTCCAAATTAATCCAAACATAATATGAGATGTAAATAAACAAAGAATGTATAATAAATGTAAATTCTCATTATTTTAAATCATCCTAGCTTCAAGATCCACTTGAAAGTATGTTTTCACTCAAAACTATACCACCCTCAATTGTGTTGACCACCCAAGTATTAACAACTAAGTGGATGTCTTTTGAGAGGGAATTTGACTCAATGTTATGTTCTTTTTAGACGTGGAGGAAATGATTTTTTATACATCAAAATTATTGATTTCACATTTTCAAACTAATCCCTCAACACCAAATTAACCATCTTGAATTATCCCTTCATCTACTTAATCACTATCAAAGAATTTCAAAATACCTGTAGTTTATCCCTACTATTTTCTAAAATTAGCTTCAATTACAACTTCAAAGATAAGAGTTAAACATAATTGTTGAATCCTTCTTTAAATCCTATATTAAAGCTTATATATTGAGCTTACTTTAGATAGATGATAGCTCCTACCCCCCACTTTTATTAGATAGAGAGCCTTGATTGGTCCCATTAAATACCCCCATTCTCTTAGATTATTGATTGGCTCATGATTCAATTTCCTTTGGGGTGCAATATTTAGGGTGATCTTATAACCTTCAAATATGGTTCCTATCCAAAAGCCTTGATTAGTCCCAATAAGTACCTCCATGCTCTTAGATTACTAATTAGTTCATGATTCAACTATCTAGGGGGTGTAACCTTAAGGGTGATCTTAAAACTTTCAATATGCTTCCCATTTGAGAGGCACATTGAAGGGGGAGGGGGTTGGAGGTGTAAATCTAGATTGAGATATCTTTGCATCATTGGCAAGCGATATGCCCCATGACACAACAAAAGGGAATGCCTTATACTCTTTTAATTTGTGTTTGTAGTGCTAACCTTCAAAGCAGTATACTGACAAACTCCCCCTTGCTGACTCTTCACTCTTGTGATGGCATCCATCTCTACGCATACCTTACAAGAATAGATACATGATATTAAAAGGTGACATAATTTCCTCCTCCATATTGCATAAAATTCATCTCCTAGGGCCTTAGTGATTCTTTCATTATTTATTATTTATAATGGTTAACCATATACTTTTTTTTGAATGATTATCTTATCTTCGATGTAGGCGTCCACCACTATGAATTATCTTCTTGATTTTCATTAATTAATATCACTTTTACCCCAATTTCTTAGTGTACTAATTCATTCTTTGTATCTTTAATTCTAACATGATTTTCTTCATTTTTCTGATGTCAACCTCCCATTGTCCACCTCCCATTCCTTGTAAACATAAAACCTATGCATCTCTCCAAAATCATTACCAAACATTTGTGAGTTCTAGATACACTATGTAGGATGAGTAAAAAAGTCCCTATCACTTGGAGAGTGACAATGGGATATAATTTTTGTATAAGCACTCAACTAACTACAACATGCATTCAAAAAATGGGTTAATGATGCCTTAATATAGAGAGAGGAAGATAACTACCTTTAAGAACACTTAAAGAAATACATTGCTCAAAGGAAGAGCTACTTCAAGTTCACTCTTAAACTTATGTACATTAATATGGAATTTATGCGCTTGAACTATGAGTTGAGGAAGATGGTTGTTATAACCTAAGCATTATTCATTTAATCAGAGGTAGTTCTAGATTGACCTATATTTCTAAATAGCCTCAATGCATATCCAATACTCAATTGTAGATTTGTGAATACTCTACCATTTTCACCATTGTTAACTGTCCAATCCAACCAATTAGAAGAACAAATGACATCTTTATAGGCTATAGACACATTGTGAATGTGCTTATTAGTATTTTTAATCCACTATTGAATGAATAAAGGTTTAGTATATTTATGAATATTGACATGATTTTGAAGACCTCCTTTTGAAATAAGTATCCATAATCTTTTAGCAATCAAGACTTTCCTAAAGCAACCTATGTTTTTTAAGCCCTAACCCCCTCAATACTCTAGTTTCACTATGATTTGTGATTTAACCATTATAATGCCTTATTTTTCAATTTTCATGGTCCATAGGAATTTGAAACTCTTTTTCCTTATCTTTTTAAGACCCCTTTGGGTATATAGAACATTGACTACTAATAAACAAAAATTGCTTGCATTACATATGTAACCAAAGTTACTCTACCATCCAAGGAAATCCATTTGTGATCACTATGAATTAATGATCTTATGTACCTTTTCAAAGACCATTTCCAATCATTTATCCCATAATCATCAGTCTTTCACCCAAAGAAATATGGAAATAGTTGTACGAACTACCCAATATGGTCCTCTTCCAACCCATTAAAATAAATAGAGAATACTACGTATTAACCTTCATTCTATATGTTATACTACATAAATCTAAATTTCACTCAGTTTATTTATTTATATTTTGTGAGGAGCCATGAGAGAAAAGTAACACATCATCCACCTAAAGCAAATGGGTCAAATAAAGATCTTTATAACTTGGTGTCTTCCATGGTTTTAATTCTTTTGGTATCGATTATTTATTTACTAAGACCTTTAATTATAATCAATATAGATCAATCTAGCAAGTATCGAGAGGGATCAAATCTCTTGAGGTGCAAGCCTTTTTTAGAATGTGAAACTTAAAACAAGAAAATTGCAACTCGAGAGATTTGATCCCTCTCGATGCTTGATAGATATGTGGTTAACATAGATCCATATTGGTTCTCTCTCTCTCTCTCTCTCTCTCTCTCTCTCTACGCACACACACACACACACACACACACACCATGTGCAATTTTTCATTGAATGAAAAATGGATTCAATGCCTTGAGAATTCCCTTGGACACTTGGGTTATGTAGACTACACAGCTTAAAGTTGCAATTCTAATAAATCTTTATTGGATTTGAGACAATTGACTAAAAAATATACCTAAAAAAATCCAATTTGTCAAATAATGAGACTATTTGAAATGTTTTAACCATAATATCTTTTTTCAAATGTTTTATATAATATATACATATTATCCATACATAATATAAACATTGTTGACATTGAAATATTTTATTCAAAATGGGTATTGAAATATTTTATTTATGGACGACATTGTCCACATGAAAATGTTTTTTTATTATTAATATATTTTCAAAGACATGTCAATATTACTTAACCCTACATATTGAAATATATTTTTTATATCTACGCTGAATTTTATTATTATCATTATTTTTAAATGTCATATACTAATTTTATGTTAAGAATTAAATGAATTACACATCTCCCTTTTATTACTTCATTAAACAAGAGCCACATGGTGGCATGTCACTGTTTTTTTGTATAGATGAATTTTGTGCATCATAGTTATTTTTGTATATATAAGATTATTTTATTATTTGATTTGGTATTGGTCAAATGGTGTAACATGCTTATCATATTTTTGGTAATGGATTTCCTCAAATTTTTATTAACTATTCAATCTTCAAACATGTAAAAAATTTAACAACAATAAAAAATATTAATTGAATTCATCAAATTAAAAACGTTAAATTGAAATTTTCATTTTTTATAAAATACACTCTCAAACAAAAATATTAATATTTTTACAAATTTTATGTTCAATAAATAAATAAAGTATTCAATTCAACAAAGTCAATCAATTCAACATTTATGTGATCATTTATGTAGTGATGGGGGACAACATTTTTAATTATATTTTTGCATATTTTTGTTCAAGTAGAAGATATATGGAAACATCTAGTGAGAACCTATAATAATGTTTGTTCAAATATGCAAGATCATGGTCAGTGTGCAAACATATTTAATTTTATTTTTTTTCGATGAAAATATGTTTTAATTTTATTTTATTTTCTCTTTTCCTGATGATGGACGTCAACACTATAAACCAAATGTAGGGCTCCCTAGACAATGATTGGCAAAACTTCATAAGTGCACTCTTTGAATCACTTGTTCGGATCACTGAGGGAGAGGATGAACTTATATGGGCACACTCTCAACTTGGAACCTACACTCCCAAGGAAGGATATCGTCACATCTATTCTGCTCACAAGCCCCCTGTATCTGACTGGTAGTGGAGCACTCTCTAGAAGCTAAAGTCACCTCCTAGAACCAAACTCTTCATGTGGTGTATACTCCACAACCAAGCCCCTACAGGGGAAAATATACAGAAGTGATCCTACTTCGGACCAACCTGGTGTATATTGTGTAAGCAGACATCAGAATCAATTGAGCATTTATTTCTATTGTGTCCTGCCGCCATTACATTATGGCATAATGTACTTGAAATCCTACACCTCCCCAATCGTTGGCATGATGCAAATGTTATGGAAGCATGGCAATTGTGATGGTCTGCCGCACACCCGACCAAGCTAAAGAACCTCCTCCTCATGATATGTTGGTGTATTTGGTTGCAGAGAAACGAATGTATATTCTGGGTTTTTCTCCACTTTGGCCACATGCATCTACACACCGCATTACCATTTATAACAATATACCAGATGATGACCGCACACATACTATCCACAATATAACAATTGAGAATATAGACAGGAACATCCCTTGGGATTTCTTCGATGGTTCTGCACAGTAGCATCGTTGTGGAGTGAAGGGGGGGTGGTATTACTCCATATCATTGAACATCATTCATATAGAATCCAAATGGGTATGGGAGATGGAACCAATACTTTTGCAAAACTCATTATTCTCAGACATTTACTATACTTTGCACTAGAGAAGGGATGTTGTCGCATACAAATATTTGGCAATTCAAAAATAATTATAAATTGGTTTAACCAACAATCTGCATGTAATGTGCACACACTTCGAGACATTTTCGATAAGACTATGCTTCTGAAAAGACAATTTGATTATATATTTTGTCATCACATATACAGGAAGCGCAACCAGGTTTCTAACAGATTATCCAAGGAGGCCTCGCACTAGCCACGGGGACTCTGGATGACACAAGAGTAGATTGATCAGGAAAACTACATATATTTTCATAAAACCTATGATGATCAGCAGCAGCATGGGGCAGTCAGGCCCTGATTATATGGCTTTCTGAGATATGATTGTGATCATATATATTTACAATTATTCATGTATATATTTATCTGACATTTATTTTTGATAGACATACCTCATGTGTAACTTATCAGTATCCCAACCCAGGATTGTATATTTTTTTATTTTCATACTAACAGTGGGAACCACCCATACAACGTATGCTTTTAAGCATCTACAACATGTAATTTTCAAACCTTAATGAAAATTGTGATTTGTCCTTGGGAAGAAAGTTCAATTATTTATATAATGCTAAGAAACATCAAGCTATAAGAATAATTAATAACAATGTGATGATGTCCACAAAATTTAAAATAATATAAAAATAAAATTATTATAAAAATAAATGTAGATTAATATAATAAATATATAATTAAATAATTAAATTTTATATAATTATTTTCATTTTCATTTCAATAAAAATAATAATTTCAATTTTTATTTTATATATTTAAGTTAAATTAATATTTTAAAAAATTTAAATCATCTATCTTAATATTTAAATATCTTTTTCAAAATATGCATTCATATAATATTAATTTTTTAATAAAAATATGTATTCATATAATATTAATTTTTTAATAAAATTTATTGATTATGAAAAGAAAATCTATACAAGTGAATTGCATTTAAGAAAATGAGGAATAATGTGTTTATAGTTTTGTTAAACCTAACGTTTCAGACTTCTATGTGAGTTCATATTCCGAGAAGCGCTAATTATTCTTGAAAAGATTGGTGTGGGTTAGGGCTAGGAAAATTTAGAGTTATATATAATAATTAGAGTGGAGAATATCTTGGAGTTGGCTAGAAGAAATTAGTTTATCAAATATTTAATATTATTTGTAAAAAAATATCTAAAATAATTATTTTGTGAAGTGAAGATTTATTATTATTTTATAATAAATTTAATGATAACTTTTTTAACAAGGAGCCACTGTTGTGGCACTAGTCCCTGCCGGTTAACAGAACAATTTGGTCAGTGATTATTATGAGATTTAAATTGCGTTATCATGAGAGCTGGTTTCCATTACTAGTGTGTTGTAGGCATGCTTACTTGTATTAAGATCTAATGAATTGGATGGCCAATTGTTGTATGAACTTTTTGACTTTATGCAAAGAGTGAAATATAATGAACTTTGCCTTTGTTAAGTAAGAATTGTCATAAATGTCATTGAAGTGATAAATCCTTGTAATGTTGAGTTTGTATTTCTTAAGATAAGATTAGTTTTAGATATAATTTTCCAATGTCTCATGATTTAAAAAATGCTTAGATTAATAATTAAAATTTAATAAAATTTAATAGTGAATCATAGAAAACTTGAGGGAAAAAAACTATAAAACCTAATAATAATGCATTATAATGTACGAAGAATTAGAGAGTGTTAAAGTAAGTTATGTATTTTAATAGCCACGGGGTATAAAATATATTTAAATGCATAATAATGAATTATAATGTACGAAGAATTGGAAAGTGTTAAAGTGAGTTATGTATTTTAATAACCACGGGGTATAAAATATATTTAAATTCATAATGAATGACTAATAGGAAGGTGTTAAAGTAAGTTATGTATTTTAACAACCATGGTGCACAAAACATATTAAAATAATAGGAAGGTGTTAAAGTAAGTTATGTATTTTAATAGCCATGGTGCACAAAACATATTAAAATAAATATGTATCAAAATGTAATAGGTAAATTTTCTTATTTTCTTACATTTGAATATTATGGAAATATTCATAAAATGATAATGACCAAATAAACATTATTATGAATATAAATTTGTTAATTAAATTCGTGGTGGAGAGTGTTCAATATTTACATAGATCATTCTCGAAGGTCAAAGAAGAACTTAAGCATTTAAAAATTATAGCTATGGAGTCTTGAACCTATGATTGAAAGATTACATATCTAGTAACATGTTTGGACATAAATGATACCATTTAGGTTAATCTCAATGATTGAGGAATTATTCCATGGTCAAAAGAACAAAAGATATATTTATTTAAAAATATTGTTTATCATAACTTTAGTGTGAACTTTAAATTTGTCCAATTACTAATTAGCAAAGAAAATAAACCCTGCATCTAATTTCTAATTAGTAATTTGTTGCATCTAATTAATAATTTGTTGTCATACAAAAGGACATGACTTTTGGCCTTTTTTATAGTTTTGGGTTAGTAAATATACCATCTAACTACAATAATAAAATAATTTTGATAAGTTTATTTTATAAATTAAAAATTAAAATAAACAAATTAAAATTAAAAAAACATTTAAACTTTACGAGTTGAAATCTAAATTGATCATGATCTCCAAGAAAAAATTCATTATCTTTTGGTGTTGTATACTCTTCCTTTCTACAATATCATAATATTCAAATTAAAAAATATAATTTATAATTTAAACTGATAAGCTAATACATTGTTTAATAATATATTGAATATATATAAAAATATATATTTTTTACACAGAGAACATTGGTTTTGGAGCATAAGCAGTGGCAGTAGAATCCAAATTCAAAATATAATCCAGTTCCTGTTTATCAAAATCGTTCTGTCATTTTTGTTGCAAAATACATTTATGTCAAGTCAAAGAAATGGCACTTTATAAGCTGGATAAAGAAGTATTCTGACAGTACAATGTCAAATTTTGTGCTGTAACATTTTGTCATTTTGTCAGTAAAAAGTCATTCTGTCAGCAATCACAGCACTTCATTCCAAGTCTCCACGTTTCAAAAATTTCAATTGAAGGGGTTCCCATGGAATTTGCAGAAATTTATGCTTCTTTATACGAGCTTAGCTGCTGAATTTTAACAACACCATTTCCAGACTTTCCTAGAATGGTTGCAACTGCGCGTTCAGATATTACAACTTCAACTGTAGTTTTTGTGATAAGCTCACCAGCTGCTGTGACACTGCCAAAGATGATATACAATGTCAGGGACATTAGTACAGAAATGGTGATCAGCAAAACCCCCATGATAGCAGCAATCGACAAAGTTTTGCAAATCTTGTGTACCTTCCAAATCCAACAGAACTCCCTTGACGAAGAATTGGCTCCTCAAACTCAGAGAGATTGCCAATACTGTTTATATCCCGATTTGACTGAATTTTGAAACAAAGCATATAGTTAGTACTACAGGGGTTGGTGTTTGCAGACAGATTTATGCTTAATTATCTTAAATAGAAATTTAATTGCAGCAAAGAATCTGTTTTTATTCTAAGAAATCAAAATCAAAAAGTAGCAACAGAGGGACAGTAGAGGAATTCTTGGCAAATGTTGGAAAATGTCAGAGGGAAATCAAGAACTGCATACAAAATGGGTGCACTTGTTTGTTGTGGAGTGCCTGAAATTTCAACCACTGCTTCAGATGTTCCTAGTCTAACTTCAAGAAGATTAACTTTGGCATGATAAATCTGAACTTACAAAGAAAACATGATCAGTAAATAAAGGGTCTTCATAGCAAGGTATCAACAGTTGAGCTTGAATCACTAGCCATTTAACACATTGTTATTTCCTCTAGCATTGAAGTTAAATTTATCGTTAATCTCATACTGTTGCCATGTTATGTCATTGCGGCAAAATGTGGCAACAGTTTTAAATATATAGAACAGGTCCCGTCAAAAATTGATCCAGTACAAATACCAGAGCAGAAATAATGTCGAATAGTTGATAACAGTCGTCAAAGACAAAAAACCTTGTTTTAATTAACAATGGATGAAAATAAATAAAAATGTTTAAACAAAGTTGACCTTTGATGACCATGGGGCTGGTGAAGACTGCATAGTCGGATAGCTTGATGATGAATGGCCAGAATCTTGAAACGAGATGCTAGAAGAGAAAGATGTACGAGGAGAGCGGTGTTCAAACCTTGTTCTAGTACTTGATGGTGCCAGAGACGAAGAAACCATAGCTGCAGTACTGTACTTGTCATGGTTTAAATTTTCTTGCAGTCTTGAAGTTATCTGAACTAAAGGTTCTCGTGCAACCCTTATATCATGTACAATGTGCCAAAAGCTTGTTTAACATTAAAAAGAGTATTTGATTGACTAAAGTTGTATAAGAGTAAGAGACATCCCTAACATGACTTGTCTAACTTCAAGGAGATTAGCTTTGGCACGAGAAATCTGAACATACAAAGAAAACATGATCAATAAAGGATCTTCATAGCAAGGTATCAACAATCGAGCTTCAATCACTAGCCATTTAACACATTGTTATTTGCTCTAGCATTGAACCCAAATTTATCGTTAATCTCATACTGCTGCCATGTTATTTCATTGGGGCAAAATAATATTCAAAATAGAAAACTCATAAGGTATACAGGAACCAGTATGTGGCAACAGTTTTAAATATACAGAACAGGTCCTGTCAAAAATTGATCCACTACAAAATTCTGAAAATGACAGAAACTCCCATTTGCTAAAATTCTGAAATTGAAACATGATGCATTGAAGCATAGTAGAGTAGAAATAATGTTGAATAGTTGATAACAGTCGTCAAAGACGGAAAAAACCTTGTTTTAATCAACAGTGGATGAAAATAAATAAAAATGTTTAAACAAAGCAGGCCTTTGATGACCAAGGGATTATAACCTAAGTCGAACCAAAGTTTTGGGGTGGAAAGGTTTTGGGGTCTTATTGTGGGTTTCGCATTGTTCGAGGTGAATGGCAGGCTTCGGCTCAGTGTTTGACGTTACTGCGGTACACATGGGAGTCCTTTTCAACGCAGACGGATGTACATTCCCACGGCTACGTAGGTATATCACTAAACTGGAGTATGTATGTGCCGCATATTGTGTTTTTAATGGAATTTATTATGGTTTGGAGAAAGGAATAAAGACCTGAAAGTATTTTTCGAGGGCCTTCTGGAGACTTCGTTAACCAATTTCGTCATTTGCACATTTGTTGTTTTTGTTTTTGGTTGGGAGTGTGAGGATTTTTACAGAAGCTGTCTTGTTTCTTCGAAGCCTGAGCAAAGTCTGGCCAGCTTTAGCTGAAGAAACCATTGGTACACCTTTGTAGGGCTTCTTTTTTCTTCTTTTTGGGTGAAACTGTGATTCTTGGTACAGATTGAGCGGCAATCTTTTGTAATTTGAACTGTTTTTGCACATGAAGATCTAAATAAATTGGGGTTCATGGGTATTTAGATTGAAGCTGGAGTATGTATGTGCCGCATATTGGATTTTTAATGGAATGTATTGTGGTTTGGAGAAAGGAATAACTGGACTTTTTATGGTTTAAATTTTCGAGCAGTGCTGAAGTTATCTGAACTAAAACTTCTCGTGCAACCCTTATATCACGTACAATGCGCCAAAATCTTGTTTAAGATTAAAAAGAGTATTTGATTGACTAAAGTTGTATAAGACTAAAACACATCCCTAACATGGCTTGTTGCAGCTTTGCACTCTTGACGAGATCTCTTTTGATTTGCAAAAACAATTTATTAGAAAGTGAGTATTGTATATACCTGAACCAACTGATCAGTTTCGAAAGCACACCGAGGAAGGTCTTCTCTTTGTAATATTCTAATATTGGCAGTTGTTGTGTACCTCATTTCAGAAGTCACTGCAGCACCCCTGCCAATTAGACAACAAAATTTCAAAATAAGATCAAGCTGATGAAAGGTACTTTATCAGATGCAATCCTATTACTGGTTACAGAACTGTATCTGCCATCAAACTTCAGATTCACACTAACTAGCTAAACATGACAATGCAGAAGGAGAGATCAAAACCGTGAGGCTACAAAGTCATAAACTTCTGGAACAAGGCTTGCAGCGCCTACTTTTCAATGAGATCTAATACAAACATTGGCTGAAATATTCCACAGTGCTGAGGATGTAGGCAATTATGAGATTGCCATTGTCTTAGTATACAACAAAGGGGCAAAATGGTGCAAGAAAATGCAAACAACCGACTAGAAATTTTAGGCACGGGTTTCATAAAAACCTTTAAGTCCCCTTGCCGAAGTACTCCAAAGGTAGCTTCTGCATACACGACACTGTGTGTGAAGTGGACTTCAAATCATATAAAAAATGAAATGGGTTGAGATAAACTTACTGCTTTGAAATCGAGCATTGAGTCCGAGGAAGAATACCAATGGAATGAGTGGAAGCTACCAAAAATGTATATCGGCCATTGTGTCCTTCGTCCTTTGTAGATTGGAAACCATGTGACCATTCTTCAGATTGTAAATTGCAAACCATGTCAGCACTCTTCAGATATATGGCATATTCAGATGGTCTCTAGGATAAATTCTTTCCTGGTAGTGTTAGCAGATTTTATGCAAAGCAGTTACCCTGTAGCATTCGTTTCGAAAATATAACTCTACGTTTGACTTTGAATCAGATGTATTTAGGAACATGCAAAAAATTTAAGCAAATTGTAGAGGTAACAGTAAACAGAAACATAGGTAAAATAAAACAAAACCTTTCCATCCCAAAACTTTCGTTCGACTTAGGTTATAATGCTATTATAATGAAAAATCATGTCGGTCAAGCAACGGCCAGCAATTGATCGATCCCATATAGTCGCAGGGAGGTACTAATAATACCAAATGCATTATGCCATAATTCCATTTTCAAACAACATATATTCATTTTAAAGTCCATATAGTTTGGTGCTATTTATAAAGTCTAGCTTCAAGCATGTTGCAGAATGCGTTCGATCTCAAATACAAGACAGAAACACAAACAGTACAAACAGACATGTATAAAGACTTTCTAGCTCTCTTTCCTGAATCGTTACCTACACTATGCAAGAAACAAAAACTAACATAGCATTCAGCCATAACATAGGAAGAAACAGAAATGAGTAACCGATTCAATATACAATTTGTCATTTAACTTGAGTGGATAATAAGTGCCATGTTTAATCAATCTATGGAATCTTTGGTGTTTGCATTCAGCAGCATGGTGCTTTTTAAGATGGAGAAAAAATATAAATAAAAAAGGTGGCAAGACAATCTCTGGTTGCCAAGCTTGAAGCATGATGCAGAATGCATTCCATTCGAGATACAGAACAGAAACAGAAACAGTACAAACACAGATGCATAAAGACTTTGTAGCCTTTTTTGGTCAACTGTTGCGTTACATGTTCTTTGTAAATGAGTCAAAATTGCAAGTCAAATACTTGTATTACAGTAAGAGCATAATATGAAGAAACATATTCATATTACTTTTGCATTTGTTTTGGACGTGAAGGCCACCATGTTCCTGCATTTTGTAATCTGTATAACAAATAGTTAGTTAGAATAAAATGATAACATTGTAAATTGAAGAGAGGACGTATTTGAGAGAAAACATGTTAAGGAGTTATGTGAACTAAAGCTTCTTGTGCAACCCTTATATCATGTACAATGTGCCAAAAGCTTGTTTAACATTAAAACGAGTATTTGATTGACTAAAGCTGTATAAGAGTAAAACACATCTCTAACATGGCTTGTTCCAGCTTTCCAATCTTGACGAGATCTCTTTCAATTTGCAAAAACAATTTATTAGAAACTGAGTATTGTATATACCTGAACCAATTGATCAGTTTCGAAAGCACACCCAGGAAGGTCTTCTCTTGGTAATATTCTAATATTGGCAGCTGTTGTGTGCATCATTTCAGAAGTCACTGCAGCACCCCTGCCAATTAGACAACAAAATTTCAAAATAAGATCAAGCTGCTCAAAGGTACTTTATCACATGCAATCCTATTACTGGTTACAGAACTGTATGTGTCATCAAACTTCACATTCACGCTAACTAGCTAAACATGACAATGCAGAAGGAGAGATCAAAACTGTGAGGCTACAAAGTCATAAACTTCTGAAATAAGGCTTGCAGTGCCTGCTTTTCAACGTGATCTAATACAAACATTGGCTCAAAATATTCCACAGTGCTGAGGATGTAGGCAATTATGAGATCGCCATTGTCTTAGTATACAACAAAGGGGAAAAATGGTGCAAGAAAATGCAAACAACCGACTAGAAATTCTAGGCACGAGTTTCATAAAAACCTTTAAGTCCCCTTGCCGAAGAACTCCAAAGGTAGTTTCTCCATACACGACACTCTGTGTGAAGTGGACTTCAAATCATATAAAAAATGAAATGGGTTGAGATAAACTTACTGCTTTGAAATTCAGCATTGAGTCTGAGCAAGAATACCAATGGAATGAGTGGAAGCTACCAGAAATGTATATCAGCCATTGTGTCCTTTGTGCTTTGTAGATTGGAAGCCATGTGACCATTCTTCAGATTGTAAATTGCAAATCATGTCAGCACTCTCCAGATATATGGCATATTTAGATGGTCTGTGGGATAAATTCTTTCCTGGTAGTGTTACCAGATTTTATGCAAAGCAGTTGCCCTGTAGCATTCGTTTCGAAAATATAACTCTACGTTTGACTTTGAATCAGATGTGTTTAGGAACATGGAAAAATTTTAAGCAAATTGTACAGGTAACAGTAAACAGAAACATAGGTAAAATAAAACAAAAGCTTTCGAGCCCAAAACTTTCGTTCGACTTAGGTTATAATGCTATTATAATGAAAAATCATGTCGGTCAACCAACAATCAGCAATTGATCGATTGCATATAGTCCCAGGGAGGGACTAATAATACCAAATGCATTATGCCATAATTCCATTTTCAAACAACATATATTCATTTTAAAGTCCATATAGTTTGGTGCTATTTATAAAGTCTAGCTTCAAGCATGTTGCAGAATGCGTTCGATCTCAAATACAGGACAGAAACAGAAACAGTACAAACAGGCATGTATAAAGACTTTCTAGCCCTCTTTCCTGAATCGTTACCTACACTATGCAAGAAACAAAAACTAACATAGCATTTAGCCATAACATAGGAAGAAACAGAAATGAGTAGCCGATTCAATATACAATTTGTCATTTAACTTGAGTGGATAATAAGTGCCATGTTTAATCAATCTATGGAATCTTTGGTGTTTGCATTCAGCAGCTGTAGATACAAAATTATTGTTGATCTGATGTTGCATTTGTTGTATTCAATGATATAATTTAAACCAAACATGGTACTTTTTAAGATGGAGCAAAAATATAAATACAAAAGGTGGCAAGACAATCTCTGGTTGTCAAGCTTGAAGCATGATGCAGAATGCGTTCCATTTGAGATAGAGAACAGAAACAGAAACAGTACAAACACAGATGCATAAAGACTTTCTAGCCTTTTTTCATCAACCGTTGTGTTACATATTCTTTGTAAATGAGTCAAAATTGCAAGTCAAATACTTGTATTATAGTAAGAGCATAATATGAAGAAACATATTCATATTACTTTTGCATTTGTTGTGGACATGAAGGCTGCCATGTTCCTGGATTTTGTAATCTGTATAACAAATGGTTAGTTAGAACAAAATGATAACATTGTAAATTGAAGAGAGGACATATTTGAGAGAAAACATGTTAAGGAATATGTTGATGTACCTTCCATTTGTTAGTTGACATGTAATAGCTCACTATCTTCATTGAGTGTGAACTTGCTCTGAATTTTGAAGTCACGTAACATGTAAACAGTGGTAGCTTTCTGTTGCAAATATGTTTCATATGACATTGATTTTAAATCAGGAAGTAAGTCATGTAATAAGGGCTCCCTGATAATGCACTGGAGAAAGTTATTTGTAATGGATTCTATTACAGCATTTATAAAATGCTTGTAGAGGAAAGGGCAATTATCATTGCATTGTGAACAGAAAATTGTTGCATTGGCTATTGCTACGGATGAATTCACTGGGGAGTTACAAATTGCACAAACAGGTTCGAAAGGAGTTGAATATGGATTTGTTGCATTAGAATACCTTCGACCTGTTTATAAAACATTCAAACGTTAATTTACATTGTTACATGGCAAATGCAAAGGCAGCAAAAACATTATTATTGTTATACTTACAGCATAGGTAGATGTAGTTAGTTTTCTGAGATTGTTCAGTGCATCTGTGTTAAGTTCAGTCTTGAACGTTGACTTTGATGCTCTGAATATTGTTTCTTTTGTGTTTACCTTTTTTGTTAAATTTTTGAAAAGGATGAGCAGAAAGTGTCCTTTTTGCAATTGCTTTTCCATTGAAAGGAAAAATTGTTCATATGTGTCAAACAGTTGCAACTGCAAAACAGAAATTGTTATCTATTGAAAAATACAAAAAGTAATATGCAAATACATTGTTCGTATGCATTGAAAAATTGCAATTGCAGCAGACAAATTACAACAACTATATATTGAAGTGATGCATGTTATCTACTGAAAATTAGCAATAAGTAACATCGGAATACATACAGTTGCATTGTCGTTTTCAGAATCTCCATCTTTGATATGGAGTATGTAATGCAATCCAACTCGTTTGGCAAGTGTAACGGCGGCAGCGATTGTGCCAATTGGGTACATTTCTTTTTTGTTTGCAAATTTCCTAATGGTTGTATTGGGAATGAAGCAATATTCTTTGCAAACTTCAGGTACAGTTTCTATGATACTTGATTCATTAAGCAAAATTATTTTGTCACAGTCACCGCGATCATAAACAGTTTTAGGCAATATCCTGAAATTTGTAATTGAGATGCTGTTGCCTTGCAAAATTTTCTGTTCATGTCGCTCCACCAAATGTGTAGGTACACTCAACGTTATAGTCATCATTCCTTGAGCATCTGTCAAATCAGCTCGCAATACTTGACGTGATTTGTTTGCTTTATCAAGGAATGCAGTATAGACAACCATTATGTCTCCAACAAATAGCTACCCAATTTTACGACTATTGAGATCTTCAATTGATACTTTAATTGGCAGTATTTTTTTTTTTGCCTATTAAAATTGCTTAGTTAGAAATTGCTATAAACATTTGTAGAATAGTATGTTTCTTCTAAAAACTGAATAAGTAGAAATAGATTAGAGTGTTGTGTTTCATATGCATACCTTTTTGATGTATCATTTTGTACATTTGTTGAATGAAGTTTGGCTGCGATTGTTTCAGTTGGACTAACACAGGCAAATGCACGGTTCAATATGATGTGGATATTATCACATGTATTTTGTGATAAGCAATCAATAAAGAAATTGTGATATGTAACCTGTACATGTCTTATTGCTGCATTGTTTGGGGGGACTTACTACTAGTGCTTTCTTCACTCGTCCAAGATTTTCTAATTTATATACATTTAAATATAGATATGTAAAAAGAGAAGATATATATATTAAACATTAATCTGATTTGTATACATTTAAATATAGATATGTAAAAAGAGAAGATATATATAGTAAACATTAATATTTTAAATAGAAAATAGCATATTTGTATAGTTGTCATACATACCTTTTCAAAGCAAGTGGTTGGTTTGCCTTTTCTAATTGAGTTATGCGCTCTATTTCTTCAATTGTTTGTTTTCCTTTTTCAGGATTTATGCTATGTTATCGAATAGAAACATATATTTAGTTCAATTTGAAAGAGCATATAGAAGTAAACAGTTAACAAGGAACATTAAAACCATAGAACCATACATATGTAAAGATAGAATGCATATATAGTAAACATTAATATTCTAAATACAAATTGGCATATTTGTATAGTTGTCATAGACATACCTTAGTGAACATTATTATTCTAAATACAAATTAACATATTTGTATAGTTGTCATAGACATACCTTTGCAAAACAAGTGGTTGGCTTGCCCTTTCTAATTGGGTTATGCATTCTATTTCTTCAATTGTTTCTTTTCGTCTTTGAAGATTTAGGCTATGTTATAGAATAGTAACATATATTTAGTGCAAATTAGAAGTAAAAAGTGAACAAGAACATTAAAACCATAGAACCATACATATGTAAAAATAGAATGCATATATAGTAAACATTAATATTCTAAATACAAATTAGCATATTTGTGTAGTTCTCATAGACATACCTTTGCAAAACAAGTGGTTGGCTTGCGCTTTCTAATTGGCTTATGCATTCTATTTGTTCAATTGTTTCATTTCCTTTTTCAAGATTTATGCTATGTTATAGAATAGTAGGACATATTTAGTGCAAGTCAAAAGAACATATAAAAGTAAAAGTTGAACAAGAACAGAAGATCCATAGGAAAGGAAAGGCAAAAAGAATATACTCTGTTTGTTTATGTTGCATGTTGTTGTTCTTTTTTCTTGGTCGTTTTGTTCAATTGAAAAGGGTTTTACTAGCAGAATCTGCATCCATAAATAGATGAGGTCATATGTGCAAATTTATGATAGGATACTTGTGTTGGTTAATTGAAAAGGTTGTCTTTGGCATAACTTGCATTGATCAATACAGAACGCCATATATGTAAATGTACAATAGAATGCATAGTATGTATGCTGTTATCATTTCGTTTAGTACAAAAAGAATATTTTAGTATGCTTTAGTAAAATAGAAATGGTAAAACCAATGAGGTATTGCAAAAATGTCAAAATTTGCAATTTTGTAAACTATTTCATGTGTATATCATAGCTGAAGGACAAGAGATATTGTATCATGGTCAGACCAATATGTATCCAATACGAAAATTCTATATTTTATATTAGCTCTATTTGCCCAAACATGGTCAATCAATGATTTGTGCATGCTATTAGTTTTGTCAACTAGGAAATGAAGATTGTAGTTTTGCATGTAGGTTTCTAGCTGCTTTGTTTTTTGATTGCAATGTGCCATATCAATATTGAAGTCCCCTAATATAACTATGATATTGTTTAGATCTAAGTGGTATAAAGCTTTTGCAATGACATTGAGGATATTGTTTAGGTTTGCATGTGGCGATGCATATATATTGAGTATTGCAATTTGTAATGTGTGAACTTTTATTTTTGCGAGAAATGCTTCTACAAAGTAGTCTTCAAAATGGGTATGTTCAAGGATAATGATATTTTTCTTTATCAATATCATTACTCCATGCTTAATGCAACTTGAGATGCAATTGAAATTTTTGAAGTATTCATTTTCCATACACAGCGACATATGTGTTTCTTGTAAGCACAAGATATCAGATTGCATTGTGTCATAATCATTTCATACGTCAGTAAGATGCGCATGAAGATTGCGAGTGTTCAATGAAAGAATAAAGATGGATCGCAATGATTGTATTGATGAAGAGTCATATTCTAATTGCCATTTTGCAGTGGTTTGCAAACGTTGCATTTCACAATTTACTTTTTGCTTGACCTTGAAATTATTGTGTTTAAGAGGATTAAGCAAATACAATGATTCTATGTTTCTGACACGTGATAGTGCTGTGTATACTAGGCCATGCACTTGTACTCCAGTAGGGTCGAATGCAAGCCTATCCAAGGTTAAGCCTTGTGATCTATGTATTGTGCGTGCACATGCAAGTTGAATTGGAAATTGTTTTCGTATTTTCAATGGGGCCATCTTTGATGTCATAGGCATTGCTTTTGATATTCGCAATATTGGTGTCCAATCATGTGCTATCTCTGAAGTATACAAATGAGCTAGTTTTCTAGATTGTCGGTGACCAATATTAGGGTCATGGAACTTAATCCATAAAACATCGACCTTATCTGTATGGGTATATGCTTTAACTATTCCATCTGCACCATTCACTAGCCCATCTGGTGCATCATAATTGCAAGCATACATTTCAACTAACATGTTCAACTTTATTAGAAGGTGCGGAGGCAAAATAGCCGTATGTTGATGGGTTGGGAAATTGTCGTTATTCTCCTCTTTTTCATCAATTGCATTAATTAAAATTTATTTGCCAGGCATCAGCATCAACATTTTCTTGTTATGCATTGCAACATCTTTGTTTTTGTAAAATAAATAGGGAAATGTTGGATTATTTGGTACAAGGCACATGCAACTTGTATTCATATATGTTATATCGTCATATGTTTGACAATTTGTTCGCATTCTATTTAACACTGATATGAATCTCTTATTTGTTTGTCGCAATCGTCATATGCAATTGGAAGCACTTGACATTATCCTTCCAGAAATCATGTGTTATTGTTTGATTGTTGATTGTTGGTTGTTCAAAAATAAGAGAGTCTTGAATAGGTTGTGCTTGATAGAAATCACCACAAAATATGATGTCAATGTTCCCAAAGTATTTCGTTTGGACATGTTTTATGTTTCTGAATCTATTGTCAATAGAATATAAGAACCGACTTCCAATCATCGAGATCTCATCTATGAAAGCTACTTGCAATTCTTGATATAGCTTTGATAAGTTGTCCAATACTTCTTTGCTCAGTGAGAACAATTGAGACTTGTTAAAAGGCATTAGCAATGCATAATGGATTATTGTTCCACCTGCATTATATGCAGCTTTTCCTGTGTATGCTAATATTAGACCTTTTGGTTTCATAGGGTCAGTTGTGTTTTGTGAATCATAAATTCGTATAAGCATTTGGAAAATCACTTTTGCTGTGAGTTTTTTACCTACACCTGCTCCACCTGTGATAAAAAGGTAAATTGGTTCCTTGGTTTTTTTTTTTTTAATTGCAATGTCTTTTACAATTGCTTGTTGCGCTTTGTTCAAGATTCTTCTAAGTTTGTAATAATCATTGTTCTCCATTAAAAATGGATGGGCATTAATTTGAAATCCAAGATTTATTTTTTTCTTCATTTCAAATTGTTTTGGAAATTGCAAGTCCGATTGCAAGTCCGATTGCAAATCATATTCCTCATAATGGGAATTGTTCTCCTGGTTTCGCATATTCATTTGGTTAGTATTCAAAGAACTAATTTGCTCATTTGTTGCAGTCTCTAAATCACCCCATGTTGGATTGATGTTATATGTAAATTTGGCTTCATTTACTTGAATTGCTTTTTCATGTAATGTATATGCAAAGAGCCATGTAGGCAATTCTTGTTTCAATGTATCTTCAGAATTTTCAAATGGCATATATAACAATAATTTCTCTCGACAGAAGTTTTCAATATCATTGTGTTTGTTATATTTGAAAAATCGTATAACATTTGGTTTTTTCCTTTTAGAGATGGGTCTGCCATCTTTCTTGTAATTTGATACAAATTATGCAAGGCAGATTTTGCTAATGGAACTTGGTCGTCCAATGTAGTAGTCAACAATGGAATGGCACATAACATCTTCTGAATCATCAGGTTCTCGTTTCAAAAGAATAGGTGGTTTAAGCATAAATGTGCGTTCATCAACTGGAGATGTGTTTACAAATATACATTCCCTTGAACTACAACTCAATGGCAATGAAAGTGCTATATGCACTGCTTGTTGAGCTGACATTTGATGTAGATTGAGTAATGTATTTCCAAGTTTACGAATCATTTGCATAGCATCAATTTCATCTTTCTGATGCTCTTTGCGTATTCTTCTAAATGCATTTGTCATAGACTTGTCAATTTTGGTCATATATGAACTACAATATGACGCTGCAGCATATGCATTTAGCACAAATTGTGCATCTGTATTTGCATTCCATAAAGTAGGCATAGCCTTTGCAAAACTGTTATTCCAAATGTGAGAAGGTTTTCTTTTCAGGAAAATTGTTGGTTGCTTTATTGTATGTTGTAATAGTTCTATGTACTCATTTTCTAGTAGCCCTATTTCTAGGAGAAAATTGTCATGTGTTATTGAATCATTGTAGTTTGTTTGCTCCAAGAATGCAAAAAACGATATTGATTTCTCTACGATTTTTTTATTTTCTGCATTGGTTGGTTCAATGATCATTGTTGATTTCATTGGTGGCATGGGGAAGTTGTATCTGCAATTTGAATTTTTTCGCTTCTTACAACTTTTTGTATGGTGATGTTTATGCAATTTAGCAACATCTGGCTCCAAATAATCTGTATTACAAGTGATGTAATTGTCAAGAAACCTCTGAATTTCTGAATTGCTTTCTTTTCCATATATTGGAGCATTCTCTATCCATAACAGTCCATGTTCATGTTCAGTTCCTCTATTTTGGAATTCTGTTACGAAATAGTAATTAGATATTTTTCCAAAGAATGTAGTATCTTGACATATCAATCGCTTTATAGCATTAATTCTATGTCTATAGTATTGGCTACATGTGACTGGATATTTTCTTATAAGGTAGTCAATGTCATCATCTTCTAATATATCAATAGCATTTTTATTTGCTTTATTTCTAAACAACGTGACGAGTGTATCTACTAATGGTTTCCATCGATGTTCTGCACTTGTGAATGTCACAAAGAAAGTTGGAGGCCCCAATTGTCGTATCATTGCAAATATGTTTTTCCTAATTTGTTCCAAATGATCAGAAGATATGCGAATGTTTTTGAAATCTATGTATCCAATGTCAGACTTCAATAACTTTTCCAAATTTGCTCGATACTTGACATCTTTTGCTAATATTTTTCTGCCTTTTAGTTGTCCTTTTCTTATTCATATCCATATGCAAGAAAGCACTTTATCAATTATTATTCGCATTGTCTTGAAAAACAAATTTGTTGTATGATATTGGAAGTCACCACTTGCTTGTAACAATTCCCATTGTACAATTTTTTGGTAACTAAACATGTTTGTGATGTCATGATCATGTGCATTGCCATAAAATAATGTTGGAAAGTTCATTTCTTCTGCATATTTGTCCTTGAAAATGCCTAATGGTCGTTGTCCTTCAGCAGGTGCCAATTCAATAATCTTGTCTTGCAAATCGTAGATGTGTTGTGATTCTATTAATCCATGCACCAATGTTTCAGTAGGTGTTTCATTATTTGCATCACTATCTGTATCACTTTCATTGTCATTGTTTGAATTTTGTACAATGTATTCATTATTCTCTTGTAAAACATGGGCCCAATTCTCATTTATACAAATGTTGCTAGCTTTATAAAGACTTCTAGAACATAGTTCGTTCAATGCTTTCATGACAATAATTGGACGTACTTTACCTGTTTGGTATGCATTTTTGTATTGCAATCATCTTTTCAATGCAACTGCAATTGTCATTGTATCATTTATATATTGTGGCAATGCTTTTTGCACAATGTCCATATGAACTGGTACATTGATAATTGATCCTGTTAAGCCAATTTGTGATCGTCTATGTCCCCATTGTCTGATTTGTGCAAATGCAGTTCTCAATGACACATGTCTTTCTTTTAGGTCTGAAAGTATATTTACAGTTGGCAATGAAATGTTACGTCTTATTTGTTCAGGTTTTGCAAATTGTGGTAGCTTTCCATTCTCGAGCGCTTTTTTGCAAGAAACACATATGTTTTCATTGCTAAAGGTCCTATTGTTCAACGTCAAATTCATATTCTTTTCTTGCAAATCTATAGTGAAGAATCTAATATTTTTTGCAAAATGCAATTTGTTGCAAACTGCACATGTATTCCTAGGCGTGTCTTCGACTTTTTCCATATAAATTTGTATTTCATTTTTCTTGCTTGTAATTCTTGACTTCTTATTAGAAAATGGTTTTTTGCATGTGTCATTGCATTTGCGTTTTGTACGTATGAATTTCTTTAGCTTGTGATAATTCAGCCTACAATCCTTAGTTGGTTGCATTTGATCCAAATGACATGCTATCTCAAATGCAATATCATTGCTAAAATGTACTTGAGATATACATTGCTCTTTTTCTAGTATATGCTTATGACGCAATTGATTACAAACGTCATTTGTTTCCATGTGCAGTTGTTGAGAATTGTGAACATATTCTTGTATCATTGTGTGGTAGTGAATATGTGATGTATTTGTCCTGAATGACAAGATGTTAACAATATCATTGCATCTCGAATAAGCGGAACTGTAATTGAAAAAGTTATTAGCAACAGAGGACCATACTTGGATATTGACTTTGAATATCACAGATATCCATTGTAGACAGAATGGTCCGCCTTCCACCTGTCCTTTTTCATATGGCATTGCCATATTTATCAGATATTGTTGCCAGTTGCTATTCATTGTATAGTGTATCGCATCAACTACTAGGTATTGCTCTAAACAATGCAATGCCTCTTGATTCTTATGCATAAGTGCATTGCAAAAAGATTGCACAATGTAAAGTCGCAAACACTCTGCATTGAATTTTGTTGCTACTAAATAGCAAATTGCATTAAAGAGACTGTCACCACAATTAGATGTCACTTGCTTTGAAATTGTTAGTCCATTTAAAAGCATATTATTTGCAATATGCATCCAATGGCTTTCAATATCTTTGCAAATAGGTGACAGGTAGATATTAGACTGGTTGCAAATGCAAATTGGAAAATTTTGGTAAACCAATGGTTCATAATGACCACTAATAGGATTTGCATCATGAAAGATAATGCAATATGGAATTGCATTTTCATGTTGATTAAAGAGCAAATATCTCGTTTTTCTTGTCAATGACCAAACTGCAATTGATATATCTAGCCATTTAGCTAACCAACGTATGCAAAAGGTATCACCCCATAAACCTCGGTCAGACTCCTTTATATTTGTAGATGCAGAACAATGCATTTTATGAAGATATGTACCAATATCATTAACACCATGTAACTCGTATAGGAAGTCAGGTGCTAGTTCATACTCATATGACTGTATTGCTTCAACGTCATTGTTCTTTAAGCAAAAAAGAAAGTGGTCCATTAACCCATTTCGCAATTCATTTGAAGTATAACGAAAATGTAGAAGCATTTCGAATGAGTCAAATAGACAATCTCCTACAGTATATGAAAACGCATTTAGTCTAAAAAGACCATTTCTTTTTAATACAATATCAATGTTCTCAGGCAAAATGCATTGCAATCTGAATTTGTAATTGTCAACATCTATTATTTCTTCCATCATTTGCAATTGCTTACCAGAGTTGCCTTTCGCAATTGTCTTGTACATCTTTGCAAAAAATATTGATGAAGTTAGCAAAAAGTGAAGATGATTGTTTTGAACAAAATGTATATATATTAAAAAAAATAGGCTATTGCATTATGTTGCTAAACAAATATCAAATTTCTAGCAAGAAGCCATATTTATAAATAACAAAGAAATTGGAAATGGAAACAATGCAAAGACATAATGAAAAAATGGAGCATAACTTTAAGAATATTTGTGCAAGTTAACAAAAGGAAGCAATGGAAAGACAAAATGAAGAAATGCAGCATAACTTTAAGAATATTTTTGAAAGTTAACATCATTGTCAATTGCATTTGTGAAATAAAATAACTGTGAGGCTATTTTTGAGTTTTACATAAGTGGTGCAGCAATTCAACTGTCAAAATATAAAAAGTATTGTCTCCAATTTGTGCTAGGTTGCAACTCCAATATATTTCAAGGTAAAAAGTTTCCTGCTATTCGGTATGAGAGTATGGTTATACTATATGGATCTAAATAGAATTCAAGGATCAAGGAACCCAAGCAAGGCATTGAGAAGCAGATACGAGTAGTGCATAAGCGTACTTCCATAAGGCTTGTCAAGAAGATCCATCATTATGTGATGCTGGAGGTATGATTCATATAAATGATCAACATGTAATATGTTCAAAGGACAGCTTTGGCAAACACAGCAACAATCTGCCTGAGCAAATTGTCCCAAGACTGTTGCCAATTGTGGCACCTGAAAAAAGATGCCCAAAAATTACAGATCTTTGATGATTCACAAATTGTGGTGAATTGGATGAATGGAACAAATTCATTGGATAATTATAAATTTCAGCCTATATTTGAGCAGATTCAACTTGCTTGAACAGAGTATTTAACACATTATCTTTCAACATGTGTACAAAGACAGGAACATGGAAACTGATGGACTGTCAAAAGCTAGATTACACTTGGTAGCACGAGCTTGGATCATTCAAAAGAAAGTGGAAGGGCAGCTCATGGAATGTCTTGACACACTTTTCATATAATCATGGGACTGTTTAAATGTGAATATCTATATGTATATTTTTTTATGGGACTGTTTATGAACATATCTAGGAGCTAATTTTTTATGAGACAAAACTGGTTTCAAACCTGCGATATATGTCAGAATGACCATGATAGGACTGTCATATTGACATTTTTGAAAATTGTTTATGAAGCAAGATATCTTCTCAGCCATACTTTTATCACTTCCTATGATTAAGGATATCTCTATATGTATATTTTTTTATGGGACTGTTTATGGACATATCTAGGAGCTAATTTCTTATGAGACAAAACTGACTTCAAAGCTGTGATATATGTTAGAATGACTATGATAGGGCTGTCATATTGACATTTTTGAAAACTGTTTATGAAGCAAGATATCTTCTCAGCGATACTTTTATCACTTCCAATGCTTAAGGATATCTGTGAAATGCAGAAACATATATAGTAAATGTAATTTTGTTTTCATAATAAAATTATTTTTTCTCTCTAAGGAGAAAAAGGTAGTTGAACATCATATCAGAACCAATCTGGTTATAACTAGCTAACATGAGATTTTAATCTAAGGGTTAAATAGACAAAATGTCTTGATACATCATTATACGGAGCTAGTTGGATGCATTACCCAACTTCTACTTGTTGGGATCATCTCAAATAATATTATTGTTATGATTATAACAATTAATAATATTAATATTAATATTAATGTAAACACAGAATAATCACTTTTTTATAATATTAATAATAAAAAATATAATATTGCTATTAACAAGACTTCCAGTGTAAATTGACATCTAACTTTAACATGGTCAACTGTTTGTCTAACATTGTACCTTAAAGTTAAGATATACTTTGCCAACATAAGATAGTACAAATCATTAGAATCGAGAATAATTCCTTAATTAATTATATGAAGTGCTCTGAAACTGGAAAGTTGAAACATATGCCAATTCAAGTTGTCTGCGGCACTGACGCCAATTAACATGATCGCAATACATCCACTTTGTCATGGATGATAAAAGTACAAAATGGTTATGCGGAATGACCCCTTCTCAACTACAGGGTTTACCCGGACTATGGCACAAATATGTATTTTGAAATAGCAGAAGAAATACCAGGAGGAACTATTAAGAGAAAAAGATAATTAGAACACTGAAAGCATAAGGATTTTATTTACAAAATCATTTAACACTAATTTCAAGCTTCAATCTAAATACCCATGAACCCTAATTTATTTGGATCTTCATGTGCAAAAACAGTTCAAATTACAAAAGATTGCCGCTCGATCTGTACCAAGAATCATAGTTTCACCCGAAAAAAAGAAAAAAGAAACCGTACAACCCTGTACCAATGGTTTCTTCAGCTAAAGATGGCCAGACTTCGCTCAATTTGTATAAATTTCCACCGATCTGAATTGTTCTAAAGTTTCGAACAGCCACAGAGACGCCGTAGAAACTTCTAGATCTTTGATACTTTTCGGCTTCGAAGAAACAGGACAGCTTGTGTAAAAATCCTCACACTCCCACACAAAAATAAAAAGGCAATATGCGGCACATACATAAATACTTGCAGGTCTTTATTCCTTTCTCCAAACCACAATACATTCCATTAAAAAGGCAATATGCGGCACAAACAGTTCAAACAGTTCAAAAACCCCAATTATTTAGATCTTCATCTGCAAAAACAGTTCAAACTACAAAAGATTGCCGCTCAATCTGTACCAAGAATCACAGCTTCACCCGAAAAGGAGAAAAAAGAAACCCTACAACGCTGCACCAATGGTTTCTTCAGCTAAAGCTGGCCAGACTTCGCTCAACCTTCGAAGAAACAGGACAGCTTCTGTAAAAATCCTCACACTCCCACCCAAAAACAGAAACAAGAAATGTGCAAATGACGAAATTGGTTAACGAAGTCTCCAGAAGGCCCTGGAAAAATACTTGCAGGTCTTTATTCCTTTCTCCAAACCATAATACATTCCATTAACAATACATTCCATTAATAAACAAGAAATGTGGAAATGACGAAATTGGTTAACGAAGTCTGCACAAGCCCCTGGAAAAATACTTGCAGGTATTTATTCCTTTCTCCAAACCATAATACATTCCATTAAAAAGGAAATATGCGGCACATACATACTCCAGCTTACTAATGTACCTATGTAGGCGTGGGAATGTACATCCGTCTGTGTTGAAAAGGACTCGCATGTCGTATGGCTCGGCATTACAGAAGGAATTTCATATATTTTTGCTTTCTGAAAAGCGCAGTAAAAATCACTTATGGAAAGCAATTTCATTCTTGCATATATGGTACGAGGCCAAATAAAAATTACTCTTCGATTTGGAAGCAAACAATGATGCTAGTCTTTGAGTGAGCAATAATATACACTATGCAAATCTCCTACAGTTATTAAAGGTCAAAGTGCAAACCAGAACAGGTGATGAAACTTATTTCGTTATACGAGTCATTTGTCAACTGTTACTTCCATTCTAAAACATAAGTAATATATCATTGTAAAGAGCACTGGCAGTAGAAGTCAATTCGAACCAAAAGCATAAAATCAGGACAGAATACACGCATATCTATTATTATTTTTCAGTTGTTTCGCCTCAGTTGTTTGCCCTAAACCCTGGTTCCTTTAAATCCAAATACTGGTATTATTTATGGAATCATAACATGTTTAAGCCAATCGATATTTAGCTACAGAAGCCTACATATTTTACGAATAAACCCAATTGAGTATGGTCGGACAAAACACTTGAAAATTCAACGCCCTGAGCCTGCGATTTTCACTTAGGAAAATGAAACTCTTATGCTCGGCGATTTTTCATTTGGCTTTGGCCAAAAACCCTAAATAAAACTCTTTTGAACATAAAACTCCCAGCTACTAAATTCAACGCCCTGAGCCTGCCATTTTCAGTTAGGATGGCTTTGGCCAAAAACCATAAATAAACATTTTTAGCGAACAAATACCCAAATAAACAGAACACCCATTCGCAATGGTTCCACTAATTTACATTTGTGGATTTAACCACCAAAACTATTAGATATTCACAGTCAGTGACATGCATATCAAAGGAAGAGTTATTTCTCATTACAGGCCTTTGAAGACAGCACCCATGGCGATTCTTACCTGGACTTGAAAGCAGATAACGCGCTTTTGCAGCAAATGCATAGGAAACTCGCAGCTCGTTCCGCGTAAGGGCTAAACAGAACGCTGTCTCAGCTTCCAGTAAAATGATAAACCCTAGCCGATTCGACAACTCTTAAACAGGTCCAACCTGCAATAACAGAGCTAATTTCTGTTACCTTGATAATAAATACAACAGCCATTCGCAATGCTTCCCCTAATTTACATTTGAACATTTAACCACCAAAACTATTCGATATTCAGAGTCGCCGATTCTAACCTCGACTTGAGACCAGGTAACGCACTTTTGCAGCAAATGCACAGGAAACTCGCAGGTCGTTCCGCAGAGAGAAGGGTTAAACAGAACGCTCTCCCAGTTTCCACTAAAATGATAAACCCTAACATCCGCTTTTGCAGCAAATGCACAGGAAACTCGCAGGTCGTTCCGCAGAGGCTTTCGCAGCAAATGCACAGGAAACTCGCAGGTCATTCCGCAGAGAGAAGTTTGCCAAACTCGCAGCTTTGGAAAACCGCAGCTTTGGCATCTCGTTCTGCAGGGGTTAAACAGAACGCTCTCCCAGCTTCTACTAAAATGATAAACCCTAACATGCCGACACAACAGCGCCATGCTAGTCCCCAGGTGTACCGCACTAACGTCAAACATTGAGCCGAAGCATGCCATCTGGTACCAGCCACTTAATTCCTTACAGACGCATTCACCTCGAATGATGCGAAGCCCGTAATAAGACCCCAAAACCTTTCCACCCCAAAACTTTGGTTCGACTTAGGTTATAATGTTAGTCGGTCAACGAACGGTCAGCGATCGATCGATCGCATATAGTCGCCGACAGGGACTAAAAACTTACAACAATGTATATCGCGCAAAATTAGAGATAAAACCCTACCTACATTAATACAAAAAATATTGAAATTTTATTATAATAAAAAGAATTTTAATGTTATTTCAATGAAAAATTGAAGATATACCTTCGTTGTCAGTTTTTACTTTCAAATTTGAAAAAAGAGTTTCGTCATTAATAGTTATTAATTATGTAATTAATTCCATTTGTAATTATTTTCTAATACAGACAATCGTAACATACAAATGTATCAGTATTAAAATCTAAACAACGACGATTCCAGATTTGAATTCCAATATAATTGAATGAGAGAAAAAATATATATAAGCCAATACAGCTTAAATATCTATATTTTTTAAAACAATCACGGAGTAACTCGACTATAAACCTAGAGTAATTGGACCTTAAACCTACACAATGCAAAAATTAAAAGCCTAACAAATTGACAAAAAGCAATTAATAGAATAACGTCGTACTTGCAACGAAGCCGAGGGTTCGAATTCCTTCTCGTCTAGACCATATTCATGCACAACCCAGCTTGTGCGAGTACCATGAGAAACAAAAGCGTCTTCCAGTGGCCTTCCACTAACCAGCTTCCGTCGCTGGGTTTGTTCTTAACCCGTTTGGATACTTCCTGTCCCTTGGGCTGAAAAAATACCATTCCAGATCTCTTCCAGGCAAAAAGGACTTCCCTGCGTATCAGAAGAAATACCAGAGATAATTAGAACACTGAAAGCATAAGGATTTTATTTGCAAAATTATTTAACACTAATTTCAAGCTTCAATCTAAATACCCATGAACCCCAATTTATTTAGATCTTCATGTGAAAAAACAGTTCAAATTACAAAAGATTGTCGCTCAATCTGTACCAAGAATCACAGTTTGACCCGAAAAGACGAAAAAAGAAACCCTACAACGGTGTACCAATGGTTTCTTCAGCCAAAAAAGAAGAAAAAAGAAACCCTACAACGGTGTACCAATGGTTTCTTCAGCTAAAGCTGGCCAGACTTCGCTCAGCCTTCGAAGAAACAGGACAGCTTCTGTAAAAATCCTCGCACTCCCACCCAAAAACAAAAACAAGAAATGTGCAAATGACGAAATTGGTTAACGAAGTCTCTAGAAGGCCCTGGAAAAATACTTGCAGGTCTTTATTCCTTTCTCCAAACCACAATACATTCCATTAAAAAGGCAATATGCGGCACATACATACTCCAGCTTGAATCTAAATACGCATGAACCCCAATTTATTTAGATCTTCATGTGCAAAAACAGTTCAAACTACAAAAGATTGCCGCTCAATCTGTACCAAGAACCACAGTTTCACCCGAAAAGAAGAAAAAAGAAACCCTACAACGCTGTACCAATGGTTTCTTCAGCTAAAGCTGGCCAGACTTCGCTCAGCCTTCGAAGAAACAGGACAGCTTCTGTAAAAATCCTCACACTCCCACCCAAAAACAAAAACAAGAAATGTGCAAATGACGAAATTGGTTAATGAAGTCTCCAGAAGCCCCTAGAAAAATACTTGCAGGTCTTTATTCCTTTCTCCAAACCATAATACATTCCATTAATAAAAATGCAATATGCGGCACATACATAAATACTTGCAGGTCTTTATTCCTTTCTCCAAACCACAATAAATTCCATTAAAAAGGCAATATGCGGCACAAACAGTTCAAACAGTTCAAAAACCCCAATTTATTTAGATCTTCATCTGCAAAAACAATTCAAACTACAAAAGATTGCCGCCCAATCTGTATCAAGAATCACAGCTTCACCCGAAAAGAAGAAAAAAGAAACCCTACAACACTGTACCAATGGTTTCTTCAGCTAAAGCTGGCCAGACTTCGCTCAGCCTTCGAAGAAACAGGACAACTTCTGTAAAAATCCTCACACTCCCACCCAAAAACAGAAACAAGAAATGTGCAAATGACGAAATTGGTTAACGAAGTCTCCAGAAGGCCCTAGAAAAATACTTGCAGGCCTTTATTCCTTTCTCCAAACCATAATACATTCCATTAACAATACATTCCATTAATAAAAAAGGCAATATGCAGCACATACATACTCCAGCTTAGCCGCGGGAATGTACATCTGTCTGCGTTGAAAAGGACTCGCGTCTGTACCGCAGTAACGTCAAACAGTGAGCCGAAGCGTGCCATTCACCTCGAACAATGCAAAGCCCGCAATAAGACCCCAAAACCTTTCCACCCCAAAACTTTGGTTCGACTTAGGTTATAATCTTAATATAATGAAAAATCACGTCGGTCAACCAACGGTCAGCGATCGATCGATCGCATATAGTCCCCGGCAGGGACTAATAACTCTTTTCAAATATTATTTATTAATTTTATAATAACTTTTTTATTAATAACTTTTATGTAATTTTAAATAGTTATTTAGATTAATTATGTTATGAGCTGAAGTAATTAGTTTAAAAGTTCTTATTATTATAAGTAAATATGACTAGAATTATTTATGTTTAATATTAAGAGAAAAAAAAAAAAAAAAAAAATTAAGACAATTTTAATTTTTTTTTAGATATTTTTGATTTGTTGTCATGAGAAGCATGGTTTATTAAGGATTTTCAGGTATTACTAATGTTAAGGCCTTCATCACGGTTCATATTATTCTTTATTTTTTCAATTTTTATGGCCTCTTTAATTTTTCATTTTAGGTAGTGTTCTTCTTTGATGATAAGTTTAGCTTCTTCCATTCGGATGTAGTGTGAGGATGAGAACGTATGCTTTGGAAGAGCATATTTTTTGGTTCTATTCCTAGATATGTCTGCAATCTGCTCTTTAAGTATAATGTTAAGTGATATGCATGTTTCACCTATGTATTTTTTTCCACAAGAACACAAAACTATGTAAACCCCTTTTTGTAGGTTAGGGTTTATAGGGTCCTTTGCAGAGTCTATGATTTTTCTAATTGTATTAGGGGGGTGAAAGCAATATTAATGTTGTGTTTGTTTAAGATTCTAGATATTCTATCTATTGTTCCTTTATGTATGGAAAACAGATTTTTGGAATGTCTAGGGTTTTCTTTACATTATTTCTATTTAGGGCTTGATAGATGGTTTTGTTGATGATGTTTCTATTATATCCATTATGTTCAAAGACTTGGAGAAGGTGGTTTAGTTCGTGCTTTAGGTGATTTGAATCAGAAATTCTAGTAACTCTTGTAGTTAGGGTTTTAGTAATTCCATATTTTTGTTTGGGATGGTGATGAGAGTTTGCATGTAGGTATCTTTCAGTGTGAGTTTTCTTTCTGTAAACTTGGGAAATAAGTTTCCCATTTTTTTGGATAAAAGGATGTCAAGAAAGGGTAATTGGTTATCCTTTTCTACTTCAATGGTTAATTTAACGTGACTTGAGAGATTGTTAATGTGAGTTAAAAGTTCTTCCAATTTAATTTCACCATGACTCCATTTTGCAAAAACATCGTCGACAAATGTTTTCCATTCTTGTAGGGTGTCAGGAAAATATTTAAAGGCTTTCTATTCAAAATGTTCCATTTATATGTTAGCAATTATAGGAGACAAAGGAGAGCCCATTGTTACTCCATGAGTTTGCTCATAAATTATTCCTTTAAAGCTTAAATATGAATATTTTAGGCAAATTTTTAGGAGATCTATAGTTTCACTATCATTAATTGATTCCATAACATCGATGGCTTCATTTATCAATATCATAGTGTACAGGGAAACAATGTCAAAAATCACCATGAGATCTTTGTCTTTCATTTCAAGGTTTTTGGTCCATTGAACGAATGTTGTGGAGTATTTTATATAAGATGAGATGCTAAGGGACGTACATTTTTGGCAAGGTATTGAGCAAGGAGGTAGGTGGGTGAACCTATGGTATTGACTATAGGTCTTATCGGGATACCATCTTTATGAACTTTGGGAGCTCCGTATATTCTAGGAGTAATGGAGCTAGTAAGAGTGATTCTCTTTTTTGTAATAGTGTCTAGATATGAATCTTTTATTTTCTTGGTGACCTCCCTAAGGATTTTAGTGCTAGGGTCCTTATCTAAGATTTTATAGAAACCATTATTGTTTAGGTGTTCTTCTATTTTCTTGTTATATTCAGATATGTCCATAATTACGATTGCATTACCTTTATCTACTTTTAGGATAATTATGTCTTTGTTTTTTTGTAGGTTATTTAGAGCTATTTTCTCTTCCTTGGTTATGTTACAAGTTGGCAGTTTGGCATTTTTAAGAATTTTGGCAATATCTTGTCTTATTTCTCCAACTTCAATTAGATTGAGATCCTTTATGGCTACTTCTATGTTACTAATTATATTTTCAAAGGAATTTTATTAAAGGTGATGGCGAAATTTAAACCCTTATGAAGAAGGGATTTAGAAGCATGGTCCAGGACGAAGCTAGATAAGGTTAAAACTGTGGGTTTATTGAATTTTTCACCATTTAGTGAGTGTGCGCTATTTGACAGGAATTTAAAATCGAAAACAAACTAAAATTTGACAGTTTATGGGCATTATTTAAATAAAATATGTTGATGAAAGGGAAACCTTTTTAACTATATTTGACATGTCCATCACCCAATGATGGCCAATTCCATTCTAAATATATGTCATTCAAACATAGTGCTTAATTATTTCCTCGGGAACAATGATTCAATGGATAACTAAATGTCAGTTGAGCATGGAAATCGAGCTTGTGACCTTCATCATAGCACGCCCCAGAAGCTTTTGTTCTATGTTTCCTGAAAACCATATTGGAAAGCCCGTCTTGATCGATGCTTCTACTCTGTTCAGTAGTGCACTCTCCACCTTCATCATCCATGGTCCGAAAGACCCGTTCTAGTGTCCAAGAGTTTGGCCCATGAATCTAATAGCAACCTCGATTTTCATTCCTCCATCTATGCTGCCATAGGCATCCCACCATTCTACATATTTTCGCCCCTTGGAAAACCAAAACCGCTACTCTTCATTAAGCAAAGCTCTCACATATGAATCAAATGTCAAATCAAATAACAACAATATCGAAATGACTTCCTAGAGGCAGAAAATTTCAGGGTGCGGAGGACAAAACATAAGTCATAACTGTCGCTCAAGTTTGAGTATTGACAACTTCGAGGTCGCCTTAAATGTCCATCATACAGGTCGAATCCAACTACACCCGCGGACACTAAAACGTCGTAATTTTGAATCACAAGTGTGAATCTTTGTGCTTTTGAAGTAGAGTTGCAAGAGGCCGCCATAAATTAAAGTGAAAAAAAGAAAAAGAAAAATCCAGGCGGTGAGGTTCGTACAAACAAAACTGCAACATAGGTTATCCCTTGAGAAATAGAGTGGGAATGCGACCAACAGGATGGTGTCTATAAAAAACTAAAATACAAAGGGAGAGGAGGTTTGGGGAGGCTCTGATGCGGCTACGAGGGTTTCTGGAGCATTAGGAAAGAAGCGGTGCGACTGTAAGCAGAGTGGTATCGGAGACCAGGGTAGGGGGGCGATCCTCCTATGATCAACCAAATCAGCGACGGTTAAGAGGAGTAGAAGGTAGGTCCCCAAAATAGGAAGGAGCTGAAGGCACCATGGCAGGGGAACCAGGGAGGGGAGAGATCCCCTCCTACAAAAATGTCACGGAGGGGAATCAAGCGGAAATGGAACACAAAGCAGCCCAAGGGGAAACAATAGAGAGCCACTGGTAATGGGAACCTGATGGCAAGCAGGACTCGGTGGCAGATGTCTTCCCAGAGCTCTGAAAAACCCAGGTTCGTAATTCTGAATAACAAACTTGAAGAATATAGAAGCTATATGAGAGACCATGCTTTAATATGTAAGTTTGTAGGGTTTTGGCCGTCCGAAAAGGACCTGTCGAAATGGATACAACAAAGATGGAAACCAAAGGGGCATATAGATTTGAAACTGGGGGAAAAAGGTTTTTTTACAGTTATATTCTCAAATCTAGATGACAAGGAAAGAATCTTCGAGGGAGGACCATATTTCATGAATAATGCTAGTTTATTCATGCGGCATTGGGAGGACTGCTATAATCCAGACCAAGAAAAATGCTAGCAGCACCCATCTGGATAAGATTGTTCGGCCTACCAATAGAGTTTTGGGACCCTGAGATCCTTGAAGGAATAGGTAATACAATCAGAACATTTGTTAAAGTAGCAGAGACCACAAAAAGAGGGAGATACACATCCTATGCAAGGATATGTGTATACATGAATATAACAGAACCACTACTGGAGTACATAGAGCTAGAATACCACGACGAAGTTTGGCAGCAACCAGTGGATTACGAACACATCCCCTTCCACTGCAGAAGATGCCATGAATATGGCCACCTCTTCAAACAATGCCCCTTAAATGCTGCAAAGGAATCATCAAAGAAAAAAGAAGAAGAGAAGAGGGGGACAGAGGCAACTGAAGGAACGGAAGAGGGTTTTAAGGAAATACCTATAAGAAGAAGACCTGGAAAAGGGCCAGCCAGAATGCAACAATCCGTCAAAACAGCGCCAGTAGAAAGCCAAAATAAGTTCAAAGTCCTTCAGGAAGAAGAAGGGGAGATGGAAAAGACAGAAAGCGAAGAAGAACCCATGGAACTATTAAAAGAAACAAAGGAGCCAGACTCAAACCATAGAAACATGGAACAAGAAGGAACAGAGGAAAACATGGACATGCCCATTGAGCAATCTCAGATGGAGGTCGATCCCCAAAAGGACAGTGGAAGCGATGAGGAACGAATAATGAGAAGATTGTTACAGGAATGGAAGAACCTGGATGAGAGGTTTATACCTGAAGATCAAAAGCAATTATATAAAGAGATGTTCCAGAAATATAAGGAAAAGACAGGAGCCCCTTTGGCAAGTCAACTGGAACAAATAGGAGCGCAAGGAGCTCAGAGCATTGGAATGGGCAGTACTGGCAAAGGAGGTAGGAAAAGAGGTAGACGGCCAATGAGCGAAACCATTCAAGTGGTAGGGGAGATGCTGGTAAACTCAGGAAGAGTTATACCTCTTTCAGAGGTATTTCAACAACCATCTAAAATTTTTAAATGATAATCACAAGCTGGAATATCAGAGGTCTTAATAGTAAAGGAAAACAGAGGTATCTGAGGGACAGGTTGAAGAAATATAAACCCAGTATAATGATAATTCAAGAAACCAAGATCAGCTCCCAGAAGATGGAAGAAATAATAAGGAGACACAATATTCATTATGAGATAATGGGTCAGGATGCGGCAGGCATGGCAGGAGGGTTGGCAGTCCTTTGGAATCCTGAGGAAGTGCACTTCAAAAACTAGGTTAGCCTTCCTCGAATCCTCTCAGGAACTTTTAGAATGATAGGATCATCAAAATGGATACTCCTTACAGGCGTCTATGGCCCGCATTTATCAAGTGAGCGCAAAAATTTCCTTCAAAACATGAAAACAATTCGAAGGATCTTCCTAGAGATTCCTTGGATTGCAGGGGGGGACTTTAATATGATTAAAACCATAGGAGAAAAGAGAGGAGGATCAAAAAGACCGGACCAAGACATGGAGGCTTTTGGTGAAATGATAACGGAGCAAAGATTGGTAGATATTCCCACAATAAATGGGATACATACATGGAACAATAGAAGAGGGGGCAGAAATCAAATAGCATCGAGACTGGATAGATTCTTAATATCGGAGCAGATCATAAACAAAGATGTATTTGTAGAAACAATGATCCTTCCCGCCATGGGCTCAGATCACTGGCCCATCAGATTGGAAATTGACATCAAAACGAGCCCAAAAAAACGCCCCTTCAGGTTTGAAGCGTTCTGGCTCAGGAATCAGCAGTTCATGCCAAAGGTGGAGGAATGGTGGACTCAGAGCCAACAAAGAGGACGAAGCAAGATGCAGACCTTCCAGTTAAAGCTCAAAGAACTTAGAGGAAAAATAAAATGGAACAAAGAGGAGTTTGGGAATATATTTGTGGAGAAGCAGCGACTAGAGCAAAAAATGGCAGAGTTGCAACAAGAAATTATAGCAGAAGGCCGAAGCGAGGAAAGAAGCAGAGAAGAGGGAACAATGATTAGCCAACTAGAGGAACGGAGAAAACAGGAAGAAATATTATGGAAACAAAAGTCTCGTATAAATTGGCTTCGTGAAGGAGAAAAGAACACAAAGTTCTTCCACCAAGCCATGATTCAACACAGACAAAGGAATAGAATTTTCTCAATCAAAAACGAAGAAGGGCAACGTATAACACAACATGAGGAAATGGAATAGGTGCTAGTTGGATATTACAAAGACATTCTGACCGAACCCCAAGATGACAGAGAAGAAGCTATAGAAAGGGTCTGCAATGAAATCCCGAAAATGATAACAAGAGACCAAAACATGGCCCTGATGAGGGCAGTAACCTTGGAAGAAGTGGAGGATATAGTGAAAGGAATGAAAAAAAACAAAGCCCCAGGACCATATGGTTTTACAGCGGAATTTTACCAAGCAGGTTGGCACTTCCTTGGACAAGACATCCTGGAGGTGGTAGAGGAATCACGCAGGCACCAGAAGGTATGGTCGGGTCTTAACTCAACTCTTTTAACTCTTATTCCTAAATCTTCTAACTCAGAAAATGCCCAAGGTTTCCGTCCAATAGCCCTTTGTAATGTAATTTATAAAATTATTGCTACGTTAATGGCTAAGAGATTGAAACCAATTCTCTCTAATATAATCTCCCCGGAACAAACTGGGTTTGTGGAAGGGAGACAAATTCTAGATGGTTTGGTGGTATCTCAGGAAGTGATTCATTCTCTGAAACAAAAAAAGGAGAGGGGAATGATGATAAAATTGGACCTCTCAAAAGCTTATGACCGTCTAAATTGGAATTACCTCAAGACAATCCTTATGGCATTTGGCTTTAGTAACAGATGGGTTGACTGGATTTATAGCATGATATCAATGCCCAACTTCTCTATCCTTTTGAACGGGACACCAACTTTGACCTTCAACGCCACAAGAGGACTGAGACAGGGTGATCCCTTATCCCCTTTCTTGTTTATTATTGCGGCGGAAGGGCTAGGAAGATACTTTAAGAAATAACTGAGGGAGGGGAAAATCAAAGGAATGAGGCTATGGGGAAACAACTTACCCATCACTCATCAGCAGTTCGTCGACGACATCATGCTCTTTTGTATTGTCTCACTAAGAGAAGTTAAGAGGGTAAAGAGGATTATGGATCTCTTTATGGAAGCTTCGGGCATGGAAATCAACAAGGACAAATCCTGTACATTTCTCTTTAACACCCCTGAATCGATTAAAGCCCACCTGACCAGAACTTTGGGCTTTCGATCTGGGGAATTACCTACAAAATACCTAGGGAATCAATTAGCTTTAAACCCTCTAAGGATAGCAAACTGGCAGCAAACGGTGGAAAAACTCAAGAATAGACTTGCAAACTGGTCCTTCCGATCGCTGAACATAGCGGGCAGACTAGTGCTCCTGAAATCAATTCTCCAGGCAATTCCCATCTATCCTCTCTCGGCGATGGCGGTTCCCAAAGGAGTATGTATAAAAATGAAGGAAATTTTTAGAAAATTTATCTGGGGAGGGCCTAAACAACAAAGGAAATGGGCCCTTGTATCATGGGAAGGTCTGTCAAAACAAAAAGAAGGGGGACTAGGTCTCAAGGACCCGGGCATCTTGAACCAAGTTCTAGGGGCAAAGCTGTGGTGGAGGTGGATAAGGGGTGGTAATGATTTATGGAAAGGATATGGAACCAAAAATATAATATGCCCACAACTACAAAAGGTATTCTCAAACTGGAGGAAGTCCCAAAGGGATCCACAATATGGGACCTGGCCAGTCAGAACAGAGATATCATAGGCAAACACGCCTTCTAGGAAATTAGGAACGGAAGCATAGCCAAATTTTGGGAGGATGCCTGGCAGCAAAGGGAAAGAATGGTAGGGATACATGCCCTGCAGAATACATATCAGAAGGCTGTAACGGAGGGATTAAAGTACGTCAAGGAATATTGGAAAGAAGAGGGGCAAGATGAGACTTGGCGAATTTGGAGGAGACCAGAAGAATGGGACAGAAACATAGATCATGAGCAGAAAGAGATACTAGTAAAAGAAATGGAATTGAGAAGAATCAAAATTAGAACGGGACCAGATATACTTAGATGGGGAAGATCCACAAAGGGAACCTTCACAGTGAAAGAAGCCTACTATCTAACCACCCGACAGGAACGAGAAGAGGAAGCTCTAGATTGGAAGCAAATATGGAGGAACAAGTGGTGGCCGAAGGTAACTCTGTTCGCGTGGTTAGTAGGAAAAGGAAGAATCCTGACGTGGGACCAGATACAGAAGCGGGGATTCCAGGGACCACCCAAATGTAGCCTATGAAAACAAGAAAATGTGTTATGCTCATAACCTGAAAAAAGATACCCAAATACAGAATATGTGAAGAAAGATACCAGAACATAGAATAGTGAGGGACAACAGCAGATATTTTATTATTCAGAAAGCAATGTTCACTGGCCTCTTCGAGGGGGCAACCTCCAATAGAGCAGAGCTCGATTCAGAATAAGACACGATGCTCCTTGCAGGGAGTCTCTATCCTTTATATATGACTCATACATGCAATACCATGGATCAATACCATGGGTTTTATTAATACCATCTATCTAATACCATGGCCATTTGCAACTAACTGTGGTCCCATCATTAATTGCGGGTTAACCACTTACAATTATTAATATGGGCTTTATTGACTCTTTACTATGACTCGATCTCACTACATAAATAAGGGGGTTAGGGTGGGACCCTAACATGCCCTCCCCCTTAAGAATAGCCTTGTCCTCAAGGCTGAAGCTGCGGAAACTGCTAAAGAATAGTGGTTGGTTCCCAAGTTGCATCTTCCGGGAGGTGTCTTTCCACTTGACGAGAACTTCCCTAATCATGTGGCCACGCAGATGCCTTTCTCGTGTGTCTAGGACCTATTCAGGTTGGAGCCAGATTGACCCTTCCTCGTCCAATTCAGGTAGATTGGTTTGAATTCTGCAATTGTTCCCAATCACTTTCTTGAGGCATGAGACATGGAAAACTGGATGGATTTTTGCAGTAGGCAACAAAGCTAGCTTGTAGGTTACTTCTCCAATGCGCTTAAGTACTTGATATGGTCCATAGAATTTTGGAGATAGTTTCTGACAACCCTTGTCTTTGAGTGATGTTTGCTTATATGGTTGCAGCCTCAAAAAGACCTGATCCCCTTCTTGAAATTGGCACTCTGAGCGATGCTGGTCTACCTGTTGCTTCATGCGGTTTTGAGCTTGATGAAGATTATCTCTAAGATGGGCGAGCATGGTTGCGTGGTTTTGTAGGAGTTGATCCACTGCTTGTACCTTTGAGCCCCCCTTGATATAAGAAGTAGGGGAAGGAGGGAGTTGACCATATACTGCTTCATAGGGACTCATTTTGGTGGTGGCATGATAGTTGGTGTTATACCACCATTCAGCCAGAGGTAACCACTGTACCCAAAGATGTTGCTTTTCTGAAGTGAAACACCTAAGGTAGGTTTCCAGACATTTGTTGACGGCTTCCATTTGACCATCCGTTTGTGGATGATAAGAAGTACTGAGTTTTAGTTGGGTGCCTTGTAGCCTGAAGAGTTCCTGCCAAAAATTACTAGTGAAGATCGGGTCGCGATCAGACACAATAGAAGTGGGCATGCCATGCAATTTGATGATCCGGATTTAAGCAGGAACGCAATAGATTACAGAGATAACCATAAATACAGAGATGTGATAACCATAAAAACAGAGATGCAGCGGAAATAATACTTCATTTCATTAATGGAGAATACTGAAATATGCTTACAAATAGAAATAACCCAGCTAGGGCGATGGTAGATTATCTCTGAGAAGAGATGTGTCGGCTACATGCCTCTGAACTGTTTCGAACTGTGTTTACAATGAGGCTCGAAGGCCTATTTATTATTGAGAAACAATGGAAAACCCTTCACATTCCAAAACCTAACCCTAGAAGATGAAACGCCAAATTGTGGGCCCCGTTTTGGGGTGATTTGGACAGCGAACTTCCCGGGGTCGCGAATTGGTCGTATTATCTCTGTTTGACGCGCATGATAGCCCGTTGGAGAGATCTCTCCGAGGACTACGACGGAAAAGATTATTTTTATCAGAAAAATCGCTGGCGGTGGATTTCCCAAAAAACTTCGTTTAGGTCCTCAAAACGGCTACGGAAGTTTAGGACCCAAAAAACTGCTAAAAATAGTAAATTGTGTTATAATTAAGGAAACAAAAAAACTGAAAGAGACAGTTGTGGGGGTCCAAATGGGATAGATGGGTGGCCACCAACATCCACCTGGATCATTTGAAGATCTAATCCATGAAAGATTGAGTGACCAAAGTCGGTGTAAACTGGTGGGGTAGGGCGCAGAAATGAGCATACTTCGAAAGTATATCCACAACCACCATGATGACTGACTTGTTTCCTGACTTTGGAAGACCTGTAATGAAATCCATAGAAACCTCTGTCCATATTGCTGCCGGGATGGGCAATGGTTGTAATGTGCCTGGTGCTTTGACGGTCTCCCCTTTGTGGCGTTGACAAACATCGCATTCTGCTACAAAAGTGAGGATGTCCTTTTTCATGCCTGTCCAAAAAAATGATCTTCTGGTGCGAGCATACGTCTTCTGAAAGCCTGAATGTCCTGCAATGGGGGATGAGTGCAATTCTCCCAAAATGTGACTTTTGAGGGTGGATGTTGGTGATATTACGACTCTGTCCCTGTAGCGAAGAATCTCATCCTGCCACGAGTTGGGAGAGCCCGGAATGTGAAAACCATTCCCTGCGAACCTCTTCAATCCATTCTGGAATGGGAAGGGAAATTGCTAGCAGGGTACTTCCCTCCTCAAATTGGTGAGATAATGCATATGCTACACTATTTTCTTGCCCTTTCTTGTAAATGATCTCATAATCATATCCCAGCATTTTTGCGAGCCATTTATTTTGTTGTGGGGAGGATAGGCGTTGCTCCAAAAAATATTTAAGACTGTGATGGTCTATGCGGATTTGGAAACGTCGCCCCAATAAGTAAGGTCACTAGGTCTCTACTAAATGTAAAATGGCCATCATTTCCTTCTCATAGGTAGATTGGCCCAGATTCTTCCCACTTAGTTGTTGGCTTGTGAAGGCCAAAGGTCACCCTTCCTGCATTAAGACTGCCCCAATACTCGTACCCGAAGCATCACATTCAATGACAAAAGATTTAGTGAAGTCAGGTAATGCTAAGAGTGGAGTGGAACACATGGCAGTTTTGAGAGCTGTAAATGCATGTTGTGCGTTCTCATTCCAAAAGAATGAATTTTTCTTCAGGAGTTGAGTGATGGGCTTCGCTATGTGACCATAAATGCGGACAAATTTGCGAAAATTGCCTGTGAGACCCAAAAATCCTCTCAGGCTCTTCAAGGTCTTAGGTTGAGGCCAATCCTGCATTGCTTGGATCTTTTTGGGGTCCACCTTGACACCTTCACGCCCCACAATGTGGCCCAAATACTCAACTTCTTCCATGCCAAACGAACACTTGGATATCTTGACAAATAATTTATGCTTGCGGAGCAGTTGCAAGAGTATATCTACATGCTGAAGATGTGCGGCCCAAGTGCAACTATAGATGAGGATGTCATCGAAGAAGACAAGGACAAGTTTCCTAAGATATGGTTTGAGAAGGTGGTTCATAAGGCTCTGAAAAGTAGATGGGGCATTACAAAGACCGAATGACATGACCAGGAACTCATAATGGCCTTCATGAGTTTGGAAAGCAGTCTTTGGAATGTCGACTTCCTTCATGCGAATTTGGTGGTAGCCTGAGCGAAGATCCAGCTTAGTGAAGAATTGAGCCCCATTGAGTTCATCCAGCAAATCATCAACCACCGGGATGGGAAATTTATCTTTGACTGTCAACTTATTGAGGGCCCTGAAGTCTGGACACATCCGCCACTCCCCATCTTTCTTGAGCACCATGACCACCAATGATGAATAAGGACTAATTCTGGGACGAATGACACCTGCTTCCAATAGTTCCATGATTATTTTTTCTATATCATTCTTTTGGGTGAACGGATATTTGTATGGGCGCACATTTGGGTGTTGGGCCCCTGGAACCAAGGTGATGCTATGATCATGTTCCCCTCTCGAGGGTGGAAGCTCATGAGGCTTGTCAAAGACCAGCAGATGGTTATTTAATATCTGTTGCATCTCAGGATGAATCGGCAGAGACTTGGTTTTGACTGCCTGGATGGCATTAAATTGAGCTATAACTCCATGATGGCCCTTTTTTAGCAATTTTTCCATCCTATGCGAGCTGATGATAGAGGGAGCTCCCGCCTGGAGTCCACGGAGGGTATGTGTGGAGTTGTTCTACTTAAAACTCATATATAACTCCTGGAAATCCATTGTGATTGGCCCAAGAGTGTGAAGCCATTCAACACCGAGGACAATGTCGCACCCTCCCATGTGTATGGCAAACATGTGGGTCTTCAACTGATAATCCCCCATTTGAAGTTTGACATTTTCAGAGCGGCCTTCACATTTCATTGTGCCCCCATCTGCAATTTGGACTTGGAAGTTAGAAACTGCTCGTACAAAACAATGCATTGCTTCTGCGACTTTTTGATGGATGAAATTATGTGTACTTCCACTATCAATCAAGACTACTACTAGGCGATGTTTAATAAAACCTCTGATTTTGAGAGTTTGAGGTGAAGAAATCCCTGCCAAAGCATGCAGTGAAATAACTGGTTCGTCAGGGACATTGTCCTTTTGGTTGTCCTCTTCTACCGCCTCATGTTCCTCCAGTGGTGGATCTTCCTCCGATGAGCTGTAATCAGTGGCATCAATTTGAAAAAATTCGGGCTCCTTGCATTTATGACCTGGGGAGTATTTTTCATCACAGTAGTAACATAATCCTTGCTTTCTTCTTTCGGCCATTTTTGCAGGTGACACCTTTTGAACCTTAAGTGTTTGAGTCGTACTGTGAGCCTGTGGGGGGCGACCCTTAGCGGTGAAATTTGAGCGATTGTACTGGGCTGCTAACGCACGTTCCACGTTACGAGCTACCTTGCAAGCCTCCGTCCATGTGGGAGGGTGGTGCAGTTGGACGTGGGCTTTTATGGCTTCTTTAAGACCGTTGATAAAACATTATGTGTAGAACACATCTGAGAGACCCCTAGTGCGGAAGGATAAGGCTTCAAAGGCTGTAATATATTCATCCACTGTGCCAGTCTGTCGGAGCTTAGTAAGACGACCCAAAAAAGAAGATTCCTGGTCAAAGCGTTCTGTAAGAGCTTTTTGAAGGTGGTCCAAGTCACAAAAGTTCCATTGCAACGTTGATGCCATTCCCACCATTGCCACCTTTCATTGTCCAAGTACATGCTCCCCACCATAAGCTGAGTCTCATTATCTAAGATGTTATTCAGATTGAAATACTGCTCCATTTGTGCTATCCATGCTGTCGGGTGAGAACCATCAAATTTATGCATATCCAACTTGGGAGGTCGCGGACGGGATTGTTGGTGGGGGCCCCAGAGGTGAAGAGAGTGGCTAGACTCACCCTCACTGTGTCCATTGCCAATATACACCTCCTCATGGGCTTCCTCCTTGCCCTTCGGGATTATGCTCGGGATTATGCTAGTTAGTCTGTCAAGTTGAATTTGGAGGGATTGCAAGGATTGTTCAAGTTTGTCCATACTCTCATTGGCCATAGATTGAGCTCTAGTTTCTACCATGCACAGACCTGATGTTCTTGAAATTTGGGACCGCCAAAAAAAATTTCACTAAGAATTGAACGGTACCACTGTGCTCAGCTTGTCATCCTGATTCTAATGGGCTAGATCACCAATAAGTGCCCCGGGAGATCTCAGACTTTTTTTTTTTTAAAACTCCTAACGAAGTTTTACTCCTTCCTTAGGAATACTGCAGTAGTCGAATCCTCAAAATGTCAATGCTACCAAAAGTCCTGTGAAAATCATGCCCCGGAATAGGAACTTGTTGTGGCCACCAACAACCCCCCTCTTTGTTTGGTATTAGCAATAACATCAAGCAAAGGGGGACCCTTAACAAAAAATCCCAAAAATATTTTTGTCAAAATTTTTGTATTTAACTCCCTAAAAGCTATGTCGCATCGCAAAGAGAGAGTGAAGCATTTTCCTATGCGCATAAATAAGTTGCAAAGAAGCGATGTGAAATTCATCGCATCGCATATTTTGAAAGCGCCCTTAAAAGAAAACCTAAGGAATCGTCGACGGCCGATATGCGACGTCGCATATTGCAGCGTCGCATAAACAGCGCACAGTGATCAAATGAAAAATGCGATCTTGCGATTTGCGATCTGCGATCTGCGATGGATGAGACTATCAATTGCTGTGATGACACTTCTCAACATCGCAATCCTCGATGCTGTGATGTGAATCGCAGAAACCACTCATCGCAAAGTTTCCTCGGCATGATCTGTAAACCCAAAATTGAGCGCACACCTTAAGGGAAATTAATGATTGCACGCCTGAGTATCCAAGGATGATCTTGTTGCGTTTTTCGAAGAGTCAAGTCATTATGAGTGTCATGATTATGCATTCATTAGAACTTAAAGCTTTCATGTCAATCTTTTCGTCAATTCTCTTTTCCTTTGCGTAAACTGTAAGGCAGCAACTAATATAAATCTATATGCAGGAAACATCTAAGGAAAAGGGGAAAGCGCCAATACTAGAAGAACAGAGATGAGATGCCTTCGCAAATGGATGTCGCATGCAGCACGGCCGCGGATTCCAGAGTATCACTCAACAGACACTGATGAAAATAGACTATCCAAGACTCAGAGTCAAAGGCGCGCAAAAGCAGCGCGTTTGCAAAAGATCCTGAAGCTCGGACTGGGTAAAGCAAAAAGAAAGACGTTAAAGAGGGAGGATGCTCCAGAAAAGCCTGGAACAAAGAACGGAAGCAATTTTCAACACGGAAGATTGTTCAGGCAACAAAATCCCTAACTCATTGAGTCATCCGCACGGCCAAAAACTGAAATAGCAATAGCACAATCAGTTTGAAAGAAATCTGGGTTATACTAAGTATACACACAGTGAATACACCCAGCCAGAGGAAGATTTTCGAAAATATCTTCTAGTTTGTCAGAAAGAGGTGCCAGCTTTTGTTATTTCTACTTTTATCGCTCGAACAAAAGGAAAAGACAACCAGCTGACTCTTTCTAGGCGAACTTTGCATTGCTTACAGCACTAAGGAGCAGATACAGAAACGGTTAGAAATTAGATTCAATTTTTAGAAATAAATTTGTTTTAGTAAAAGGGCGGTCATTTGAAGCCGTTTCCTAATTTTGTGTAATTAAGATTAGTTAGTTAGTAGTATTTAACCCTTCTCATGGCATTTGGAGAAGGGTCCAGAAATTTGTCAAAAAACTTGTCCTCAGAACATGCACTTTTGCACCCTCGGAGGGGGTTTTTGATGAATGGATGGATCGAGATTTATTTATGTTTGCATTTTAATGTCTGCTACTGATGTTGCACTTCTGTACTCTTAGTAGATGTTAGAAGTAAGTAGAGATAAATCGTTATTTCTCGAAGTTTGTGAGTGAAATCAGTCATAAATGGTACTTTTATCTCTTGATTAATTTCTGCTCATATTCTTAGAGTGATATACAGCTGAGTTGTTTATATGTTAATGTGTGAATGTGTGGGTTACCATTTGGCACTTTTGTACGGTGGAGTCATTAGTTTGTGCCTGACATATGAATAACTGATTATGCGATATGCTGTTCACAACTGTTTTGCCTAACTTCTTACGCAGAATGGTTTATCTTAATTGATTTATATTCTTATGATATCTGAATAATCTTTATTACCAGTTATTGTATGAAATCTTTTTAGATCGCATAATAGAATAATTCTACCCCGGGTTAGTATAGATTAGATGTGCTGTTTTTGTTAGATTACAGTAGCATAGAGTCAGTTTAGAGTTTAGAATTAAATTAGCTTAAAATTACCTCTAGATTAGCATCATCAAAATCTACACACACACACACACATCCTTTAGATTGGGAAGCTGGTCCCATTATCCCCAGCCAGACCCGCTACACCAAACGGGCAAGGAGCCACCAACCAGGTTCCGGACCGGGTGGGTATCCCCCTTGTTGTTGACCCGATTTTAGGGCCCTCAACATATTTGGCACTAGAAGGAGGGCACGAACTATGAATGGCAACTAATTCAAAATCCAAATGCCATTCTGAGAGTAAATCACCCTCATCAACTCCCCCGACTTCTCCAGTACGGTTAAACCCGGAGTTAGAAGTCGCTCAAGTATCCACCGCTGCTACCTACCCTAATATATCAGACCAACTCATCATTGAACCCCCTGAAATTCAAACTTTGATTCATAAACTCCAGGGATTCTCTATTTTTTCTCAGAGGTCTGATAAATCTCACAACAGCGTGACTTCGCAGTACAATCCTGCTCATCCCCTGACCAGATTGAAGAGTGAAAAATTTGGTATTCAACCAAGTGAACTCCCTCTCCCTACTAGGAAAAGAGCAAGGAAAACACCACCAGAGTCTGACCGTGAGACTCTTTCATCTACTTCGTCCATTTCAACCCCCTCACCGCGAGGTCAACCACCCACATCCTCATCCCAAATCACTCATCCATCTTCCACAACCCTTCCTCTTCAATCATCAAAGATCATAATATCTTCATCTTCTCAACACCAGGGATCATCTTCTTCAATTTCATTAACTAGCGGCTCAATGATGGCCCAGTCTCCATGGAACAATCCTGGGGCGGTTTTAATGCCTCCACCCCTGAGCCCAATACCGGCCCATCCTGAGAAATGGCTACCTAAATTCAATCCAGAAACAGGCATGCTAGCTGAAGAGCATATCAATAATTTCATGCTTTCTGTTAATCTCAACGAAGTTACCAACGAGGATGCTGTCATCCGGCTTTTTCCTTATACAATGCAAGGAACAGCCGGGTCATGCTACTTTTCGTTACCTTCCGGGTCCATCACAAGTTGGGACATTTTTCAAAGTCAATTCCTCACCAAGTTTGGCGACGACAGATCAACAGCGACATTGATCAATGACCTATCTAATCTTAAAGCTGAGGCTAGAGAACCCATTAAATATTTTAATTTACGGTTCAATAAGATCCTCAACAAAATTCCCGCTGCTTCTCAACCCAGCGAGGAAGTAAGATGTGAATGGTACATCACGGCCTTACCATCCAACTTGGCTATCTTCGTAGATAGGGCAAACAAGACGACCTTAGTTGAAAACTTGACAGAGGCGTTAGCAGTAGAAAAGCGCGTAGTTGCCCTAGAGAAGAGATCTGCAATAGAAGAACGCAAATCTAAGAAAATCTCTTTCAAAGAAGACACCAAGAAGAAGAAAACGAGAGATCCTTTCGATATGGAAGGATTACAAAAAGTGTTAAAGGCCATGTCCAATGAGATGATTGACATAAGAAAACAAGTAGCAGAAACTTCTTCAAAAAATCCCTACAGATCTTTTAAAAGAAATCCTCCCATGGAGGTGAAACCACCCAATGCTGTCTCAAACGTCGAATCTGAAGAAGAAGAAGAAGAAGAGAATGCCACTGAAGGGAAGACCGATGATGAAGAAGTTGTAGAACTGCAAGGAATGTGGGATTTCATCCTCCCACAAGAAGAAGATCAAGAAGCATTTCCGGTTAGCACACAAAGCAAAAATCAACTTGATCCTCCCCAAACTACCCCTAAACAGAAGGGCACAAGCCCTGCAAAAAAAGATAAGGTCGCAACAAAGAAAACAACCGCTAGAGCGACCCAATTTAGCCCAGTCCAATCAGATCAAGCACCTCCATCAAGAACACTGATAGTGTCGGATGAAATGGAGTATAAAATTATCGATGACATGAAAAAGACTAGGGCTAATATCACTCTTTACGAATTGAGCAAATTGAAACATCAACAGAAAATAATGATGAAAGAATTACATGCTGTGCCTACTACATCTTTACCTACAGTTGTAGCTTCCCACAACATGGGAAGACCTCCAACCAACATGATTAATAAGATTGATCCAAATGACATTGTCTTGATTGGAGGAAGATCAAGATCCCATACTCCTCCTTTTCTTCTCACTTATGAAATTTTCAATAAAAACGTGCACAATTGCTTGGTTGATTCTGGTGCTTCAACGAATATTTTACCCAGATCAATATGTGCCAAATTGAATGTTCAACCACAAAAATCTGCAGTGCGCATAGTTCAACTTGATCGATCTCAAGTCGAAGTGATTGGTGAACTTAACCAGGTGACCATAAGATTGTCGTCTAACCCGAAAGTATGCCAGGTTATCGACATTCTAGTAGCTGATATCCCTGAATTCTATGGTTTAATTCTTAGCAGGGATTGGTCCGAAAAACTCCACGGATATTTCTCAACCGACTGGTCACACATGTGGTTACCCTACAATAGTAAACCGAATCAAATAAAGGTTGAACGAGAGTTGAACCAAAAGTACATAGTGACAGAATTGGAAGGAGAGAATGAAGCAATAGCATACAACAGCAGTATCATAGGCAATTACTCGGTAGATTCTTTCCTCGGCAATTTCAATGCTCACACCTCACCTTACTTAGAAAATTCAGTTTTGTCCCAAGTTGAAAATTTTTCCCAAACTGATGATTCAAAGTGTTTTAAATTTTTAGATAACCCTGTAAATACATCTTTGTTTTGGAAATTATATTTTGATGGCTGTAAATCTAACGAGGGAGCAGGAGCAGGATGCGTTCTGATTAGCCCAGACGGAAACAAGATCATGCTTACATGCAGACTTGAGTTCGATTGCACAAACAATACAGCGGAGTACGAAGCCTTGGTGCAAGGCCTATACAAAGCAATCGGGTTGAATGTTAAGTATCTTCAAGTCTTTGGAGATTCTGAAATTGTCGACAAACAGGTACGTAACACCATACATTACCTGTCAAGTCATTTAAAGCACTATCAATCTTTAGTACAAGATCTGACTTCACATTTCATAGCATTCAATATTTCGTCAATCCCAAGACTCCAAAATGCGAGCGCAGACCTGTTAGCTAACGTAGCCTCTAGACTTATTCCCTCTGAAGATTTTAGTCCAGATAGGTTCTCAATAGAATTAATCTTTAGACCATCCATCCCTGACAACATCACCAACTGGAGAGTATTCAACGACGATCCTGACATTGTAAATTTCCTCACTTCTGAAGGATCTTACTCAAATAAAATAATTGACGAAGACCATCATCATCACCAAATACAACAAAATAGCACTGATAATGCTATACCTAAATCGGTGGTTAAGTTAGAAGATTTATATGATTTAAAAAGTCGGTTTAAAAGGTCTGCCAATTCTAAACTCTACAGTTCAACTCTGAATTATGAATTAGTGAACCTAGGAACCGATCAGAAGCCGCAAAACGTTAATCTAGGCCACAGCCTAGCCCCTGAAGAAAAATCAGTATATATCCGTCTTCTGTGACAATATAAAAACGTTTTTGCATGGAATTACGATGAGCTGAAGACATACAATACTTCTATCATTCAACACACTATCCCTATGATTGACAATGAAAAACCTGTCCAGCAGAAGCTCAGAAAAATCCACCCCAACTTAGAAAATCAGATAAAGACCGAGCTAAATAAGTTGTTGAGAGCCAGAATAATTTTCCCCGTCAGACATTCCAAATGGGTATCCAATATGGTGCCCGTTAGAAAGAAAAACGGAGATATTAGAATCTGTATTGATTTTCGGAATCTCAACAAAGCCTGTCAGAAAGACAATTTTCCCCTCCCACCTATGGAGCAAATACTACAGGCAGTAGCGGGCTCAGAATTAATGTCTTTCCTGGATGGATTTTCAGGATACAATCAAGTGCTGGTACATCCCGATGATCAGTTGAAAACCACATTCCGAACCAAATGGGGCACATACGCATATCAGAAGATGCCATTTGGTCTGATCAATGCCAGCGCTACCTTTCAGAGAGCCATGGACATCGTGTTTAATGGTTTAGTCAATAAATCGGTAGTGATTTACCTGGATGATATAACAGTGTACTCCAAGAAGCGAAGCGACCATCTCAAAGACTTGAAACAAATATTTCAAAGATGTTTAAGGTATGGGATTTCACTTAACCCAAAGAAATCTTTTTTCGCATTAAGTGAAGGGAAATTGCTAGGATTCATAGTGTCGAAATCTGGTATTCACATTGAACCTGACAGAATCAAAGAAATTTCCGAAATATCCATGCCCCATAACAAAAAGGCCATGCAATCTTTCCTTGGACAAATCAATTTTGTAAAAAGGTTTGTCCCGAAATTTTCACGTATTATCTCTCCTTTACAAAATATGATAAAAAAGAATTCAAATTTTAAATGGGGTCAAGATGAGCACGAGGCATTCAACTTGATCAAATAAGCTATCATCAACGCTCCATCTTTAGCTACCCCAAACTTTTCAGAATCTTTTATCTTATACACTTTTGCCTCAGAGAAATCTTATGCCGCGATTTTAACTCAAACAAATCAAGAGAAGGCGGAAGCTCCAATCGCATTCTTTAGCTCGAACTTACAAGGTGCTGAGCTCAATTATTCAGACGTGGAGAAACAGGCATAAGCTGTTTTCAAAGCGATCAAATATTTCAGACCTTTCTTACTTAAAGCCCACACCAAAGTCATAGTGTCGTTTCCAGCGGTAAGAAACCTTCTAGTACAGAAGGATGTGGGCGAAAAGAGAGCAAATTGGATTACCGCTTTACAAGAATACGATCTTGAGATCAAGCCGGCGAACATCGTAAGAGGTCAAGGCTTCTGCAAGATGTTAGCTGGAGCATCGCAAATTCCTGAGAACTCATCTGAAGAGGTACATACATATGAGGTAAGCCTAAACGATGTAGAATCATTATATGCGGACACCATTTATTATCTTAAGAATAGGTATGCTCCATCACACCTGGATCACACCAAGAAAAGAGCTCTGAGATTGAAAGCTAAACAATACCAGCTCATAAATGATGTTCTGTTTAAAAGGAATTACGATTCTGTACTTCTTAGGTGTCTTGAGAAAACTGAAGCCGAAAAGGTTTTGCAGGAACTCCACGATGGACCAGCAGGTGGACACTATGCTGGAGAAGCTACTGCGCATAAGATCTTACATGCAGGATATTATTGGCCCACGTTGTTTAAAGACTCATACAATTGCGTAAGGAAATGCCAAATCTGCCAGACTGCTGCAGGGAAACAAAAGAAATCGTCCATGCCACTACAACCGGTTAACATCGAGCAACCATTCAGCCAATGGGGCTTGGACATAATAGGTGAGATCGTTCCTCACTCTTCTAAGCAGCATAGGTATATCCTCACGGCAACAGATTATTTTACTAAATGGGTAGAAGCAGTTCCTCTCAAGACAGTTAATTCTGAAAACATTATTGAATTCATAGATCAATTTATCATCACTAGGTTTGGATTGCCAACGGCCTTAATGTTTGATAATGCATCATACTTTTCTGGAAATGCAATGACTGAGTTTGCACTTAAAAGAGGATTCAAACTGAAATATTCTGCCAATTACTATCCGCAAGGTAATGGGTTGGCTGAATCAACAAACAAAAACCTAATCAGGATTATTAAAAGAACAGTCGACCAAAACCAAAAGAATTGGCACAAAGCGCTGGTAAATGCTTTATGGGCAGATAGAATTACGAAGAAAGCTTCAATCGGCACTTCTCCCTTTAATTTAGTTTATGGGAAAGAAGTGGTTCTTCCAACTCACTTAGTCATTCCCTCTTTGTCTTTAGTACAACACATCGATGAAGTATCTACTTCCTCCTTACAATTGAGACAAATGGAGATAATCAAACTAGAAGAACGACGAGAACAAGCTAAGAAAACCCATGCTCATCACCAAGCGCTAATAAAATCCTCTTTTGACTCAAACATCATAACCAGAAAGAACTTTCAGATGGGAGATTTAGTTTTGAAATGGGATAAGGCTCATGAAGAAAAGGGCAAACATACGAAATTTCAGAAGCTGTGGCTTGGTCCTTTTCAGATTGTAGAAGTCATAGGCCCATCGACGTTTGTGTTGCAGGATTTGGCAGGTAGAAGAGATTCTTTGCCTGTGAATGGACAGATTCTTAAAATGTATTTTCCATAGAAGATCATTCTTCTATTTTTGTAGGATAGTTTTAGTTTATTTTATTTTGTTTTTTTTTTTCTCTCTTTTATTATAAATAAAACCGGTTGTAAATGATCATAAAAAAGGATTCGTGAAAGAGCACACCAAATCTCTATCAGATTTTGATTTCACTTGTACAAATAGCAAAACTTTTCGAAAAATCTGATTTTTATTATTGACAAATAGAGTTAACTTTAACCTGAATATGATATTAGTTTCAACCTCTCAAAAAACTTTGATGAAAACAACCTTTGGTAAAAAATTGTTTTATGTCAGCGCAATGAAAGGTATCATCAATAATAAAATAAATATTCTCTGTAAAGCTGTTGTTTTCAAACTCTATTATTGTCGTCCAGAGCTTTCTTAAGGAAAAACAATGACTTCCTCCCTGCTAAAGGAAACCGCAGCATTCAGAGAAACAATCCGAGAAAACACTATATCTCAAAGAATAAGAGGTCTCATCACGAGTCGGCTTATCATGATCACAGATATTATAACTTGCTGACTTTGTCAATACTGTCTATCAAAACAGGGCAACGACTCAAGATTGTTGCAATCAAAAGACAAGGGGTCTCATCACGAGCCAGCTTGTTCAGCAAAAGTGTAAATCAAGTGAATGACTGTGTCACAATTTGGCCACCAAACCAAGACATTGTTCTTTAGAGAATAAAAAAAAGGAAAAAGTGTCGAAAAGGATTTTTCTCTGAAATGTTGTAAATAACCTCAAGCAGGAAAAAGGATCATTGCTAGATAACATGGTAACCCTGTCGAGGCTATGGACGCTTGCGGGCAGCAGAGGCTCTACCTACGACAAATGAGCATATTTTAAAGCCAGTACGCAGAGAAGACCTTATTTTATCTTTAAAAAAGGACCGAGTAATGTCTGGTGTGAATGCAAGAATTAAGCCTAAGGAAGCAGACAATTGGAATAAAAGAAAGGTTGAGACAAAGTATCATTGACAGGATAAGGGGTAATCTACTCTATCTGTCCATAACAAAATTTAGACTTATGAAAATTTTTCTGTTTCGGAAGTGGAAATGTCAATAGAAAAGCAGAGATAACTGGTTCTTCACAGTGAATCGCCATTGTTGTGGTCACCAACAACCCCCCTCTTTGTTTGGTATTAGCAATAACATCAAGCAAAGGGGGACCCTTAACAAAAAAATCCCAAAATATTTTTTGTCAAAATTTTTGTATTTAACTCCCTAAAAGCTATGTCGCATCGCAAAGAGAGAGTGAAGCATTTTCCTATGCGCATAAATAAGCTGCAAAGAAGCGATGCGAAATTCATCGCATCACATATTTTGAAAGCGCCCTTAAAAGAAAACCTAAGGAATCGCCGACGGCTGATATGCGACGTCGCATATCGCAACGTCGCATAAGCAGCGCACAGTGATCAAATGAAAAATGCGATCTTGCGATTTGCGATCTGCGATCTGCGATGGATGAGACTATCAATTGCTGCGATGACACTTCTCAACATCGCAATCCTCGATGCTGCGATGTAAGTCGCAGAAACCACTCATCGCAAAGTTTCCTCGGCATGATCTGTAAACCCAAAATTGAGCGCACACCTTAAGAAAATTAATGATTGCATGCCTGAGTATCCAAGGATGATCTTGTTGCGTTTTTCGAAGAGTCAAGTCATTATGAGTGTCATGATTATGCATTCATTAGAACTTAAAGCTTTCATGTCAATCTTTTTGTCAATTCTCTTTTCCTTTGCGTAAACTATAAGGCAGCAACTAATATAAATCTATATGCAGGAAACATCTAAGGAAAAGGGGAAAGCGCCAATACTAGAAGAACAGAGAGGAGATGCCTTCGCAAATGGATGCCGCATGCAGCGGGGCCGCGGATTCCAGAGTATCACTCAACAGACACTGATGAAAATAGACTATCCAAGACTTAGAGTCAAAGGCGCACAAAAGCAGCGCGTTTGCAAAAGATCCTGAAGCTCAAACTGGGTAAAGCAAAAAGAAAGACGCTAAAGAGGGAGGACGCTCCAGAAAAGCCTGGAACAAAGAACGGAAGCAATTTTCAACACGGAAGATTGTTCAGGCAACGAAATCCCTAACTCATTAAGTCATCCGCACGGCCGGAAACCAAAATAGCAACAGCACGATCAATTTGAAAGAAATCTAGGTTATACTAAGTATACACACAGCGAATACACCCAGCCAGAGGAAGATTTTCGAAAATATCTTCTAGTTTGTCAGAAAGAGGTGCCAGCTTTTGTTATTTCTACTTTTACCGCTCGAACAAAAGGAAAACAACCAGCCGACTCTTTCCAAGCGAACTTTGCATTGCTTACAGCACTAAGGAGCAGATACAGAAACGGTTAGAAATTAGATTCAATTTTTAGAAATAAATTTGTTTTAGTAAAAGGGCGGTCATTTGAAGCCGTTTCCTAAATTTGTGTACTTAAGATTAGTTAGTTAGTAGTATTTAACCCTTCTCATGGCATTTGGAGAAGGGTCCGGAAATTTGTCAAAAAGCTTGTCCTCAGAACATGCACTTTTGCACCCTCGGAGGGGGTTTTTGATGAATGGATGGATCGAGATTTATTTATGTTTGCATTTTAATGTCTGCTACTGATGTTGCACTTCTGTACTCTTAGTAGATGTTAGAAGTAATTAGAGATAAATCGTTATTGCTCGAAGTTTGTGAGTGAAATCAGTCATAAATGGTACTTTTATCTCTTGATTAATTTCTGCTCATATTCTTAGAGTGATATACAGCTGAGTTGTTTATATGTTAATGTGTGAATGTGTGGGTTACCATTTGGCACTTTTGTACGGTGGAGTCATTAGTTTGTGCCTGACATATGAATAACTGATTATGCGATATGTTGTTCACAACTGTTTTGCCTAACTTCTTATGCAGAATGGTTTATCTTAATTGATTTATATTCTTATGATAGCTGAATAATCTTTATTATCAGTTATTGTATGAAATATTTTTAGATCGCATAATAGAAGAATTCTACCCCGGGTTAGTATAGATTAGATGTGTTTTTTTTTGTTAGATTACAATAGCATAGAGTCAGTTTAGAGTTTAGAATTAAATTAGCTTAAAATTACCTCTAGATTAGCATCATCAAAATCTACACACACACACACACATCCTTTAGATTTGGAAGCTGGTCCCATTATCCCCAGTCGGACCCGCTACACCAAACGGGCAAGGAGCCGCCAACCAGGTTCCGGACCGGGTGGGTATCCCCCTTGTTGTTGACCCGATTTTAGGGCCCTCAAGAGAACCCCACACAACTACTCAGATCAAGTGGATATGAGAGATCTGAATGGCAGATCGGATAGCTCTGAGCGGCGGAACAGATTGTTGTTGCAGACCTGATGGATCTAATAGATCAGAATGGTTGGTCTACTAACTCGGAACTGTGGGACTGATGTCTGCTGTTGTTGCACCCCTTTGCGCGAGCGGATCTAGCAGAGATGATGCGTTATCCCAAGATAGAAAAGGGAACTATGGTCTCAAGGAGTGTCAGGTGCTACATATCGCAATATACATAAGGGTCTGACAATAGTACTCGGCCCAATGTTTCAGGGCTCTAACTAAGGAGGATCAACCGTACCCTTAGCCGTACAACCCGAATACCTTATCGTATGGGCGAGTAATCTCTCCTAGTGTTGTTCTCGGTGTACTGTAGCAGAAAGACGGCCGACGGTTTATCTATGGCTAGGTTGCAGAGGAGCTAAGGGGCTTCCGATATACCCAGAAGGTACTTGGAAGACAGTCCGTACGCAGTTCTGTCTAATGCGCTACTACTCGAAGGGGTACCCACAGGGGTTACAAGGGAGTCCAACAAGCATGACCACCTCTTGTATTTCATGCGTGCATGCCTCCCCAAATCTGCAGGTTTATGCGCTCAACGACAGATCCCGTGGTTTAAAGATGCCGGAACACGTCTCTAGCCAAAAAAAAAATTGCTAAGAAATGGAGATCCCACCGGCCCTGGAAAGTGCTCTGATACCACTTGTTATGTTCATAGCCTGCAAAAAGATACCCAAATACAGAATATGCGAAGAAAGATACCCAGAACATAGAATAGTGAGAGACAATAGCAGATATTTTATTAGTCAGAAAGCAATGTTCACTGGCCTCTTCGAGGGGGCAACCTCCAATAGAGCAGAGCTCGATACAAAATAAGACACGATGCTCCTCGCAGGGAGTCTCTATCCTTTATATATGACTCATACATGCAATACCATGGATCAATACCATGGGTTTTATTAATACCATGGCCCATTTGCAACTAACTGTGGTCCCGTCATTAATTGCGGGTTAACCACTTACAATTATTAATATGGGCTTTATTGACTCTTTACTATGACTCGATCCCACTACATAAATAAGGGGGTTAGGGTGGGACCCTAACATGATGAAACGCAGGAACACCTTCTGAACTCATGTCCCTTTGCCCAACATCAATGGGAAGAAGTCCGGAACCTTTTTGGAAAGTCAAACAGGGACCCCCTTGACATCAAACAAACCATCTTCCAATGGGGAAAAGGCCAATTCTCAAGCCCGGTAGTAAGGAGAGCCTGGAGTCTAGCGATGGGATTCAATATATGGCTTATATGGAAAGGAGAAATCAAAGAATCTTTCAGGATAAAGACAGTCCTCCAGAGATGATTTGGAAGAGAACGCAAAAACTGATAAGGGAAACAGTTCTAACAGAGACCTGGGAGGAAGAAGATTGGAAATCGATCCCAGAGGAAAGTCGAATCTTAGCTAGCCTAAATCTGGATTATAACATGGTGTATCCCCAAAAGAAAAGAAACCAGCGATTCCAGAACCAGAGTCCAGCAAAGTTCAATTACCCCTGCGAAAACTTCATAAAATTAAATTTTGATGGGGCTTCTAAAGGAAACCCAGGGCCAGCAGGATTTGGAGGTATCTTCAGAGATAATGAAAGACGCACTAGATGGGTTTATGCTGACCGGGGAGGCATAATGACCAATAATGAAGCAGAATTGATGGCAGTCTACCAGGGCATCAGAATAGCAATAAGAAATGGATATACAAACCTGGAAATCGAAGGAGACTCGCAGATAGTAGTAGAAATGCTAAGGAATCTGAACAATGGGAAGGACTGGGAACAGGTAGCAAAGAGTTGGAGGACTACAAGGTTAATTCAGGACCTGGCAGATATATTGAAACGCATTGATTATAAAATTATTAACCACGTTAGGAGAGACGGAAACAAAGCAACAGATTTCCTCGCAAACTGGGGATGCAACAAGCAGGATGGGAAGGTAGACAGTATATGGCCAACCTTTATGAATAAACCTCGATGGGAGATTCTCAACTCAATCATTACTCAGGATAATGATGAAATCACAGCTCTATGAAAAGGAATACTGATGGTCCCCGATCGGGGTGAAAAAGGCAACGGCGTGGGAGATTATTACAAAGGCAAGAAGGTGGCAGGACAAGCCACCTTGCATAAACATAATAGCTCAGGGTATAATTCCGAGGAGCAGTGGCAATAGAGCAATGAAAGGAAGAGGTGGGGAGAGAGGTGGTGCTCTAACGATGGGACACAGGTTAGCTGGCGCAGGTTTAAGAAAGGGAGGAGAGGGCGAACATGGAGAATGCATGCGGCAGAGGGAGGAGGTGCAGGAGGGTAGAGGTGGGCAGCAAGATCAGGAAATCGGGCAGGAAAAGAGGTGTGTAGGAGAGAAACTAGCGAATGTTATCTGTGATAGCACTGATAAGAGTAAGGAAATGGGCGGCAATTTAAGGTTTGCCGAAGGCAGGCGAAAGGAGAAGGACTGACCACCCATCCACTGTAAAACCAAGCGAAAGATAGCAAAGGGAAGCATGAGAAAGGCAGTAACTGATTCGAGCAGGGAAGGGTGCTGGACTGGGCAGGATAGGAGTATGGCCAATCCCCGAGAAGTTAATGAACAGAAGCAGCCAGGAATGGAAAGGAAGACGGGATGGGAGGAGGAGAAAACTCCAGAACAGGGTTATCACATTCAGACGAGGAAAGGTGGAATGGGGAAGGTTAGGCTTCCAGAGGATAAGCAACCAGGAGAGGCAATGTACCTGGGGAAGAAAACTAAGGGGCATGGAGGTGAAGGATTCTCTGGAACTTCCTCTGTCGCAGCAGGTCAGGGAAGCAAGGTAATGGATGAAAATAAAGTTGGCCGTCCAGGTTGGGGAAGGGGGCGTAGGGGCAGAGAGAGAGGCGGCCAAGCTGGCAGCCAGGAATGGAGCTCCCCATCACCGGTTGGAAAGCGTCGTGGCAGGAAAACGTTGAAGCATAAGGTGCAGGAGGCGGAAAGAGCGTACAGTGAAGAAACCAATGCTGACATTCGAAGGATAATACAGGAATTAGAGGCAGCGGCCATGCAGGAGGAGTCGGACCCCGAAATGGAGGATTGGGAATACTTACTTTCGGACCTATGAAACACCAGAGGCCCCTTGTCTTTATATAAGCAGGCCCTTCATGTTTATTGGGTGATGAAGAGATTGCTGGCTAAAGAAATGGAGCAAGTGGCTATGGAGATGGCAGAGATGGCCCAGGGCATTCCAAATTTGAAAAAAGAAATGAAGAACCTTCAGATAACTCTACTCATGCAGGATAGCAAGCTCGAGGAGATCTAGCAATAGTTGAAGAAGATAATTCTTGAGACAAAGGTAGAAGACTATCCACCTGGAAACATGGTAGACTGAGCCCTCTAGCTATGTTTAAGGTTTTCTTGGCTAGATTACTAAGAGCACGCTCTCCCTTTTGGTCATATATCTTTATGTTGATAGGAAACAAGATTAGTTTCTTTGGTTGTTTAGTACATTTGGCATGGACAAGCAGACTTATTGTTTTTTGTTTTTGGATGGCATATAAAAACTTAAGATGGCCAACAGACCCGGTTTCCCTTCGGGGCGGATTGAGGTCATCAAATGCATGTACATATTTCAACCCGAGTTAATAGAAAATGAAAGGCTCTGCTCTAACTTACCAAAAAAAAACTAAAATACAAAACTATAGTAAACATCGTAAAAAGACACAATTTTTTTTAGTATAGGTGATTTAATGTCTTTTGGGTGATCCTATATGTCATGTAAATTACAGTGACATAATAATTGCATTTTTTAATTTTAATCCTTTCTTTTTTTCAACGTTGAAATATTGTTGAAATATTTTATTATGATCATTGTTAAAATAATTTTATTACTCTTTCTATATATACATATATATATTAATAGTTTATTTAAATATATATTAATAGTTTATTTAAATCATGTATTGAAATATTTTTTTAAAGTATAGGAACTATACATCTTTCTCACACTCAAAAGTTAAAATATATAATTTTCTTAAGGTGATATAAAATTATATTTCTTCACATGAACATCAAAATATTTTATTTATCATTGACAGTGAGTGTGAAATATTTTTACTTCTCTGTTATGTTAGATTGTAATGTCAAAGATCGAGCATAGTGAGAGTGGGAAATTTTTCAATTTAATATTTGAGTGTGAGAGGGGAGGGAAATGTGTTTCTTTTTTCCGTTCTAGATGCTTGATTGTTGTGTGTACCCATTGAAGGGTTTTGAAATGAATTGGGAGAAGGGGGGTTTGTATTTATCCTCGACATACATTCAAATGTCAAGATTATTGATGTTTTATAATGATTTTAATTAAAACTAAGAATGGTATTATTAAGTAACCAAATATGTATGTTTTTATTATTATTATAGTCGACAATGACTTTTTATTTAGAGAATATTTTATTTTTATTTTTATTTTTATTTTTAAAGGACACATGCTAACTCGAGATTTAGAATAGAAGGGGTGGGGGGCGGAAGGGTCTTTATCCTCGACATACATTTAAATGTCAATATTATTTATGTTTTATAATGATTTTAATTAAAACTAAAAATGATATTATTGATGTTTTATAAAAATTTTGCTTAAAAGTAACCACATATATATATATATATATATGAGACAATGGTTTTTTGTTTAGAGAATATTTTGTTTTTACTTTTAAAGGGACACGTGTTAACTCGAGATTTAGCATAGAAGAAATTGCACCTCTCCCTCATATTGAGTTTTAGAATGCACCTCTTGATGCAAATATAAAGAGTAGGAGTGGGGGACAATGGACACCCTAGTATTACACCTTTTAAGGGCTTGAAGAATCTAGATGTGAAGCCATCTATCAATACAACAAAGGATATTGAAGACAAACACCCCATAATTTAATCCACCACAACGACATAACAACCAACATTAATTGATTAATCTAAAGTAATAGTAAGTTATTGTACAACCTTGGAGAGATTCAACTTCAAAAGCATTGTTGATAATTTCTTGGTTTTATTAGAGTCGAAATCTTCCTGACCCAATGACATCATGAATTTGTTTTCCATGATAAAACACCAAATTTTCATAGGATATGGTCTAAAAGTATATATTTTTTAGCTATAAAGCTACACATTTAACTATTATCTTATAAATATGGTTATATAGGGAGATAAAACCAAATTTATTAAAGAAGTTCAAATATTTTTCTTCAAAATAAGAACAAGAGATGTTTATAACACTCATAATTAGATTTTGCTTGAAATGTTTATACCACTAAGGATTGGAATTTGATGAGCAAAATTCCCATCAAATGCTATTGAGCTGTTTATCAAATTGTCTTTTGGAATGACAAACCAACTCACTAGATCTATTTGTGACATTTGGTATTGTTGTAAACCATTATTTATTTATACTCTAAGGGAAATAAATGTTGGCGACTTGGAAACACTGGAATTTCTCTGTGTAACTTTGAGTGACTCAGAAGCAAGTGATTCTTAATGCAATATTAACTCTCACAAAACAAATCCACCCACCTCTATTTTGGATTTAGCTCAATTCACATAACTAGTAATATGATAAAAAATTATACACTCTCATACTTCAATCCAGTAATACCCAAATTCCTATCCCACGAGTTATAATACTTAGCCTACATAAAAGAGACGTACATTAAATCATTTTAAAAATAAAATCTATAATTCTGGTTTCTCTTTATATTTTATCACAAAATTAAAAATTCATTTCAATTAAATTTTTAATAAACATTCAAAAATTAAATTCTTCTATAATAATTATTTTCTTTAAAATAAATATTTTAAAAAATTATATATATATATATATATATATTCCAAAAGGCTATAAATAACTATATACCTATTCTCATCCTTCTTCCCATTTAAACTAATCTATATTTTTATTTTATTATACCGTATTTACAACCTACAACCTATATGCATTTCCTTAACATATAAGAACAATATATTGAAAGTTCTTATGTATAAATCAATATACTAGAACAAGCTGGATGATGCATCATTTAGCTACATTGATCCGCATATCTCACTATATGTACATTATAAGCAAAAGCATGTAAGCATAAATAAAGACCAATGTTAATATTAATTTTAATTAAGGTTCTATCTTGAAATTATTGCAAAACAAATTTCCCTCAAAAGTTTTATGCTTTTTCTTTTTCTATAATAAATTTTAGATGTGCATTTCACTCCAGAAAACCATAAAAGTTTAGTGATATTGTATCTATGAAAAGTTTCTTGTGCACATATATATACGAAAAGTGCATTAAGGGTTATGAAATTGATTTTGGTGATGTAATGATAGCTTTTTGAACCTGGTGATATATTGTATCTCAAATCTTTCCATTTTAAATGGTTAAGTTTTTCCTTTTAAAAAAAGTTATTTAATTTAAATTATAATTTATGTAATAATTTTAATATTGAATATTGATCCATTAATATATAATAATTATATTATCAATTATACGTCATATTTTAAATCGGATATTGTTTTAAAACTTGTATTTGGACTCTTATAATCAATGACAATGAATCATTATTTATTAAATTAAATTTATTTTGAATTCAAGAATATGATTTTTTATTTATTTAAAGTATATATATTTAGTAATAATTTGTATAGTTATATATGATTTTAAAAATGATTTTGTAAACCAAAAAGATATACTTAAACCTTTTAATATTTCAATTTTATTTTTTTTTACAAATATCAATATACGTAGTGTTCACTGAGTTTTATAATGCAAATGATCATTTTATTCATGTTGGTGGCATTATTTCAAACTTCCATCTTCAACCATTCATCATTCAAGAACAATATCCTTATAAGATTCCCTACAACCTAGTTAAGTGTGCACTCTCTTCACTCATTTGGGAATAATTTGCACCTCAATTCACACCTCTCACAAAACACATAGTCTCATGCATCTTATCTAGTTATGTGGCCATCTCACTGACTGGTGCATAGCTTGCAAGTAGCTTTGAAGTTTTTCTAATGACTATAACAATGGTCTTGAGAATAGAGGATTATAATACCTCTTGTGCCTTTGCTAACCTTTTTTAAAAGTTCAAAGTTTTTCTAGTTAATTAGATCATGTAGCTATTTTAATTCATATGAAAGACTCTATGTGATTACTAAATAGAAGAAAAACAAAATTGGAACTCAATTACAGATATGAAATAATTAAGCAATCACATTATTACTCTTGGGTGTCCGAGTATAATTTTTCAAAATATCTTGTAATCTATATAGTGGCACACTTAGCATTGGTACAATAAAAACATATATCAAAGATCACATTTAACATTCATCTGGCCTTTTTCAATGACTAGTTTCAAGGCCATGTTCATTCAAAACATAATACTGGTCAAATTAATATGTAATTAATTCACTTGGGACATGTAATTCGTTCATGTAGCATTATAATTTTTTATAGTTATTCTACATCATCCACTCCAAACTCTAATGCTTTGAACATTAATGTAAATAACCCCACCTCCACTCATATTATTTGACACTGCCATGTTTAAATTTGTTTGTATAGATAAAACAAAATATACCAAATAAAAAACAATCACAGTTAGAAAATTCCTTTCATAAATTAATTATATATGATCCCAATTGATATAAACATGATTTTATTTAATGTCGACTCTAGTGAGGATTAATATTTTTCAATGTATAGTAACCCAATCTAAATGTAGCAGTTCCATAGATTGGATACGTCTAAGTTTAATACAATTATGGAATTTTCCAAACAAATTATATGCCTTAGCAAATCCTTATTTTTTAGTTATAAATAGAAATTATATATAAGATACTTTGAATTTTTGACAAATGACATTTGTTTTTGTTATTTTTTTAAATATAAAATAGTCTACCATTTTTTATAAGTGACAATTATGTTGTCTAAAATTGTTAATAGAATTTTTTATAAAACATTATAACTTTTCTATAAAGAAAATAAAAGAAAATTCTTCTTTCTTTTGAACAAGATCTTCTTGAAACCACTTTTCAAGATCTTCCTTCTTTTTTTCTGCCTCCTCAAACTATAACTTAAGAAGAGTGGTATTCTCTACTTCTCTGTTGAGAACTTGTATCTATTCAGTCTGCATCTCATTTTCAATCCTGGACCTACTTATTTCTATTCTAATTCCTTTTCTCTTTTGGTCAACTGTGGATATGTATCTTTGATCATATTCCTTCCTTCAATTTCTACATCATGCATTTATTGTGTGATCCTGCTAATTCTATGCAAACATTGTGTCGAGTTCTTGAGGCTTCTTGTTGGAACTTCTCTCTTGAGGTCTCGTGTCATTGAATTCTTGATTTCTTTCAATTGATTCTAAGACTACTAATCCTTCTCATACTCTTCATTTTCTTTGATGA